>JARYHS010009186.1:153388985-153734786 GCA_031002005.1 Vandiemenella viatica
GTCACTCTGCAACACAGCAAATCATGAGAATCGTCGAGCGTGCGACCGCGGCCTATACCACAGAGGTTATTGCCCGCTAGTTCTTCTGGACGTGGCCCGTGCGTTCGATTCAGTTTGGCACAGTGGGCTGTATTCAAGCTTTACACACAGGGCATCCCCGGCCCTCTGGTAAAGCTCATCAAAAGCTACATTTCTGGGAGATCCTTCCAAGTACGAGTCGGCAGCGGCATCTCATCTCGTAGACCCATCAACGCCGGTGTACCACAGGGGTCGGTACTCGGCCCAGTGTTATACAACCTATACACTGCCGACATACCAGCCCCTGCCACAGTTCGCACAGCCCTCTACGCCGACGACACGGCATTCTTCACCGCACACAGGTGCAAGGTCGCAGCAATTAGGAGGCTCCAGGAGGTCCTTCAACAAACAGAAGCTTGGGCCAGGAGATGGAGGATCTTGCTTAACACCGCCAAGACGCAGGCAATATTATTCACGAGACGCCTGGGGAAGCGTGATCGGGAGAGAAACCATACACCAAACCTGCACCTCAACGGGGAAGATATCGTATGGTCACCTACAGTTAAATACCTCGGCGTAGTCCTTGACTCTCGCCTGACGTGGCAAAGACACACGCAAGAGGTTAGAAGGAAAGTGGCAACTAGGCTTCAAGAACTCTACCCCCTGCTGAACAGGGACAGTGCCTTGTCAGCCAGCACCAGCGTCAACATCTATTGCAGTCTCGTACGCCCAATCCTTGAGTATGCATGCCCAGTGTGGGGGTATGCTTCCAAGACTAGCATCAAACGGCTGCAAATAATGCAAAACCGCGCACTTCGGCGTGCACTACATGTGCCATGCCGGTTCCCTACAGCCCCCTTGCATGAAGCCGCAGGGATACCATTACTCTCGGAGCGAATCCTCAAAGTAACAAGAACATTCTACAGAGCCGCCAGAAAATCACTGAATCCATCATAGCCAGGGGACAGTACTCGACCACGTTGACAAGCACAAAAGGCCCCTGTCAATAGTGACAGACAATTAAAATATCTCAGAGCGAAAACAAAGACACACCAACAGTAATGATACGCATCTTGTAACATTGAAGGAAATGTCAAAAGACAAAAACTTCACCAAAACTGCAAAATAAAGTAATTTTGCAGAAAATGCTCGGGTGTTTGTGCTTTGACAAGGGTCGGAGGCAGTGAACCATTACCTTTGTTCACCTTTAAACCGGACGCGGCTGCAAAGCCGGCAGTCCACAAGGTTAAACAGCTGCTGGGACAAAAGGTGCGGGTCGAACTCAAGAAGAGACCCGCTCCTAAATTCCAACAATGTTTCAGATGCAACAATTACGGACACAAGGCCTTGAATTGCACTGAAAGACAACGTTGCGTCCGATGCGGAGGGGAACATCGAGTCTCGGAATGTGAACGACCTCGAGACTCTCCTACATGCTGCAACTGCGGATTGAAGCACGCCGCTTGCGCGGCAAAATGTCCAGCTCGTCTCCAACTTCGCAAAAGGGTGCCTGAGACGACCGCAGCCGAACAGCAGACCACCAATCAACCACATCGGGCCCAACACCACAAGCAGCGCAGGAAGCGCCGAACCAACAACTCGAGAGAGAAGCAGGAAGGGGAGACGGTGCTGCCCACCAACAATGCAGCCAGCAGCAGCGCCCAACCACACGGCAGTGCGCGTCCGGCACCAAAGCGGGACGAGTGGAGGGGGCGAACAGCCTCGCCATCCGGCCGTGCAGGAGGGTGCGATCACGCGGCTGGGCTAGACGCCGTCATGAGCGCCGTCCTGGCACTCCACAACAAGTTGCTGCAGCCATTGCAGCGGCACTCGCAAGCAATGTGGCCACCACGTCGTAAGTAGCTTTGTTTCATTCCAGGCAGCTCTCCATCCGTCCACCAAACGTCGAGGGCGGCGTGCTTTCCTGCGGAGCCAGGTGGGACTACTACTACACCGACAGCAAAAAATTCAACCGAGGCTGAAGACCGGCGACACGGTGAAACAGCCAGACAGGTGGATTCGTCCATCTGTCAAATGACAATGATGATGATGATGATGATAGTGAGAAGCTTCCTTCCTCTTTTTTGGGGACTGCCTTGCCCTCCCTGTCCGAGGCGTTAGGGAATTACCGCTCCACGGCCCACTCCTGCGGGAGTGGAACCCCCCGAGCGCAAGCGTAGGGTTGTCTCTGATCCGGATACCCTACGGTGACAACTAAGGATCAGAGCAACACTCCTGTCACCCCTGCAGCCTTCAAACGTCGCAACGTCGTCGGAACCGGGCGACATAATGGCGGCCGACAACTCGACTGGGGACAAAGTTTTACTCTCGATGATGAAGAATTCCCGGCATTGACTTCGGACAACGAATCCATCTCAACTGAACTTGAATACCAGGACATGGAATGCGAAACCTCAGCCTCCCGCAAGCGTGGGGCTGTCACCTCTGCTACCACCTCTGACGACAAGAATCTATTCAAGAAACGGGCCACCGAACCTAAAGTTAAGGGGGCCAAGAAACAGAATAAGAGCCGACCGTCGATAACGGCAGCTACTTCCTTCCAGCAACCCACAGCGTTCTACCCTACTCAGTAGACCTCAGTCTACTATCCTCTGCATCAGCTGCAACAGTGAAGCCATCACCGCAAGTGCCTCAGAACCGCGATGAACAGCAGTTCATCTCTCCCCGTCGTACCGCAAGGGCATCTCAATCCACCGTCACAGCGCAGGCCGTTGAGACCTCAAACCAATTCCAGCCTCTGCAAGACGCAGTACAGGAATCAAACGAAACACAGGAGGCAAAGAAGAACGCCAACATCCCACCCATTGTTGTACAGTTCGAGGAGAGTTACAAAAAACTACATGACTGGGTGGCCAACGCAGTAAAAGGTCCCTTCGCTGCCAAAACAGCTGGTGGCGATAAAATTAAATTCACATTCACTACTACAGAGGATTACTTAAATGTAACAAACATGCTTGCAGCCAACAAAACTCCCTACTTTACCTTCCCCACTGGGGCAGTAAAGCTGATTAAAGTAGTTTTCAGGGGTATCCCACGAACTTACCCCACAGCAGACTTGAAGGAAGAGCTCCAGGACATGGGGTTCGAAATACAAACTGTTGCTCAGCTCAAACGACCAGGTACAAACGTTGCCATGCCGTTGTTCCTGGTGGTGGCTCCGATCTACCAGCTAATAGGAATCTGTTTCAGGTAGAGTCCATATCACACCTCAAGGTCTCTACTGAAAAGCTTAGATCATCGCCTGGACCTCCACAATGTTACAGGTGCCAATTGTATGGTCATGTGGCCAGGCATTGCAGGATGGACCCTGTATGTGTAAAATGTGCGGGGGGACATGAATCAAATGAATGTACATTGCAGAAGTCTCTGGATGCAGCCAAATGCAGCAACTGCGACGGCAAACACGTCGCTAGTTACAAGGGCTGCATTGCATATAAGAAAGCCCGTGATCGATATAGAGGAACAAACTCTTCTCAAAAAACAGTAGATGAAGGAACAAATTCTACCCAATCAAAAATGGAAAGCAACCATCCCCCGGCGACTAACCGGGCCAAAGACAACCTCTCACAAGTTCCACCACCAATTCACATCCCCGGCATGCGCCTATGAATAAAAAGACCACCAGCCGGCGGAAGGCCGGACAATCCTACGCGGCCACTGCAGGGACAGGACCAACTCCACAACAGATCTGACTGCAACATAGCCGCGAACTCAGAGTCTGCTGATCAGATCACTGAAAGCCTCCCCACCAGCAGAAAACCAAAAACACCACGGTTTTCTACTTCAGCTACCAGACAACGCACTCGTCCGTCGCAACGGACCACTCAGAACCGCCGCATCAGCTCAGAATGTCGGAGTCGAAAGGCTTTTTAGCATGATAGAAAAAGTCTTTTGACACTCTATTGCATCTTATAGACAGGATGAACCGGTCTGCACCGCAGATATCCAAGCGCAGTAATGACAACCACCAACACCAGCACAAATCCTACTAATTATGGATAGAAGACCTCGTTCCAGCAGTCTCTCCATCTGTGTATGGAACGCTAATGGTTTATACACCCAACTCCAAGAGTTTAGAAACTTCATCGCTGAATACAACATTGACGTGTGTCTCGTCAGCGAGACACACCTAAAACCTGGTCTGCGAGCCTCTGTCGCAAACTATGAATGCTTCAGAAGGGATCGACCCACTGCTGGAGGTGGTGTCGCTATATATGTGAAAAGAAGCATTCCTCACTTTGAAACCCGTCTTCCGGACCTTCAAGTCACCCGAGGCCATCGCCATAGAAGTAAGCACAGCCAGAGGGAACATAACGATCATCTCTGCCTACCGACGCCCGCGTGGACAGTTTCCGGAGGCAGAAGTAGCCCAGCTAGGCTTCTATAAGAGGCAAACTTCTTATAGGGGGAGACCTAAATGCTAAGCATGCTGACTGGCATTGTAACAGACCCAACCGAGGCGGGCAAAATTCTAAGAAGAGTTGTCAATAGACACAACATGTGTGTGTGGGCCCCCGAGGAGCCCACCCATTACCCTTACCATGCTGGTAGGACCAGACATCCTCGACGTCCTCGTCTCAAAGAATATTCCTGGTTTCATTGGGCCTCCACAGTAGACACCCTGTCCTCTGACCACCTCCCCGGTCATCTTCGAGGTGGGGAACAGGTACCCTACAGCTTGATGATACTCCAAGCTACGACTTCAAGCTACAGACTGGAGAGATACCGACAAATTATAGCCGATGCTCTCGAAGACATCCCAGCAGACGATAACCCGGACACTGTCCTCGAAGTATTTGAAAGTGCGGTAATGAATGCCATCACCAACACTACGATACTAAGGAACAGCCCTGAACTATCGACAAAACTCCCTCCTCACCTGCTAGCAGCGATCCGGCACAAAAACCGAGTCGCGAAGGAGTGGAGGCTTACTAAGAATCCAGCTACCAGGAAACTCTTGAATCGCCTCCAGAAGGAATTGAAGGCCTCACTAAACGACCACAGAAACCGAGAATGGAACGCCCGGTTATCCATGTTACGACCTGAGGATGGCACGTTTATATACCCAGACTCGCAGGCTTACTAAAAAACGCCACAGAATTCCCACCATTACTAGGAAATCACGGACTTCTTTATCGTCCCGAAGACAAGGCAAATGCCTTGGCGGATGTATTTGAAAGTAATTTTCATCCAGCCCCTGGTGATGCCAACCGTCTAGAGGAAGTCAACAGGCGACTCAATGTCTTTTCTAGAAGCCGAGGACGACGACGAACATGACAATCGAGCCAATCACGCCTCAAGAGGTGCACAGCTGTTTGGCCACCCTCCATCCTTAAGAAGGCGCCGGGATTGGATAGGATTGGCAACATCTGTCTGCGTAATCTGCCGCCGGCAGCTGAGGACTACCTCGCTGCCCTCTTCAATAACATCATCCTAACACAGACATACCCATCAAGCTGGAAGCACGCAGTAATCGCAGCGATCCATAAGGCTGGGAAAAATCCATCGCTGCCACAAAGCTCACCGGACCCCATCAGTCTGCTCCCCTCAGTAAAGCAAGGTGTTCGAGCGCCTGCTCCTGAAACGATTAAATCGCCACATCGAACAGCAGGGAATTCTACCCAACCACCAGCTAGGGTTTCGCCGTGGACATTCGACCACACAACAGCTGATGAGGGTGGTTGAGACTGCCACTCGAGCGTTCAATTTTAAACAATACTGTGGTATGGTCCTACTTGATATTTCCCGAGCCTTTGACTCTGTTTGGCACGCTGGCCTCCTGCTGAGACTATATGAGCAGGGGTTTCCCGGCAAATTAATTAAGCTGATAAAGTCGTACCTAGAGGAACGTACATTCAGCGTAAGAGTCGACAAGGTCACATCAACCCGACGCAGAATAATGGCTGGCGTACCCCAAGGATCGGTCCTCGGCCCCTTGCTGTACTGCCTGTATACTGCCAACGTGCCCACCCAAGAAACGTTAGCACAGCAACCTACGCAGATGACACCGCCTTCTTCACCAGCAGCCGCAGGTAAGGCCATCGTCACCCATCGCCTACAAAATGTATTACAGAAAACTGAGGCCTGGGCTAGGCGTTGGAGAATTGAGATCAACCCTGCTAAAACCCAGGCCATCATGTTAACTAGAAGAAGAGGGCCACGCCTGCGACCGCAGCCGGACCCTCAGTTGAAACTTAACAATAATTTGATACCTTGGTCCAAAACTGTACGATATCTGGGAGTTACTCTGGACTCAAGACTCACGTGGAAAGCCCATATAGAGGACCTGCGTAAACGTGCCAGCGCAAGGCTACAAACACTCTACCCGCTGATCAATAAGGACAGCAAGCTACCTGCGTCCACGGGCGTGCGGATTTACTGCTCCCTGATCAGACCAATACTTGAATATGCCTGCCCTGTATGGGGTTATGCTGCCAACTCTCATATGCACCGCTTACAGGTTGTGCAAAATCGAGCATTAAAGAGAGCCCTGCACGTAGATAGCAGGTTCCCTACTAACGCCACACATGAAGCTACAGGTCTCCAAACACTAAGGAATAGATTCAAAGAGATCGCTGTCAAGTTCTACAAACTTGCTCACAACTCTGCTAACCCCCTAATTAAAGAGCTGGGGAACTATCCAACTGGCCTAGGACCACATGCCGGACCCATGGCACTCGTTTATGAACCATTAGTCACTCAGAATGATATGACAGACAAGTAAGAACGCCAAAACTGATGATACACCTACAGCCAGGATATGACTCACCCAACAAACTTGGAGGAAATGTCTAACGACAAAGCCTCCGAAACCCTCTGCCAGATATTAATAGGCAGTAAATTGGCGTGGCTGCTTGAATCGATGCTAAGGTGGAGTCACGGCTAGATTTGATGTCCGTTTTTTACATGGCATGTAGCGGACGGGCTTAAAGTCATCGTTCCTTCGAAGATGATATCATAAAACAAAGCATTCACCATAAATTGTTTATCAAACTGATGGGTCAACACGGATCCGTTGCGGGCCTCATATTGAGCCATGCTGCCACGTGATTGGTCAGATTTGTAACCAATCGTAGCCGGGGTCCTGCCTCGTATCAACACATCGTTCGATAGAAGGAAAAATCAGAAGGCAAAAACTTTCCCGTAAGCTGATCATTAATGCCTGAGTAACAAATTGCTCACTTACGTTACTACCGAACTTCCCGTTGATCTGGACGCGCCGTGTAATGCGTCCCGGTCGCGCTGTCGACGAATAGTATTGATGACTGGCGTCCAGGCTTCACTTAGCTGGTACCCGCTGTCGCGGTTGACGAGGTTAGACGCGAGACGAATTTCTACTGCTTCTGTAAGGATGCTGTTCCAGAAGCTCCCAGTATGCGCCAGTACTCTGGTATTTTCGAAATCAAAACCATGGCCATGTTCTAGACTGTGTTCCGCCACCGCAGACTTGTCTTTCTGCCCCAGACGAACGTGTCGTGCATGTTCAAGACAACGTTGGTGAACACACCGCACCGTTTGGCCAATGTAGCTCTTTCCACATTCACAACTAATGCTATATACCCCAGGTGTCCGCAGAGCAAGGTCATCCTTGGGGGAGCGCAAGATGTTCTTCACCTTCGGTGGTGGCAGGAAGATGGTCTTGATTCCACTTTTTGCTAGAATCCGTCCTATCTTGGACGTTGTGGCGCCAAGTACGGCAAGAAGGCTAGACGATCAGGTGGCTCCTTGTTGGTGTTGTTGAGCCTGCGTGTCGGCTCTCGGAATGCCTGTCTTATCTGATAATCAGTGTACCCATTGCGTCGAAAGGTCTGACGCAGATGACTCAATTCATCGGGTAGACTGTCAGCATCGCATATCGCTCGTGCCCTATGTACAAGTGTGCTGAGTACCGTCTTGCGCTGTGCCGGATGGTGATGGCTACGCGCGTTCAGGTATAGGTCTGTGTGCGTCGGTTTTCTGTACACAGAATGTCCTAGAGACCCGTCAGGTTTCCTCTCTATTAGTATGTCTAAGAAAGGCAGCCGGCCTTCTTTTTCCACCTCCATCGTAAACTTGATGTTTCCGTTTCTACTGTTAAGATGATGGAGAAAAACTTCCAGGTTGTCTCTGCCGTGTGGCCAGACCACAAAGGTGTCATCTACGTACCGAAAGAAAGCTCTGGGCTTCATAGGAGCACGGGATCCTACCAACGCTGTGGTGAGAAAAACGACAGCTCTTCTTAAGAACTCAGGTCTACCAGAAGAAACAGTTAAACAACTACTACCCCGGGCTGCTGTTCCTCCAAGGCTCTATGGACTTCCCAAGATCCATAAAGAGGGTACCCCATTGCGGCCAATCGTAAGTACCATCGGATCAGCTACATATTTTCCTGCCCGATATCTAACTGGGCTGCTGACACCATTAGTGGGTAAAGGTCCTCATCACGTGACCAACTCCGCAAGATTTATTGACGTCGTTAAAGAACTCCAGCTGCAGCAACATGATTTATTGGTGAGTTTCGATGTGGTGTCACTGTTCACTAGGGTCCCTCTCAATGACACGTTGGCTCTACTGGAACAGCATTTTGAGCCTGCCATAGTTGAGTTGTTCCGGCACACACTCGCATCGTCGTATTTCTTGTATGATGGGGAGTATTACGAACAGGTTGATGGAGTAGCCATGGGCAGTCCATTATCGCCAGCTATTGCTGACTTCTTCATGGAGAACTTTGAAGACAAGGCACTGGCAAGTGCTCCTATGAAGCCCAGAGCTTTCTTTCGGTACGTAGATGACACCTTTGTGGTCTGGCCACACGGCAGAGACAACCTGGAAGTTTTTCTCCATCATCTTAACAGAAGAAACGGAAACATCAAGTTTACGATGGAGGTGGAAAAAGAAGGCCGGCTGCCTTTCTTAGACATACTAATAGAGAGGAAATCTGACGGGTCTCTAGGACATTCTGTGTACAGAAAACCGACGCACACAGACCTATACCTGAACGCGCGTAGCCATCACCATCCGGCACAGCGCAAGACGGTACTCAGCACACTTGTACATAGGGCACGAGCGATATGCGATGCTGACAGTCTACCCGATGAATTGAGTCATCTGCGTCAGACCTTTCGACGCAATGGGTACACTGATTATCAGATAAGACAGGCATTCCGAGAGCCGACACGCAGGCTCAACAACACCAACAAGGAGCCACCTGATCGTCTAGCCTTCTTGCCGTACTCTGGCGCCACAACGTCCAAGATAGGACGGATTCTAGCAAAAAGTGGAATCAAGACCATCTTCCTGCCACCACCGAAGGTGAAGAACATCTTGCGCTCCCCCAAGGATGACCTTGCTCTGCGGACACCTGGGGTATATAGCATTAGTTGTGAATGTGGAAAGAGCTACATTGGCCAAACGGTGCGGTGTGTTCACCAACGTTGTCTTGAACATGCACGACACGTTCGTCTGGGGCAGAAAGACAAGTCTGCGGTGGCGGAACACAGTCTAGAACATGGCCATGGTTTTGATTTCGAAAATACCAGAGTACTGGCGCATACTGGGAGCTTCTGGAACAGCATCCTTACAGAAGCAGTAGAAATTCGTCTCGCGTCTAACCTCGTCAACCGCGACAGCGGGTACCAGCTAAGTGAAGCCTGGACGCCAGTCATCAATACTATTCGTCGACAGCGCGACCGGGACGCATTACACGGCGCGTCCAGATCAACGGGAAGTTCGGTAGTAACGTAAGTGAGCAATTTGTTACTCAGGCATTAATGATCAGCTTACGGGAAAGTTTTGCCTTCTGATTTTTTCCTTCTATCGAACGATGTGTTGATACGAGGCAGGACCCCGGCTACGATTGGTTACAAATCTGACCAATCACGTGGCAGCATGGCTCAATATGAGGCCCGCAACGGATCCGTGTTGACCCATCAGTTTGATAAACAATTTATGGTGAATGCTTTGTTTTATGATATCATCTTCGAAGGAACGATGACTTTAAGCCCGTCCGCTACATGCCATGTAAAAAACGGACATCAAATCTAGCCGTGACTCCACCTTAGCATCGATTCAAGCCGCAACGAGATTTGACCCCTGCTACGACTGGTTCTACAGCCGACCAATCAGAGGTTAGCAGCGGTAATCTGGTCTAGCTCAGCAACTTCGCACGTTCCTGACCTCACTTCACCAGAAGATGGCGCCGACGATTGAGAGTGCCAACTTCCGAGTTAGCAGCCAATGAAGACGCACCATCAGCCAGCTAGCAAGAAGACACTGGTTGCGGGCGTCTATTGGGCCATCCACGCTAACAAGTTTCGCCGAGCAGCCGACCCCGCCGTCGCAGCGGGCCTCATATTGAGCCAACAGCTAGGACGACGACGGTCCGCAGTTACGACTCGAAATGACCAAAGGAAGCAAGAAGAAGAAGGCGATTGCAGCGAAACAACGAGCCGAAAACATTGCTACTAACCTAGCAATCTTTGAAGAGATTAAGCAGCCGTTCCGTCGAGTTCCAGAGGAGTACTTATCGGAGGCTTACAAGACCATCTCGGCAGAAGACCTTACCCGGCTGGACCACAACAACGTCGAAAAATGGCTAAATCGCAAGAAGCTCAGCTCACCCAACAGACCGCAACCATCGGAGGAAGCGAGCACCACTGCAGCCACGGGAGAAGAAAGTCTGCCTTCCACACCGCAGCCTCCATCACCGGAAGAGCTATCGGAGACGGACATGTCCGTGGACTCCGTGGCCGCCTTCAGCGAAGACTCCCAGCCGCCGATAGAAATAGGCCCCGTGCGGCCTATTACAGTAATGTTCCAGGGCAACTGGACAAGCATCTGCGACGAACTGAGAAGCAAGACGGCATTCCCTTTCATGAGCTGGCCAGGAAGCAGCGGGGTGCGGCTTTGCCTGTCGTGCCCCAGCGACCTGAAAGCAGTAGAAGAACACCTGCGGAGCGCAAACATCGCGTCCCGCACAGACGAGCCTCGTCGTCAACGGAAACTGGTAGTTCGCGGACTGCCAGTTACCACGGATGAAGAAGCAGTGGCGGAAGAACTCGCCAAGCAAGGCGTGCAGACCAACGAGGTCCACCAGATGAGGCGGACAGGGACAGAAGAACGAATCCCGCTCTACACCTTCAAGACACATTCCGAGTTGATATCTCGTAGCGAACGGACGTGTTTATCGAGCGCTCAAGATAGAACAACAACCTTGGCTAACGTGTGACGGACTTGATTCAGGAAACTTGGTACAGGAAACTACGCGCGGCAATAACCTACATCTAACTGCCCTCCTAGCTGTTAGGGAAATTTGTGTCTCAGGGACTATCCACTGGGTAGTATCCCGCGGGCGCTGAGGTTTAGGGTTGCTCTTGTTGCCGGGAATCCTAACGGTGACAACGAGGCACAAGAGCAACACCCCCACCATAGGCATGTCAGGGGTAAGGAGAGAAGAACAACCCGACGACGAAGAACAAAACAGTGAGGTGATGGAGGAAGAGAACGACCAGGATACTCAACTGACAACACAAGAACAGAACGAACAGTCAAATAGACAAGCATTTATATTTACTGGAAAACAGTTTAGTATAGGACAAGAAGGCGAAGTTCCGCAAGAAGGATTCAACTTTACAACAGTGTACGACAGAAGACGACGAGCACAAAATAAACAAAGAGAGGTACAGGAAATCCGACAAAACTCTCGAGAGAAGATGAAGTTGGACAACAGATTTGCAGTTCTATCAGACCACTCCGAAGAAAGCGATGGAGACCAAGAGGAGCACATGGATGATGCGTCACAATCAGGACAAGAAGAAGAAACAGAAGAACAAGGACCCCCACTTCCAAGGATACCACCAATTGTAACCT
Organism: Vandiemenella viatica; assembly: GCA_031002005.1. Lineage (NCBI taxonomy): Eukaryota > Metazoa > Arthropoda > Insecta > Orthoptera > Morabidae > Vandiemenella > Vandiemenella viatica. Next base: position 153,400,872 of record JARYHS010009186.1, read on the forward strand.
ACCAAATAGGGAACTTCCTAGCACTAAACCAGAAGATAAAAAGCTTCATTACAGGAGAACTCAAAGTGATCTTCCGCGGAGACAGCCTAAAGTACCATCTTGAGACCATGGAAGATTATGAAATGGTGAGAAGTTTCTTCTTGAGAGAGAAAATAAACTTCTACACTCACCAGACCCCAGTTGACAAAAAGCTAAAGGTGGTAATCAAGGGGCTACCACCAACAACTCCAGAGGACATCATCAAAACTGAACTTATTAATTATGGTTTCGACGTACAAATGGTACACCAATTTAAAAGAGAGATCCAGATACAAGGGACCTAATTCCACTTTCTACCTATTGTGTAACCCTAAATCCCGGAGAAAAGTCCGAGGAAATATACAACATGAGAGGAATACTATACACTAGAGTAAGTGTGGAGAGTTACAAATCCAGATTGGGACCAAGTCAGTGCCATCGATGTCAGAGACTGGGGCACACCGCAAATTATTGTCAAATGCCCAGTCGATGTGTAAAGTGCGCGGGACGGCACGCTACAAAAAATTGCAAAATGAGCCATCAGGAGAAGGCAAAATGTGTAAATTGTGAGGGGGATCACCCAGCCTCGTGGAAGGGATGCCAGGCATACCAGGCCCTTTTGAGACCAATCAAAGCGAAGGTCCAAAATGAGGACAAATCAAAGGACACTAGAAAGACAAGAAATCAGGAAAAAAAAAAAAAAAAAAAAAAAAAAAAAATTTATCCGTGACAGCGACACAAAGCAGTCAGAAGACAAAAACAAAGGGAACGTGGAACCAGGAAAAAGCTATGCAGATAAGGTGAAAACAAACCAACAAAAAGAAAATTTGCAGAAGCACCGAGAAGAGAAAGGAAGAGGCAGAGGAAATCAAAGACAAAAGAAAACACCTTTATGGAGGATCTCAGTGAAATGGAAGACATCCTTGGAAGCATGAGTTTTAAAAAGGCAATCTCCATCTTTATGACAACACTAAAAGAAATAAAAGAAGCCACAAGTGTCTGGGGCAAAATCATCGCAATAATCAAAGGATTAAGCGAAATGATAGATTAATGGCTAATAAGAAGGGGAAACTACTTGATACCAATGTATATATTTTCAACGCAAATGGTTTAAAAAGCAAGAAACAAGAAATCATTGACTTTTTAAAACGGAAGAAAGTGGACATGATGCTTATAACGGAAACACATCTAAAACCCACAGACAATTTCCGAATACCAAACATGAAAATTTACAGAAAGGACAGAGAGAGACAAAGGGGAGGGGGCACGGCAATCCTGATAAAATCAACCCTCACGCACCAACCAAAAACTTTGCCGGAACTTGAGAACATGGAAGCCAGTGCAGTGAGCATCAATGCAATAGATGGAGAAGTAATATTTATCGCCGCATACGTAAGCCCTCGGAAACAACTTACAGAGAATGACTTAAATAGTGCCATGTCAATATCTGAGAGGGTCATACTGGGTGGCGATCTAAATGCTAAACATCCGGCTTGGAATAGTAGAGTCACAAACGGAAAGGGTCAAAGATTAATTGAAATATCTGAAAGACTAAATCTAACAGTTATGGGCCCCGAGGAACCGACTTACATTCCTACCTCCGCAAGACAACAACCAGATGTACTGGATATAGTGATAGCAAAGAATATAAGACGAACTATAAATCTGGAAACCATAAATGACCTATCATCGGACCACAATCCAGTTTTGCTACAAATCAGGAAGTGGGCAAGCAGTCAAGAAAACCCGAAAATCCTTAAACAGACGGACTGGGATAGATTCACTAATTTAATTCAACAAAATATCTGTCCCACCATGGAATTAAATAATAAGCTGCAGATAGATAAAGCAATAAATACTCTAACAAAAATTATTAAAGAAGCAGAAAAACATGCCTCAGTCGTAACGGTAATGGAGACAAAAATGGAAGAACAAGGGTCAGCACTTATAGAAGAACTGAAGTACCTTAAGAACCAACACCGGAAGCGCTGGCAGAGATTTAGGGACCCAGCGGACAAAAGGGAAATGAACAGGTTCGCCAGGGAGATTAGGAAACGATTACAGGAAAGAAGAACCGAACAATGGGAGGACAAAATGTCCCGACTAACCCTCCAACACCGTGACGCATGGAGCCTAGTGCGAGCACTTAAAGAACCAAAACCAGGCAACCAAGCTATCATGGGTCCGAATGGAGCGGTCTTTGACTCAATGAGCCAGGCAGAAATTTTAGCAGACCATTTTGAAGCACAACATGCAACACCAGAAGTACAACTAACTATGGCCCAACAACGGGAAGAGGAAGAAACCAAGCAAATTGCCGAAAACATCAGGAAGTGTGAGGATCCAGTAAACCCTGAGCTAACGAGCCCAACAGAGATAAAAACAATCATCAGGCGACTTAGCAGCAACAAAGCACCAGGAGATGACAAAATCTCAAATATGCACCTTAAAAAACTGCCAAGAAAAGCAATAGTGTTAATAACAAGAATAATAAATAGCTGTATGCTACACTGCTACTTCCCAAAAAACTGGAAAACGGCCAAAATCATAGCCATCCCCAAAACAGGGAAAGCAAATACAGACCCAACCAATTATAGACCAATCAGCCTGCTCAGCAGTCTATCAAAAATCTATGAAAGGGTACTAAAAACAAGAATTACTCGACAACTTGAAGAAAATCATACAATACGACTGGAACAATTTGGATTTAAAGATAAATTATCGGCAACGCTACAACTATACAGAATGGCCGAATTGATAAGCAAAGGTTTCAACACTTCCAAGTCAACAGCGGTGGTCTTCCTGGATATCCAGAAAGCATATGATAAAGTTTGGCACGATATGCTGTTAAGGAAGCTACAACAAGAGACACAGATAGATCAGTGCTACATACGAATAATAGCAGACTACCTTACAAATCGAACCTTCTACGTGTCAGTAAAAGGACAGAGATCGACAAAACGACTAATGACAGCGGGAGTACCACAGGGATCAGTCATATCACCACCATGTTTTAAAGTCTACGTTAACAAATTCCCTGCAATTCCGGGAATCACCTTAGCTCAGTTCGCTGATGATACAGCTGCTATGTGTTCAGGACGTCAATTCAATGCAATAATTAATAAGATGCAGAGACAACTGCAAGAAGTAGAGAAATGGTGCATAACAAATAAAGTGTGCATCAACGCCAACAAGAGCGCGGCCGTGTTCTTCACAAAAAGACGAAGGAAACCGGACACACAATTACAACTCGCAGAACATGGAATCCCCTGGAAAGAAAAGCACAAATACCTAGGAGTGATATTAGATTCAAAACTCTTGTACAACCACCATATCAAGGATAAGTGCCAAAAAACCCTAGGAATTCTAATGAACCTATATCCGATTCTGTACAGTAAGGAACTGTCATTAGAAACAAAAATACGCCTATACAAAACCATAATTAGACCAACCATGCTCTACGGATGTGAAGTATGGGGGACGGCAAGTAACGTCCACATTCAGAAACTGCAAATAATACAGAATAGAAGCCTACGTATAATACTAAAAGCAAATAGATATACACGAATAGACGACCTCCACGATTGGACAAACATACCAAGGATTCATACGGCTATTTTCCAACAAACTGAAAGATTCCACGAAAACATGACCAGAACAAGGCAGTCAGTAGAAAACTTAAGAGACGTTGGGAACTACAAACCAAAGAGATGGCACAAGTATAAAGTCCCCCTAAGTATACTTTACCAACCAGAATAATACAATAAAATAAAAATATACCTAACCACAGATCCTGTCCTGTACATACAACAAGGAGGTTTTCCCCCTGATAAGGGTTTTACCCTCCAAAGTGCACACCACCAAAAGAGAAAACAGATACAATTTGACACAAAGAAGCAGAGCTACCAAAGGTAGCGGGGCTTGCAGAAAGACACAATGTGACAAAAAAAAAAAAAAAAAAAAAAAAAAAAAAAAAAAAAAAAAAAAAAAAACCTTCAAGACCACAGCGCCGCCAGAAACACTCAACAACATCAAAATCTTAGCGGGGAAACCCGTCAAGATTGAGAGGAAACATCCTACCCCTACAAGCTACATTCAATGCTTCAACTGCCAGGGTTACAATCACGTATCCTGGCAGTGTACTAGGGAGACAAGATGCGTGAGATGCGGCCAGGGACATCGTGTAGCCGAATGTCCACATCCAAGACACCACACAAGATGCTGCAACTGCAATCTGGGGCACCCAGCCTCGTACGGCGGATGTCCGTCAAGACTGCAGCTTACCACGACCAAACAGACGCAGCCGCATATGAGGCCCGCAACGGACGGGCGACACAAACAAAACCGACCGCAGCCGGCCGCCAACACCAGTCGGCTAGCAGACGCTGCGGAGGGTGGATCCCGCAGTCACTCCGAGCCTCCCGCCGCTGACACGTCGGCCGCTGCCCTGCGTCAGCTGGCGCAAGCAGTGACCGACGCAATAAACAAGATCCCGGAAATGGTCGCGGCAGCGACGGCCCAAGCAGTTGCTGCTGCAACAACGCCATCACAACCCGACGATGCTCGGGAAAAGCCGTTATCAAACCGAGAAGAACCAACACCTACAACCAGCAACTGAAAAAAAAAAAATAGGAACCATAAAGCTCCAAAAGAAAAGACAAATCCAAAAAAGCAACGACGCAAAACAACAAAAAGCAAGAAGGAAGGTGATGCCAATAAGGCAAGTACTTCCAAAAAGGAATCTCTGAACCTAAGGGTGAGGGGAGAATGTTGGAGCCCTGCTGACGATTGAGAGTGCCGAAATATCGTGTGATTACGATAACACCCCTATAACTCGGCTAGTCACCCGAGAGCATTATTTGTATTCTCAACGCCGAGAAAGATTACGTAATTATATAATAGTGAGAAAGCTAGGCATTCATTAAATTTATAGAAGTAAAGTTTTGGGCGTTTGAAGAAATTTTCTTTAATATCCCAAAACGCGGTAAGCTACTGATACAGCGACGAGACTCCGTTAGTTTCACATCAGTTTCCCTGATTTCTGAATCACATTCTTACACTACAAACGAGACTATTTATCAATCTCTCATATTAATTGTGTTCACAAGGAATAAACCGCACTAAAATTATCAGTTAGTGAACTTCGTTTTATAATTATAGATACTGGAAGAGTAAAACGGTAAAACTAACAAGGGGAAATCACAGAAGACATTCCAGTTTTCCTTCTGTCTTTCCCTCGGACTTTGAAAGTTCTGTCGGTTTTTTTTTTTTTTTTTTTTTTTTTTTTTTTGTAACTGCTTTACGTCTCTTTTTAACATCGAGGTCTTTAGAGACGGGAAAGGATGGGGGCAAGGAATGGGAAGGAATTCGGCCATGGCCTTTTGAAGGAAGCATCCCGGCATTTGCCTGGAGTGATTTGGGGAAACCATGGAAAACCCAAATCTGGATGCCCGGACGGGGATTCGAACCGCCTTCCTCCCGAATGCGAGGCGAGAACGCTAACCGTTACACCGCCCCGCTCGGTAGTTCTGTCGTAGCGTTTTGGTTTGCAGAGCGCTGGAATCACTGAATATATAATTATATTATAAAACATGATTAAACTCTTCTGTTCTAGCAAGTGTTATCACGTAATGGATAACACAGCAATACTTGCGTGTGCTGTCCTTGGTTTGTACAAACTGGTATTACGTTCCAGCAGCAGTTTTGCTATTTGCATTTGGCACCTGATACGACTGACTACACTTCATAAGCAACATTTCAACAATTTTGTGTGTAAAAACTAATAATATCGAATTATTTTAAAAAAATGCGATGTTAGTCATAACAACGCGGATCAATGCACCCTCTGCCACACACTTTTAGTGAATCGCAGAGTAATAGTTACACTAGTAAGAGAACGTTTTCATTAATCATTTTAATAAATTTAGTTCTTTAACATACATAAGGCAGACGTCACCAATTCTTCCCAGTGGTAAATTAGTACCGAGCCTAATGGGTGAGCGATAAGTCTCGGAGCTCAGGCCAAACATGCGGAAGGACGTGGATTCAAATCCCGTCCGGCCATTCTGACTTCAGTTTTCACGGTTTCCTGAATTTCGGGCTGGTTCCTTCAAAAGGCCATGGCTAGATTTCATCCCGTTCCTTGCGAAAATCCTTTACTGCCTCTATTGACCTCACAGTCAACAAGAGTTAAGCAAAAAAAATAAAAAAAAGGATAACTCAGTTTTTGATTAATAAGATCTCAGAGCAGCAATCATGATGTAGACGTATTTTACTAGTAATCTCCCACCGCTGCACAAGACTCTTTTTGCTGTCTATTCAGTACGGCACATCCAAGTGAATCTAATTATGCAAATCGGTTGTTTTGCAAGTGCTTGCCACCCGCTGTCAAGCGGCTGTCGCACAGTCACAATGTCTGACCCTCCAGCAAGACCTCTGACCGTCTGGGTCGCCAGCTGCATGAGCACCAGTGCGAAGAAGACACGCCTCTATCATACTCCATCACCACTATTATCTACCTGCATAAACCTTCTAGCAACTCGGTTCATTCATTGAATCTAGTGATTTATCAATGCCAGAGACTCACTTCGTTGACTGAAGCCTTTGAAGTAGGGACGCAATTTTGGAGAAGTTAGGGTACCGACAAGATAAAGTAGTTTCATCGTTAACTACATGATCAACAAAGAAGAAGCGTACTATGTGCACAATTCCTGATCAACAGATTTTCAAAGGAAATTGGACGAAAATGTTAGAAATGAGAGCCTACGAAACGGTTGGTGGGACAGTCTAAAGGTCCTAGACATGATCTTTCAACACGAGGCAACGTTAACGCTAGTTGGGACCAGTTTTTAGAGCTAGTTTCGAGCTTCTTTTCACTGCTGTACCTGCTGTTCTTCTGTTGACAGTGTCAGCTAAAGCTCTAAGCTCTTACATTCAGCTTTCAGCTCACGTTCGATTTCATCTGTGCAAGGCAGTGAAATTACAACGATCTAATAACTGTTGACTTTCTTTATTATGTAACGAAGACAATGAACATTACATTATTCCGATAACTCAGAACATCACAGCTGTCTCACCCGTTCCTTAGAATTTCATCAAACAGCTTCTCTATCAGTCCGCTAGCGTCTCTCCCATACGACAGAGCACTTCTAATTTTACCGTTCAGTAACCCTTTTCCCTCCAACTTGTATCATCACCATTATCTGAAAATAAATCATCAAAACTTAATCTGTTTCCATTTGCCCTTAAAACCAGCAAAGCACTGCAGACAGTGACCTCCTCCGAAACCAAGGCGTCAGAGTACAACTCTCCTGAAACATTCAGAAATTAGTTAAGCGTCTCCGCACAGAACCTGTAGGCGGGATTATGTTGGTCCCTCATAAAGTGTACGCTGCAATTGCCGGTCAGGTATCATCGTCTCACTTCATATCTCTGGATTACAGACATGATACGTTAAATGATTGAGTAGATTTCCGCAGTCTTTGTCAATGATACATGATACGTTACATTGAAAATCAATTCGGCAGTATTTTACACCAATCCAACTAAAAGATACTAACCAATGAAATAAACTGAACATGCTTCCATTGTCACCTCCCAAACTAGTTCAGCTCTTGTTCTACTATCGAACCACCTTGGCATTGTTCTACATAGGAAGGTATTTACGCCTACCTAATCTTTTATTCTTGCAATCCCTATAAAATGGTTAGAATTTTTATATCATCACTCTCTACGACAAACACAGGCTTGTTATGCAGCACAAACCGGGAATAAGTTATGAAACAATGTTGTGAGATGCCAGCCCCGTATGGGGACACACAGCCAGCACCAACCTCAACAGACTACAAACCATCCAGAACCAAACCTTGAAGAGAGCCCTACAACTAAATTGCAGATTCTCCACTAAAGCCATCTACGAAGCAACAAAACTACCAGTGCTCGAAGACAGATTTAAGGAACTAGAGATTAAATTCTACAAAGCAGCTCAACAGTGTCACAAAAGCCACTCATAAACGAGTTGGGGACATATCCTATCTGGGCAGGACCACACATCAGACACCAGTTGGCAGTACTCTAAGGGGACATCCATAAATTACGTGAGGTGTTTTTCCGGATTTCCGGACCCTCCCCCCCCCTCTCTGGAGAGATTTCGTGAGATCTGGCTGGACCCCCCCCCCCCCTCTGGTGAGATCTGGTCCGTGAGAACCCCCCTCACGTAATTTATGGATGCCCTCTAACGATAGAATACCTCAAACCACAACTAAACACGCCACAAATCTAAGCCACAACAAATAACGCCACAAACCCAAGACAAACCCAAACTGAAGTCTCAAACAATCAAAATTAATAGGAGTAAATGTCGAAAAAACAAAGCCTCCAATAGACAATGCGTATCGAAAGTAAAAAGGACAGGTAATGGCATGACGACGACGAGATGAATGCCACATATCATCAGCCCTCCCCCGATTTCTATTAACTTTAAAAAAATGTTATTTAAATTTCATCACATTTCAAGTAGCTTTTCTGACTCTCCTATATTATTCCCTTCAGTATTAATATTGAAGTGTTGTTTGGGTTGCTAGGGGAACTCAAAAGCCTTAGCTAGATTGAATGGACAGTATGAGGGTTATAACAGTTTAATATTTAATTTCATGGATTTTAAGTAATAGTAAAATATTTCTGTAAAGATTTTAGTGTTTTGATTACTTTTTTCCTTTACGGCTTTACGCCTTTTTGACGTCGAGGTCAATAGAGGCGGGATGGGACTGGAGCAAGGAACGGGAAGGATTTCGGCCATGACCTTTTGAAGGAAGCATACCGGCATTCGCCTGGAGTGATTTGGGGAAACCATGGAAAACCCAAATTTGGATACCCGGACGGGGATTCGAACCGGCGTCCCCCCGAATGCGAGGCCAGAGCGTTAACCACTCACCCACCACGCTCGGTTTTGATAACTACAAGATACATCGTAAATAGAATTTCGTGGATCTACATATTATCAATTGGTCAGTAATTTCGTATCCAAAAACATAAAATTCGATATTCCTAATTTAAGGTAAAGCTCACAGAAAAATATATAAAGGAATAATTAGCAAATTGTGGTGGGATTCAGGAAATAATCGTGGTGCATTATCCAGCATGGTGACGATTTTTTTTGAGTTGATTTTTTTTAGATCTTGCATTTTCGTTCTTTAGGTACAATGTAATTCTTCTGAGTTGCTTCATACCATAGTTCATCACTGTCGTTGTACCACTGTCGACACGGAGTGATTTCTTGGAATAAAAATCTATGTAACAAGTTCGGAAATGTATTGCTTAGAGAATCAGCGGTGACAAAGTTCAATTTTGTGTCGAAAGGATCATTACAATCAATCGCCAACTTTCCCACTATGACAAATGACATTACGGTGTTAAAATGTGTCGAGCATATGCCGGTGTCATCTGAATCGAAGTCGACAAAAAAGTAACAGATGCATTTGGATTACTACTATGTAACAAAATTCCTAGTATTTAACTCGAATAAACCGAAAGCAAGGTTATAGACAGACAATGGCCTAGAGTGAAGCTTGAATACTTGCTACCATGAAGTCTGTTTACGTTGCTCTCATTAGAATGCTGTATTATTTAAATTTTTTGTGATGGAGCGCTAGCTTGAAGAAATTGTTAACTAATCATCTGAAGACGATTGACGAACGATAAGAAAGACAGATTTATTTACATACGTCTCCCAAATAATATACAGCATCAGAGTAGGTGATTCTGAGGACATGGTACCAAACAAGTGCCGTTAGGAGCTGCCTGAAACCAACACACAGTCACGAACAACACCACTTCACTTCTGATGTAATGAAGTTCAAATAGGAGAATATTGGAGCAGGAGTCACATCTTCAAACATCGTTGCTTCAATAACACTAGGAAGAGTTTGGATAGACCGTGCCCGGCAACACTCGGGTCTGGAATTCGGCAGGGATGCGGGTTCAAATCCCTGTCCGGTCATCAAACTTCGGTTTTCCATGTTTTCCCTAAATGCCAGGATGGTTCCTTCGAAAGGCAATAAGACCATTGTTAAATTCCTAACCGTTTCTTGTGCCCAACCTCTCCCGAATGAACTTGAGTCGCCCAGACCAGACATAAAGATTAGTAGATCAGAAAAATTAAAAAACAAAATTTGAATATCTCAGCGCAAAGTACTTATTTCCTCAACCGGTTGATACGGTGTGACACCATATGGTGATCTGTTTCGACCATTTGGAAGAGGAATTGTAAGACAAGGTGTTTGATGGTTCGTGGTTTAATTAATTAATAAGATAAATTAAATAACTAGTCCACGATACAGCACAGTTTAAAATTGTTTTTATTTTCATAAGCACGCCGTCAAAGATAGTAGTTACATGCATACATACAATCCAGCGATTGCAGACAACACTACTAACACAGTCCTTGGCCTACGTAAATTGAGTCTGTAAAAACAAAGGATTCCGACAGATATTTCTCGAACATTAACAATACTTAAGCCATTGAAACATATTAAAAAACAATTAGAATTAATACATAATCATTTACCACCATTACAAAATGGTCAGAAATAGAAATTAAAGATACTTAAACACAAAATTATTCACAGAAATCATTTTAAACTGTAGTAAATTGTCCTTTAGACATCGTAACTTGCATAAATACCTACAATTACGATCATTTAAGCAATTCTCTTGTAAAATTCTGTCCTTAGACATATTAAATGGACTCTAAATAGTTTCTTTTCATAAATCAAAGTCTATATACATTGATTTACAGGAAATTGCAAAACAAACATACAAGATCATATTCACAAAACTATAGCTTACTACAAATGCTCCATAAAATACAATTCCATTTAAGTTTAGGATTGAGGGCTGTTACAAAGGCTGTAAAACTGTTACTTTTTTAAAATTTATTTAGTCCTTAATCTACGTTAGCGTGGTGTAAGTAAGTGCTCTACTAGAAATAGTAAAATGACTTGTAGTTTAATTCATCCTACGTGGCTTATACTGAAGATATAAATGAAGGCAGTAATATAGTGATTAGTCCTGAGAGGCGAGAGGTAGTGGCAAATTTTCAGTACGTCGATGAGATTCGCCTATTGCGATTGCGAGATGTTCTAGTGATGTAGCCGGCTCATTTAAAACGATAAAGGCAGCGAACGCATGCGGGAAGTGCAAGACTGTGTTGTCGCACGCTACAACAAGGCTCTCTGAGATAAGCGACAGGTTTCTCACCGCCGACAAGACATGACAGCTCGAATCCTCTAGCGATATCGCCAGGTGACAGGGGGAAATTCTGACGTCTCATTCAGAGCACTACCTGTCCCTATTAAGACACAGCGCGATAACGCAGACCTCCGTGACTACGAAGCATATCAACTACCAGTCTGTAGATCGTAAAATTTTGGAACTACTTACAAGGAATCTTCTGCCACTGTATAAGACGTATTATATCAAACTAACTTACAGTACAGGCAACGTATTATCGTCTATTCAGTTGGACTATGGTATCTTTAACATTGTATTCACATTAAGTTCTAAATCAGCAAGTGATAGAAACTAATCGATTCTGGAAATGATATCTGAAGAAAGAATAACTGAACAATGTATAGTGAAGAGCCAAAGAAACTGGTATAGGCATTCTTGTGAAAACACAGAGATACGTAAACACTCGGAGTACGGCGCTGCGGTCGGCAACGCCTATATAAGACAACAGGTGTCTGGCGCAGGCGTTAGATCGGTTACTGCTGCTACAATGGCAGGTTATCACGATTTAAGTGAGTTTGAACGTGGTGTTATAGTCAGGCACGAGAGATGGGACACAGCATCTCCGAGGTAGCGATGAATGGGGGGTTTTCCCGTACGACCATTTCACGTGTGCACCGTGAATATCGGGAATCCGGGTAAAAATCAAATCTCCGACATCGCTGCGACCGGAAAAAGATCCTGCAAGAACGGGACCAACGACGACTGAAGAGAATCGTTCAACGTGACAGAAGTGCAACCCTTCCGCAAATTGCTGCGGATTTCAATGCTGGGCCACCAACAAGTGTCAGCGTGCGAACCATTCAACGAAACATAATTGATATTGGCTTTCGGAGCTGAAGGCCTACTCGTGTACCCTTGCTGAGTGCACGGCACAAAGCTTTACGCCTCGCCTGGGCCCGTCAACACCGACATTGGACTGTTGATGACTGGAAACATGTTGCGTGGTTTGACGAGTCTCGTTTCCAATTGCATCGAGCGGATGAACGTCTACGGGTATGAAGACAACCACATGAATTCATGGACCCTGCCATGTCGGCCGGGGACTGTTGAAGTGGGTAGAGTCTCTGTAATGGTGTGGGGCGTGTGCAGTTGGAGCGACATGGAACCCCTGATATTTCTAAATACGACTCTGACAGGTGACACGTACGTACGCATCCTGGCTGATCACCTGCATCTATTCATGTCCATTGTGCATTCCGACGGACTTGGGCAATTCCAGCAGGACAATGCGAAACCCCACTTGTCCAGAATTGCTATAGAGTGTCTCTAGGAACACTCTTCTGAGTTTAAATACCTCCGCTGGCCACCAGACATGAACATTATTGAGCATATCTGGGATGCCTTGCAACGTGCCGTTCAGAAGAGATCTCCAAACCCTCTTACTCTTACGGATTTATGGACAGCCCTGCAGGATGCATGGTGTCAGTTCCCTCCATCACTACTTCAGACATTAGTCGAGTCCACGGCACGTCGTGTTGCGGCACTTCCGCTTGCTCGCGTGGACCCAACACGATATTAGGCAGGTGTATCAGTTTATTTGGCTCTTCAGTGTATTTCTTTAATAGTATTTCACTTTATGTACTATAGTTTATGCGCTTAATGTATTTCAAGGTAAAATGCATCGTTGGATTTGTCTTGAAGCAACGAGCATACCATAATTCAAATGTTGAACATTACAAAACGTTAGCGAATGAGAATATGAGCTCAAGATGGCTGCTAAGCGCGGGAAAAATTATAACAGTGTACGGATAATGGATTAGTGATTTACTATTAGTCTATAGCAATATGTCGTTGACGGCGAAGAAAGCGTAACAAGACTAGCCAACGTTAACAGCAGTTTGTGGTTGTTTACCGATGATGCAGTTAATTATAGGGTAGTAAAGTGTTCTGGTAACAGTTTAGAAATTCAGTGTAATAGGAGCATTATTTGTCGGTGGGCTAAAAGTATGAAAGAGCCGCGAAGTGCAGAAACTTGGCTCCAAGATCCAGCACTGTAAACATGACAAACGGTGTGGAAGGCATTATTCGTCTGAACCTGCTTCAGTAAAAATTATGATTCAACAAGATAAGACGCACCAGCAGACAAATGTCAGAACCTGGGTTGAACAATGTTAAACTCTCCAACATAGATCTGGCACACCGAGCGTGTTGGGTGAGCAAATACGCTGTCTCCGCATTCAGGAGGACGCGGGTTTGAATCTCCATCCGGGCATCCAGATCTCAAATAACTCCAGACGAATACCGGGAAGTTTCCTTCTAGAGACTATGGTAGAATTCCTTCCCTTTCCTAGTCCCCACTCCTTTCGTGCCTCTAATGACCTAGACGTCGACGAGGTTTAAAGCCATAGGCAAAAATAAAAAAACTGACATTGTTGTATTTCCACCACTCAGGCCTTTTAAAGAAGAGAAACTTGGCTATAAGAAGAACAGATCTGGTACAAGCAGAAAAAAGTCAGCTCTTTCATCGTGGCGTAAGATTGCAAAAGCTTGAGATGGAGGCGTCGAAAAATACTATGTATAAATAAATCATCAATTGTATTTTCACCAAATTTCAACCGTTTCGAATCATAAAGGTCAGATAAAAAATATGCGGAGTTGCTTTGTGAACGGAAGTCATATAACTTGCATCTGTCTCATTTCGCTTCAACATCTTTATTGTGATCGTTGAGCACTGCTATAGAGTTCAAATTAACAGTACTCCGATAAAAATCCAGCTTCGAAGTTGAATACAAACATATTTATATTTAATTCAACCTGATAATATAGCGAATTCTACGATAGCAATGCTTCTAGTTATAACTGAACTATTAGATGTTAATTCAATAACAAGTTTTGGACACAGAAGGTTTAGTTTCCCCTAAAGGAGAGTCCATACTTGCGATGTAATGACAGAATATTAAAGCTGAACGTAACACGGTTACCTTTAGAAATGGAATTCGAGTAGGTGAACTTAATTTTCGTTTTATGAATATTGCAGAGCTGGTAACAGGCTCTTAGTTTCACTCCAACGCGCCAGAGGCAGTAAAGGTAATTGAAGTCCAGTTTCTATGTGGAGTAGCTCATTCAATCTATTCCATACTGCAGGTTAAGATTCCTTGCAGATTTTCGTGCTGTCAGCTTCCTGCGTCATTCACAACTGACTGCATAAATCAAAGAGGTCAATTAACAGTTGCTTTATGTTTTTTTTCTTCCTGTTATTCAGACCTCATAATACGGTGACATATTGGCATCGTCATTGCTTGCTTGTCAATGAGTCATATCTGCGTTGAAACTAGTATAATCTTGTTTCCTGAATTTCATTCTTCATCATACTTTTAGCGGAAGCATGGAGTAAGGGTGGGATACTGTAAAATGATAAACAGACCAGAGATATAAATATTCCTTATGACACTCTTCATGTCCCAAGCAGGCTCAGTTTTAAATTTCAGACACACTTCTGTGGTTGATTTCATCCAACTTTTAAGGAGCAACGATTACAAAAAGTTATATTTTAGTGTTAACGATTGGATTCCAAAGTAAAGGTCTGGTAAATTTTTGTTGTCAGGTCTTTCTTACTTTATCATAATAAAAAATAATGATGGAATATTTCAATTATATGTGCAGTTTGTAGTTTTATTTATGCTATTTTTTGTTGTATATTTTTTTTAACTAACAAACTTTGAAGTTTTTTTGTTTTGGTTTAGCCACCGCCACTACAAGTTGAAGCATTGTCACCAGAAAGGGCTAAACAGAATAGTGATAGGCGACATTGCAAAATATATAGAAACCTCATAAAACAGCAAATAGGAAGTGACTAGAGATGAAATTAACAAGTACTTCCAAACTGCTAAATCGTCCATTTTCATTTGTGTGTATGTTTTTATTTATTATTATTATTTTTACTCCACGACTGTAACTAACAAAGAAATTAGAAGCAGTTTCAGTAGTTTTCCTATACTATTACTTTCGAATTAATAACAGAAACATTTGGCGCAGTTAATAAAAAAACTTCATCATTATTTTCAAGTTAACGCGTATGGAACTTGTTACCCTTTTCATGAAGTATATTGTATGAGTGTAATTTTATTGAAGCAGTGGACTGAAATTTGTTCAATGATTCATATTGATGCAAATTACCATAAGAATACTTGGAGAGGTATGCAAGAATGTTACAAAACTGAAAAGTCCAAAATAGAATGTTTTAGAGGTGAAGTATAGAAAATGTATTGTAACTGTGACAACGTTAAATTTTTAATTCGTTTATTGCATACACAAAAATGAATTACATTGACATACATCTCACTGAAAATTTCTCTAATTTTGAACTTGGAACTTGAGGTACTAAGCGATTACAACAGCTTTTCTGACTTATGATCTATAGCAGTGTTTCCCAACCTGTGGTCCGCGAAGATGGTTCAGGTGGTCCGCAGGCAGAACATTATAAATTTCGATACCATGTATACTACTGTATAAGGCTATTAGCCAGTATAAATTACAAGTTCAACTTTTCAAAAACCACGAATATTTCAATGACCAGGAAAAAATCCGGTATTTCCAGAATGAGGATACGACAGTGCTTCTATAATATTCTATTCATTTCCAGTTGGCATAAAAAAGAGCACCTTTCATCTAAGGGTTCAGTAAATCTTAATTTTCTGAGAGTCTTGTAGTAGTTGAGGTACCGCGGTACGTTGTAGGTTTGGCAACATAGGAACGGTGAAGTAAAAAAAATGTTTAAGGTCCAGTGTCGTTTATTTTAGTTTTCGCATGTAAGTCGGTGGTATAGTTCAGTCTATACGAAATATTATTATTCATTTGGTTAATAGTCTGGTCAAATATGTAACTAACGCTTAGTAATTCATTCCAAATTCTATAACTGTGTTTACCTAGGAATTCAAAACATGTTTTTAGATTTATTATGTTATAATAGTACAGTAAAATATGTCTCAGATATAAATGATATACACGTAATTAAAAAATTAGGCCTGTATATGTTAGCGGCCGGCGGCATTAATTTCAACAATTTACTGGTCCTCAAGTTGAAAAAAATTGAGAAACTTGAACCTATATTATACATGACTATATAATGAGGTACAAAATTTCATTTCTTACGGAACGGTGGTCAGAAACGTCCAATACTTTGAGATAAATGTTTCATGAAGGAACAAACTGCATTACGAATTACATAAAGTATGGAGATAGCGTTGTTCCGCCTCATTCCGGCGATTTCATATCCCATTTATTAAGGGTAATACGTCAAAATTAATGAAGTCTGAAGCTGAATAACTGGTTGTATGAAATTCTTGCTACCTCGGGAACTTCTTTGGCGAACTTGCTCTCAGTTCTGCCCCATTGGCGCTGGACGTGTGAGCTGTCTCCGTCGGTATTCTGGGCCGTCATGTTTTCTGAGCGACTTAGAACAATAGGCAGTAAAGCTGTATCTTGTATCTAAATGTCCGTGACGACATGTAATGCCTTTTCATTAATTTAATGCTTCCTTTATTCTTCAACAGCTCTGATCGCAATACCACCCACTGAGTGAACAGTACATCGCACAAAGCCACGTTCACACTAGTGGGAAAAAGGGAAGAAATCGTGTCATAAGTGGATATGTTAGGCTCAAAGATCTAAAACGCTTATTCAGAGTAAAAAAACCACCCCAACATGTTCTCGTTTCTTTAAAATGGCTACAACACTCTGTGGCTTATCAGTATTTAGTCACAACTAAGGATTGCAATCCCGCAGTGTATTCAATACCGCGGGATCCGTGCGGGATTTACGCCAATCCCGCGGGATCCGCGCGGGATTGGCGCAAAAAGTCTTTTAACGCATATATTTGAAACATAGTTACTTAAAACGTTAATAAATTATATAATAATTAAATTAATAAATAAATTTTAATGTTAAATGATAAAAATTAACAGTTCACAATATTTTAATTGGTAAAATGACATTAAAACTTTTTATCATATCTTAAGTACATTTCGAGGTTTTACATTTTTGTTTTTTAATCTAAGCTAATTTTTAAACAAATAATAAAAAATGAAAAATATTCATTGTTAGGTCATTACGTGCCTTACAATATATCACATAAGTTTAAAAACATGGTTTGCTTAATGGCCAAATTACCAGAGTTTTTTAAAAAAATTCTAAATAAACGTTCCACAACACCGAGAGAAAGTATTCCATTTCACAAAGTGAAGTGAATATACTCTGTAAAGTGTAGACTTGGCTCAGAACAAGATCTCATAACTTTTTGTCACTGCACAAGAATGAGACTTGGCCTTTTTTTTTACAAAAATTGTTTTTGTGGGATTCCTTATTATATCTCCTGATCGATCTTACCCTTGTTTGATCTTACAGTTGATTCAATGTTATTAAAAGAAACTGCTCAGTATTTCAGTTTTACTTATGTGGCGTAACGACGTTTTTAGTGCGGAAATTATTACTTTTTAGTAAGAAAGGAGACTTTCTCGGCGAATGATTCCAGTGAAGTTTTCATAGGTTGTATCTCCGGATTTCATTGTAAAAACACGAAATTTCACACGTGAGGGAGACAGCGGAGGCAGTTGTCGAAGTATGGTGTTCCTACAACACAATTCGTCGATACACCCTTGAATACTTCATTATAACTTTTTTGCCTTTAGTCGAAATAATAACAAAGAGAAGAGGAGATAGCCGGAGCTGCACATGTAAGCTTTCGTCAAAGAAACGCGTTGAGGCAGCGGCCAAAACAACAATAAGTCAAAGGATATACAGTTGCCTTTTGATAGCTGCTAAATAAATAGGTATGCGATCTTTAAAATTACGATAACATTAGTTTCATATCAACGAATAGTCAAATTTTCAGCCGCAAATAAGGAAATTGTCACAATAACTTTATCTGCAAATACAGAAAATGGGAATAATGAAACCGTGAATAAAAAGCTATAACTGTGTAGTTCAGATAACGTTTGCGACACATAAAAAATAATTATATAGTTAGAAAATCTTACTAAATACGCAATGTAACTCAAATTACAGAAATGTGTACTCGAAAATGAATACGTAAAAGTGTATCAATTTACTTACGAATGAAGAAAGTTGACAAAAACAAACGTTTGTTCACACGCGTCAAATGCCAACTGCAAGGGTACAGGCAAACAGTGCAATACTTCCGATAAAGACCGAGTGGGGCAGCGAGTCGCGCAGACTGACACGCGTTTCTGCCGGATTTTGCGGATTGCGGATCCGCTTAATTTTGTGCGGGATCCGCCAGACTGTCTAATGATGCGGGATCCCGCGGGATTGCGGGATCCCGTTTTGCTGGATTGCAATCCCTAGTCACAACGCTGTCTGGCTGCTTTTTGTAAGTGCCATAACACGAATAACGCGTTGAAGAAACAAGGACACGTTGTGGTAGTTCTTTTCGCTCAGTCAGCGTTTTCGGTCTTTGAGCTTAACAGGTACAATTCATTGATAGTATGTAAAGACATTTGTTCTAGAATTTTATTTAACACCTTTTGGTCTGAAAGAAATCAATAGAAAAACAGGAGGGTGGATTTATTGCTTCAGATTGCTCCTTCATTTGCGATTTTATTTTTGCTCGTCTACAGCTAGGTCATTAGAGGCGGGATGGGATTGGGGCCAGGAACGGGAAGGAATTCGGCCATGGCCTTTTTGAAGGAAGCATCCCGGCATTCGCCTGTAGTGATTTTGGGTTCATTTGCGAATCGCTTGTAACAGCTGAACAGTAATCATGAATGAAAGAGTATTAACTCAAATAATGAATGCGAATGGCAGACTGCGTGCGCCAAACATCACCAGATACGCAAAGGAAGTAGTATATAAGCTCTTATGAAAATAAAACTACGCTACTGCAACGCTCTATGATCAGCATCGTTGGCTCAGGCGATTGCGGCACCGTTATGGAGTTTGCCCTTGAGACGGGGTTAGCTGGTTTGAATCCTTGTGGGTGCGAATAAATTTTACATCTTTAAGACTGAGCCTGCAGGGTAGAAGAGGAAATGATCCTCAATTCCTAAACACTAGATGATGCTGCTAAATCCTGGGTCACAGCCCAAATCTCTCCGCAGCACTTTTGATAAACGCTCGTGTTGTCATAATGACCAGGTAACCCAGTTTTTATTGATTCCGCCTCCATCATAGCCACTTTAACTCAACCCGGTAATGCTACCGGGTACAGGGGACCTACAGTTTAACATGAAATCCGAAACACAAAAGCGTTGCGACGTACTTCATATTACACAGCAAGCTGTGCTGAGGTGAAGGTTGAGTCAAGAGCCTTCCAAATTTTCGTAAATCCGCTGTTTTATGCTTTTAGCCCACGATATGGTATACAGTTGAGTTACAGATAACTACGCCTTGACTAAGAAGAAACAAGATGTACTTTGCAAATGATGAGGGTCTAGCCTTTTAGATGTAGAATTACACGCTAGCATAACACTGTTCCATAACTTTCGACATGCTATTGTTAATATACTTGTCCAAATAGTCTGGTAGGAGTACCTACAAAAGATAAATTGTTACGGTCTGCTACGATACTTAAAACTACAATTCACAACAAAAATTAATCTTGTTCCATGGATCCTTGCTAAGGAAGGACTTCTGGGATGTGAAACATGTCTTGGTTAATATATTTAAATATATGTTAAAGAAACAATCAAAACATCTTCGAAATAGATGAGATCCGAATGAGAATATTAGAAAACAATGTGTGTCGTTTACGAAGGAGGACTTTAAATGGTTGGGAACAGCTGTGTGCGAATTTCAGTAAGAGTGTGTACTATATTTTTAAAAGAACAGCTTCCAGAATTTGACATAGCAGTAATGTGGCAGCGATAAGGTGTTGCAATAAATATAACACTATAATCAAATTTGCTCCAGTAACACGATTTTTTACTTTTATTTTTCTGATACCTTTCATTTGCCGCAGGGAGCTGTGATTAAGATCTCCGGAGAAAATTGCGCTTCAAGAAACTGGAACACAAGGGAGTTGCAAATAATACTCACACATTGCAAGTAGCAATTTATAATGGTTTGAGAAGACCAGTTTTCCTATTATATAGTACATGTGTCTGTTGATCCGTAATACCAAAATACATCAACAGTAATTCAAAAAAGTATTGTAGTAATTACTTTAATTCTTTCGAGAATTTTTTTCGTTTTCATACTTCTTTAACATAGTTATTATGACAAGGAGCCTTCAGAAACGATAGATCTTTTGTATGTAAATGTATATTTATTGTGCTCCCAAAAGCCATAAAGTAAAAACCGCATTCCTTATTTATTCAAGTGATATGTAACATGTTTTTAGCACCAAATTAACAAATAAAATAATATGACTGAAATATCGAGTAGTTTTACATAATCTAGAATCTCATAACTTAGCACCTGGTTAGCAGCAAATCGATTAAATGTTAATACTGATCATTATTAATATTTTTTTATGATCTCTCAGAATAAACATCTGTGAAAATTTATTAACATCAATAAACTATGGTTTGCTGTTATATTTAACGAAAGTTGATCAGTAACCAATAATTCTGATCATAGAGATGCAATTGATGTGAAACTCATATTAGGTAAAATTACAAAAGTTTTAGCCTTTTAAATCCGATATATACGTTGTTGATATTATTGCAGTAACAGAATTCGAATCCTGCTTCTTCAATTCCACTGGCCATGTATTCCTACAGATGTAATGCATCAGGGAGGATCTCGTAAGCCTCGCAAAGCAGAATGGTTTTTTTTTTTTTTGGTGGAAATCATTTGGACGCTGCTTTAGATAAAAGCCACTGATTTTTCCTCGTTGAGCAAAGTGAATCACCGAGTACTCACATAAGTGTTTATGCAGATTAGCCCATAAACAAATATACGAGGAGCTTAAAACTAAATATATATTTAAAAAAACATGAGAATTATTATCTGGAAAATTCTCGATTAAAATTTGTGTGTGGCGGTTCTCGCTCTTCGAAGAAACTGTTCGTCGTGGAGACATCGGTCGTATTTAGTGGATAACGATCCAGCTGGCTTGGTGCCCATTCCGTCATTAGCACGTCCCATTAAACTGCCCGGCACAATGTCTACCTGAATTTACCAGGACTTCTACGCGACAGACCATAAATACAACCTCTCGGTTTATGAAATGACTATCATAACCTCATATGCACCTGTAAGAAGATGTTTAGCGCATGAAATAATCTTATTCGGTTTTTCGTTAGAAAGAATTAAAGAAAGATGTTATGATCTGAGAGCTATGTGGAGATAACCATTTTTAATTTTTTTTTTTTATTTTTTTTTTTTTTGTATACTTTGGTTCCTATACAAGGAGCAGGTTTTTGCTAGACATATTATAATTGGGAGATCCTCAGTTTTCTTGCAGTAGGATGCACTTTACCACCCACAAATAGGGATCCTTTCATTCTATGTACTGTACGTATTTATCTAACATGAGAAAGGGTCTTATCTTAACCAAAGTCCAGCGGAAAAAAATCTGCACACGTGCTAGTCTGTGAATATCTGTACTGCAGAAAAAAATCTCAGTAGTTAAGAATACGAATATCGAATTTTGATTTCCTACATTTGAGTGATGCGATTTTTTTGATTTTTTTTGCTTATTTTGTAGCTGTACTGCATATTAGAATTCATATTTTTTTCCCCTCTTTTGGCTTTATACCTCGTCGACATCAAGGTCACTAGAGGCGAGAAAGGACTGGGAGCAAGGAATGGGAAGGAATTCGGCCATGGCCTTTCGAAGGATACATCCCGGCATTCACCTGGAGTGATTTGGGGAAACCATGAATAAACCCAAATCTGGATGCCCGGACAGGGATTGAGGAGCCAGAGCTTTACCGCTCACCCACCACGCTGGGTAGAGTTAAACCGATCTTTCAGGGAATATAGCATTTATTTTCAATACTTCGGTAATAATCTGGTTTAGCTAGAAAGGTCGAAAGAGTATTAGAATCATTCTGATTGGCTGGCAGGTCGCCAGATACGTAGCATAAAATGCACTGATAAGTCAGTCGTTCTACAACTTTCAGAGATCTAAGGTTGGGTTGAAGAATGGTCTCACACCTCGCGTTTCTGGAAGGTCAAAATTAAGTATTCATTATTAAAGTGCTTGTTTAAATGAGTATCGGTTTGCGCTCAAGTTTCAATAAATTAGGAGCGGAGCAATTCAGTAAGAATCATATTTTTAGTTCTACTTTTACCACGGACACATCTGATGAATAACGCGAGAGAACTAGCTAAAGCATTTAATTAAACAATGAAAGATCTTACAGTAAAATTTACGGAATTAATAACTAAAGGAGTATTTATTGAAGAAGCACTCAAAAGTGACTGTGTATTGTCAAGATATTGCGCTCCATTATCTGTAAGTGTCACCAATAAGCACTTCTAAAAGCTTGAAATTGTTTCATTTCTCCAATTAATATCATTCTACATGCAACTTCTAGTTCCTAAGTCTGAAACGTTCACTAACAGCATTGGAAACTTTAGCATTGTAATTGTCATTTGGCTAATCCAAGTGAACAATTGGTAAAAGAGATTTATCCACAATAGTGACTTTCATTTACAATTCAATTTGTGCTTTTCCTATATAGATTTACCAACATTTACTTATTTTATATATCTTTATATATAAAGATGAATGTATGTTTGTTTATTTGTTGGTTTGTTTGTTCTTCATACAAATCCACAGTTTTCATCCGATCTCGATGAAACTTTGCACACTTATCCTTTGAAACAAGGAGAAAAAACAGTCTACATTTGGTTGAAAAATTATCTGTATAAATAACACATGTTGTGTCATAACTTCGAAATACGGTGATAGACAGACACGTTGGATGTGGACGTCTCCAGACCATGTTTCCGTGTAGTGAACTGGCAGCTCAGTGGCTAAAGAGCTTGCTTACCAACGCCGTGGTCTCCGGTTCAAATCTCCGTAAAGGCTAAGGTTTTTAAAAAATTGTTTTTCATCGTAAGAGTCAGGCCTGGGCCGTAGGTTATTTGGATTGAATTTTAAACTGTAGATATTATAAAGTTGGGGGTGCAATGCTAGGCAAATCGTAGGTAGTCTTGCAATTTTGTAGGTGTACACTTTTTTACGTTATAATGATCCCTCAGGTGTTGTTCGCAGTCAGTGTGTGAGTGTGAACCACAGTAATACTAATATAAATACGGAAGTAAGTCTCTGTCTTTTTGTTACGTTTTGACGACTATATGGCTATATCGTTGTGATGGGATTTTATAAGGAAAGCTGTATGAAGGGCACAGGATATTTTTTCCAGTATGATTAACAGTTGTAGTCACGAAATTTTGAAATCTTATCGAATGGTGTCAGAAATATGTTGGAAATTGATTCTCTTCAAGAGGCAGGTTTGACGGTAGAATGATATAGTGATAGCTTTCCTGTCATATTATGCCGACTCGATATTGTTTGGGACCAATCCTTCGTTACCAACAACTTTTTATATTTAATTCTGGCAAAAAGATTCTTAATCCACGCGTACGAAGTCGCGGGTACGAGGCTAGTTTCTAATATTCATCTCTCACTCCACTAGCGATGATCAGCAACACAGCCTCAAGACGAAGATGAAGAGGAGTTCCAAACAAAAGAATTTTAATGCAGAGATAGTATTCTGTCGATCATGTGTAGAAGACGAAAAAATGAACATCTATGTAAGAATGTAGAGAAAATTATAGACACAATGTGTAAGAGACAACTTTTGAGATTAAGTGAGAGTAGTTTGGCAAAAAAAAATTTCAGCTACATCATTAAATTAAAGGTGACACAGAAAAAGTTGGGATACATCCAGATATGCTAGAGAATCGAAGAATGTTTTAAAATAAAACTAATAAATTCAACACAAAGACCACCTGGGCTCAAAAAAGAAGGAGGCAGAAAAATAATGAAAATATTATGTTGGAGGAGAAGAAAAGACCAGTGGTTTCCCGAGGTCCAAAGAAGACCAAAATCGAAAGGAAGAATAAGAAATCATTCAACACGTTCAAAAAAAGAAGTCGAATGGTTGTGAACAGCGGACATTGCGGCTCCTCCCAGTTGTTATACTCACTCTGAACTGCAGGAGCGATGTGTTCTCCACTCACCTGAAAAACAAAACGACAAAGCCAGTTGTTACGACAAGAATGGCTCGTGTGTCGGTGGTCGAGCGCTTTTTATGACAAACGATAAAGAACAGGCACGCGAACTGGAATGCTCATTACTCCTTCTCGCGTATGGTAATGGCAACTTAGTAGCAGTGTTGCGGACTATTTTACAATCCGACCCAACGACTTTATAATCAACTTCGTTCCCGGAATGTTGTGTGAACATTATCCTTCACGAAGAAAAGAATCCGCGAGTTTTGTTCTCGACGTTATTTCTGCACGCAATCGTATGCGAATATCAGCACCAAATATGGAGCTACGCCTGGACCTTCCGTGGTTCGAATTCCAGGTTAAACTGTGGGTCCAACTATGATATGGGGGGAACGTCCGGTAAATCTAACTTCTGTCACCAGGTCGCAAGAAAATACAAATTTATACTGTACCATCAAATATAGAATCAAAGTCAACTTCTATTCCGCAAGACAGTAATTTATTTTTTCTTTCATGGTGATTAGTAAACCACATATGGGTTAAGGTGATATTTGCGAGAAAGCTTCAAGTTGTAATGTCTAAGAATTTAGAAATTTCGTTCTATTTATCATCGAAAACATACACTAGCCCAATTCTGTTGTTTTGTGGGTTCTATATACACCGGTGTAAGTTTCAACAATGTAAGGCGGACAAATTTGTCTTTACATGTAAAATTATATGTATTTGTTACATTGAACTTGTTTTGTTCCCATTAATACTCAGTTTGTATGTAAAGTATAAATAGGAAGTGGAAGAAGAGTTTTAGTAAAGTAAAAGAGTTCAACGAGAGGCAATCACTTGGCTGAGATTTGTTGTTGATATTGTCCTGTTAACAAACAAAAGTGAGGACACTCATAAATTACGGAAATCCTGGTAGAAGATTTTAGACTAAATATATTGAAACAAAGCAAAATCCATCAGATGTAGCAGAAATCATAACTGCAATGATCTAAATACAAAGATATTACCATTTTTAGACGCTGAAGGAAGAGGATGGGAACCAAGAACGCTCTCAAAAGCAGATAACGCCAGCGAAAAGAGAGTTCTTTTAAAACAGTAACTTTCAGCTATAAATATTGGCCCAAATTTCAAGACACACTTTCCAAAACTGTATGCGAAGATCACAGCCGTTTATGCGAGTGAAATTTGAGTATTAGGAATACCAGAAACTAGGAAAATGAAATAATTTGAAATGTAGTACTATAAAAGGATGTTGAAAATTAGTGTGAAAAATAAAAGAATAAAAATAAAACTAAAAAACATGTTTTCGACATGATGAGAAAGAAGTTTGTGCAAGAGTGTTACAGAACTAGGAGAAAGATTGATGAAAAATGCGGGAGTAATTAATTTGAAGGCTAGAACGATAGAAAAAGACAAAGATTAGAATATATGTTATAGGAAGTTGAGGATGGAGATTGTAATGAATATGTGGAAACGAAGAAAATAGCTCAGTAGTGCTTCAAACCAGTCGTGAGAACTGATTTTGCAAAAATAATAATTCCTCTATTTTATTTTGTAGTCACTTATATCTTCGGAGAGTTTATGTGTTACACGCAATTCGTTTATTTTGAAGTGATAGTCAGGATGAAAACTCGTTTTCCTCACTCAAGTTTTATAACCGGTTGAAATATTCATATACAGAAACATTCAAGCTTTATCAAATATTAGTTTGAATACTGTGAAGCATATGCAAAGCTGGAGTTTATTGACAAGACCAAATCGATAATCAAGAGTGAGGATCAAAAAACTTGTCTCTATAAAGCGGAAAAAAAAGATTTTGTGACACCAGCTTCTTTCTGTTGACGGCTCTAACTGTATTCTTGAAAAATATGAATAAGTTTTATGAAGGTGTGTCTAATGAAAACAGGTGTTGGCGGGAATGTCGTGCAGTCGACAGTGGTGATTCAGCTTTCAGAATGCGGGGCGAGGCCGTGGCAGGTTTTATATCTGTAACGTATTCGAAGTTCATTAGCAGCTTTGTAGAACTGGATCGACAAGTGGGAGACCCTCGCCGTTACGCTGATTTCGCAATAGCAGTTTGATAGAAGTCCTCGATCAACAGGCGAATGGTAAACATAGGTTATACGCCGTAAATTCCATAAGTATACTCCTGTCATTTTCAAAATTTTGATTAAAGTCAAATTTCAGCTGGATAGCGTAGATGGGTGCTTTCATTTTTCTATGCTAGTCCATCAGATAATACTCCAGTAAAAGTTGGTACATTACAATGAACCTGAATATAATTTAACCATGACAATTAACGCTCAGACGAAAAGCAAATTTTATGTTTTTTATTTCAAAACTTTCGTATTCATTTAGTGACATCCATTCAGAAAATATTCAACACTTAGTTTTGTTTGGTGGTCTCTACATGGATTTACAAATTGTGATAGAATGGTATTCATTTAGTAGTAAAAAATTAACGGCGTTTTTCACCCCCCCCCCCCAATCCCCAAAATTTTTTAAAAAAGTTTTCAGTAAATAAAATTATCAAAGTATCTTAGGAAAGACATATCGTATGCGAAATAAGAAATGCATTCATTTTCGAAATAATCAATAAGCTGTCAATAATTCATTGAAACAATCATTTATACACCTTTTTGGTAAAATACAATATAGATAAATAGTCCTAACAGTATGAAACTGGTTAATAATGGGCTCTGGAGAGACTTTAATAGATATTAGTTGGAAAGAAACATAGAAATGAATGAGAATTACCCAAAACTCGAAAGACGTGAGAATTGTAATACTTATTTAAGTCCACAGATTGTTTACCATTCTCCACTCCGCATCATCCTCTTTATTTAAGATACTTTTTTCCATTTTAATATTTCGTATGATGAATAGAATACTATCTCTGCATGAAAATTCTTCTGTTGGAATTCCTCTTCATCTTCATCTTGAGTCTGTGTTGCTGATCATCGCTAGTGGAGATGGATATTAGAAATATATTAAATCAGCCACAACACATTTTAAATAATTATCTTGAAATTGGCTTGCCAATATTTAGAGAAACGATGTAAGATCCAAATATGTATGGCCGAACCGGATTTAGAAACCAGACACTCGAGAATACCAGTTTGGAACATTCTCGGTTGTTGTCCCCTGTGATAAATGTTCCCCGAGCACAATCTGATCACATTCCTCGTATAAGTTGCAGATGTTACTGTGCAAGCGGGACTAGTAATACTAATTGTATTCTTATAGCCACACCAAGCGTGGTGGGTACATTGTTGACGTTCACGTCTTCATTATGGAGTAGGTGGAGTCCATCTCCAGTACGGCTATCAATATTCAGTTTTCCATGGTCTCCCAAAGACGTTCCATGCGAATTATTTCCAATTCCTTTGCCACCATCTTTAATGGCCACGTCGTCGATGAGCTAAAAGCCATAAAACTATGACAAAACAAAACAAAACTTTATAGTAAATAACATATGCTTTTAAATGATAACGTATTTAATACAGTGAAATATGCAAGAGGTTACTACGCCACATAGCATAAAGGAGAAAAATACATATGCTGGCAAGGAAGTTCGGAGTATTTTTGTCTTGTTCCTACCCAAACAATGAAAAAATGAAAGTATGACTACATTCAAGAGTAAAACCAGAGTGCACGGCGTTTTTGTGGTCTGAACGGAATTATCAGTACGGTTAAATTATTATTTTTTTTTTATTTACCTGTTTTACGTCTCTCTAACAGCGAGGTCTTTAGAGTCGGGAAAGGATGGGGGGGCAAGGAATGGGAAGGAATTCGGTCATGGCCTTTTGAAGGAAGCATCCCGGCATTTACCTGGAGTTATTTGGGAAACCATGGAAAACCGTTAAATTATTATTCTCATCTGTATTTAAATAAACATAAGAGGGAAAGCAGTCTATCTATTTGTGTGTTATGTCCGCAGTCCCATGCTGCCTGTTATACTTTGCAAGATATTTAAGGTTTAGGCCTTGTTATCTTGTTTTTAATAACAGCTCTTTCTTCAGTTCTCTACTTTTAAATTTAATTAGATGTGAAGTAAAGGGATCCATTGGTGAGACAAAATGACTTGCGGCAAGTCTACCTTCAAACTCCTAGGTCATGAAAAGTTTTTTTTCTTTTTCCTTTTTAAACAAGTGCCGTAATGATGGAGAGGATTATAACAACAATGAATGCATGAAATATTACATTGTTTCGAACAACCCTGTAATGGGAAAGATAAATAATCATTAACACACATTCAGGACCAAAGACTGGTAGTCCAGTAATTTGAGGAAATTGCGCGTATTTCTTAAGCTTGTAATTAGTAACACACTAAATTATTTTGAACAGCAAAAATCGTATTTTTATTTGCAGTTTTTCTCTTTATACTAAAGATCCCAGAAGATGCATTAATTAAATAGACCAGAAATTTATTTAAAGGAGGGAAAGTAACTGATGGTTTCAACAATGAAGTTATGATTAGAGTCGTCTGTAACTATCTGGATAACAAAGTTGAAGTGATGTAAGACAGCTGCTTATATCATTACATTGTTTTGGGTGAAAAAATAAAACGAAACGAATTGTCAAGTAAGAAAAATATGCTCAGTTCTCGTACATGGTAATCAGAGATTAAATGTATGCTAGGCTATCATGGTGTTAAAATTCTGTGAGATATTTTCGTTTTCTAACCTCATTTTCAATTTCAATTCTGTTTTTTCATTTGAATTTATACCAAATTCAAAATATCTTACTTGCTATGAAGAACAATAGTCGCCTCATAGATGGAGAAAAACACCACATCCAAGCGAAAAAACGTAACACGATAATCAGCTGTCTGCTGTTCACAGAAATAAAAACTGTAAGTTTCAAAACATTTTAGATGAGATATTAGTTTTAATTAAGTGTTTAGTATAGCAAAATTCACGTTATCAGTTTAAAATTGCTAATATGATTTCTATTCTCGTTAATACACACTTTTCAATGAGCATAGTACTTGACTCCTTGTAATTTTTAATGTGATTCGGATCATTATTTCTCTGATTCCAGACGTATGAAATTTTTCAACTGAATTAAATTTCTAAATTATTCTTATTGCGTGGCTCAACTAGACAATCATCATACCAGCCGGAGACAGCTTTTTACTTTTCGTTGCTTTCTTACTCATGTAATCCTAGAGTACAGATTAGAACAATAATTTTAAACAGTAGATTTTTTTCTCGCCACTTTTTATGGAATTAAAAATGGAAATTCCACGTATATTCAGAACTACACTGTTTGATTAACAACTTTATGTCTTTAGTGTTTTAGAATCCTTCTATTCTTTTTTATGATTGGTTGAAAGATGTGTGAATGGTTTATCTTTTCAATTATCTTATTTTTTTTGCATGTTGCTCTACATTTGTGACCAGTGCGAGCGGAATGGAATATATGTCATTATATTTCCTGGAAAAAAACTGACTGAAAGCAATTTTGTCAGTAAATTAGAACGAAATTTTGAAATTTATATAGTAACATCTGCGGCCAAGTAACTGCGGTCTGGTTGAGTAATTTCAGCTTTCCTCTTACGAGCCAAACGTGCTTTATCACGCTTCCATCCTCCGGCTGCTAAAGGACAAAGCAATGATCATTACATTGCATAACCAATTAAAACTTGCTTTGCCGTCTGGCTGTGAATGGCGACAGGCGTTGGCATTGTCTGAATACAGTGTCACAGCTAATTTATGACCCATTATCTACCAGTGAAAGACTACTCCAGGCATCGGACTTACTTAGAAAGTGCAAAGCGATCCATTAGTCCTCAGCTATGTCTTAAACGTAAAAGCCTACAATTAATTGAATCTTTCCTGAATGCAATGTACACACTGTCGTTTAATGTAACGGCTATAGCATTTCCTTGCAGTAAATTCTTGCCGCGCCAGCCATATTTCTTTTTCGTTGGTTTCTCTACATCACCTCAATGCGTCAGTACTAGCTATGCAATGTCTCTGTTCAGTTCCTATCCAGTAAACCAACAATCTAGTTAGGTTGTGTACTCGTACATTTGTCAACAAAGTTACAATTCTAACTTTACTGAACATTTCCAACAAACTAAAAAATTCAGGATTTAATACGATACATAAAAAGTATCGTATACAAAGTTATTACCGCAGCTGAAATTAAAAAAGACCCCTTCGGAAGACCAGTTTACAGTGTTAGGGACACCAGATGGCAGTCGGAACAGTTAACAACGTCCAATAAAATGTAAACACATCGGCTGTATTTTCTGTGCAACTATGGTTGTCGCAATCTTGAATTCAGTAGAACATAAATTCGTACGGAAACATTCGCCTGTGTTAGTTCGTGTTCTTCAGTAAATAAGATCTACAACGTGGTAAAGAGCACAAAATATAAGACATTTGAGCAAGATAGTATTTCAGTCTTCACGACGCAAATTTCCGTTTCGGCAATTTGTGTAAAGCACTGAAAGGGAACGATATCGTTCATCAGATTCTCTTTTTTAGGTAAGGGTGTCAGGGATTGGAATGAGTTACCAAGAGAAATGATGAATAATTTACCGAAAACGTTGAAAGAATTTAAAGATAAAATTAGTAGAGGGCAAATGTAGGTGGCTGCAGGATTGGGGGAAGATGGGGGTGTAGGGAAATTGCCACCGGAGCCTGTGCTCTAATGCAATTAAAATTAAATTAAAATCACGTGTTAAAATACAGATTCAATTGAGGTGTAGCGGGCTATAATACGCAGACGATACTGAGTGAAAGGGCGTCCAATACCAAATATCAGCGAAAAGCCAACGATGACATAATTCCGTACTCCAATCATCACAGTGTTTACGAACATAGCACTACGGATTAGTTTCCATTTTAACTCTATCGTTCGTCCGCAACAGAATAATTTAGATCCGATTTTTGTAAAGTACGACTTTGTCGACAAGTGTGAAGGTTTCGGGAAAAAAGAAAACAGAACTTCTTGTTCGCTACCGCGAACAGAGGAAAATTTGATTTAATTTAATTGAAGCGCATGCTTCACTGGTAATTTCCCTACATCCTTAATTGTACCCTCTCCGAATTAAAATTTTAAATTTTTTCAGCGTTTTTGGTAAACTATTCATCATTTCCCTTGGTGATTTATTCCAATCCCTTATGTACGAAAGAAAACTTTCCCACACCTTTGTTCCTGAAATCGAGTGCTAGCTCGTGGTCAAGATCATCTTTTCCCTTTCATGAACTTCTCTTAATTCTTCCACCATTATCTTTCCACGCCTCACCACCAATTGTAAACTCCATTGACTCTCCTCACACTCCTCTTGTCTTCCAGAGAATCCCATTCAATCCCCTTGCATACAAATACTTCAACAAACAGAATAACTAGCATATAAGAGCGAAGTCTTTCTAGGCGTTGCATGTTAATATAACGTTAATATCTATCACTAACAGAGTAAACACGATGTTTTCACACGATATTACCATCATAAAGTGAAAAACTGATCAGGCAAGATGGCCAGAACTTCACATAAAGAAACGGACGGATGTTTTGATAGCCGAAATATTATGTGAAAACATCCAATTTACTCAGTTTGTTACCAGGCAGCGTTACAGTAACTACGTTCTCGTTTATAAACGCAGAGTAATTAGAAGGGAGGGGATCTGTGTAGGCGTGTGGGTGTGGAGGTGAGTTGCTCTGGTAGTAGAGCAGCGAGAATGAATTGAGCCAATCAACGAGCTGGCCAGAGGAGATAGCCAATTACAATCATGCAGGGGTGCGGCCGTGCCAACTCATCAGCACCCTGATTGCGCCCATTAGCACGGTGATTCACAGTCTGGCTACGCAATCGCTGTACACGGATTCTACCCATCTTACACACTGTCTCAGTTTCTGATATACATTAATTACTTTATTATATTAACACTAGTATTTTCTGCTGCTTCGCTTGCGCGGACCTTGCTGTGCGTATTAATGTGGTTGGCTTTTGTTTTCCTTATTCTTGCAGAGCAAAACGTTTGTTATATGGCATCTTTGTAACGTTTACCGTAAATTAAATTGCACGCAATTTTTTTTTTTTTTGTATTTTGGGGTGTTATCCTTTGATGTTGATGTTTGATTAACGTTTTGCGGGTTTTTTAATTACCGTGTTTCAGAAAACAAGAAATAAGTAACACAAAACTATACTAACAGAATCCAAGGGGTGGAATGTTCATCTGTGTTGCAGCGTGGTCTTTGTAAAGGAGTGTTCATCTGTGTTGCAGCGTGGTCTTTGTCGAGTATCTCGTAAAGGAGTGTTCATCTGTGTTGCAGCGTGGTCTTTGTCGAGTATCTCGTAAAGGAGTGTTCATCTGTGTTGCAGCGTGGTCTTTGTCGAGTATCTCTTAAAGGAGTGTTCATCTGTGTTGCAGCGTGGTCTTGGTCGAGTATCTCGTAAAGGAGGTTCATCTGAAATGCAGTGAGATTTTTAGCGCATATCCAGGGCCGGCGCTGGAAATTTCGGGCCCGGGGTAAAATGGGCGACAATAGGCGGATTCTTGGCTTCGAAGCCGGGGGCCCCTGCAGCAGGTGATCGGGGCCCCCTTCAGCCCGGCGGGTCCGGGTACATTTAACCCGCTTTCCCAGATCACTCCACGCGAATGCTAGGATGGTTCCTCACAATAGCCCATGGGCGACTCCTGCCGTATCCCGTATATCTGTTCCAAACTATTACCCTTTCGGATAGGTGCAATGCACCCTCTGCCACACACTTTTAGTGAATTTCGGATTAATAGTAATAGTAATAGTAACAAAGAAAAAAAAGATTTTAACCAGCATTCATAGGTTAGACTAAAGGATCAAACATGGAATAAAAATGTTAACCGTAATATGGCGTTTCTTCGTTTCTGTTTCCGCACCTGTTTATTACACACACAGTAACCATCAAGAGTACCATAAATGGTAAATAATATTTATTTACTTTTCTGTATATTCTGATAGTTCGTTCACTAGAGTCTATAACGAACTGTTAATTCGTAGTACTGTAATAATATTTTCTAGGTAGCAAATTTTTAAGAACATAGATCCCATATATTACGTACGTGGCACAAATTAAAGAAAGGTGATGTCCCACGTTAACCGAGCCTGATGGGTCAGCGGTCAAAGGTCGGGCCTGATACTTGGGAGTACGCAGATCCGACGCTCAGTCCAGCCAACCAAAATGCCGGGATGGTTCCTTCAAAAGGCTATGGCCAAATTTATTTTAGTTCCTTTCCCTAATCTTCGTGATGCTGTAATTACGTCGACGTTGATGATCCGTAAATTCCTCAGAAAAATTATCCGTTTCATCTCTGTGAATGTGTTGAAGAGGTCTAGCTGGAGCGGCGGCACATTCCAGCGTGGAGCTGCTACTTTGTTTGTTTTAACGCCGGCAGCGAGGCGGAGTGCTGCGGTTTGGCAATCATCAAGCGGCTCCTCTGATGAGCAAACCCTTGAGCCGCTCGCCGCCCAACAGGTGTCGGCTCCACAGCAACGACACGCCCACTCACTCAGACAGCTGCTGAGAGGTAAATAATACCACACCCCACACATTAGTGAGTGCACTGGCCTCGCACTGCCAGAGTCGTAGCCTCGAGTCTTCATTTTGTGATGCCTTTACTGTAGTCTTCACTGATCCAATCAAGAAATACAGTTATGAGTTTAAAAAAAAATTACCCAGCGTGGTGGGTGAGTGGTTAACGCTCTGGCATCACATTAGGGAGGACGCCAGTTTGAAACCCCGACCGGGCATCCAGATTTGGGTTTTCCATGGCTTCCTCAAATCACTCAAAGCTAATGTCGGGATGCATCATTGAAAATTCCATGGCCGAATTTATTCCCTTTCCTTGTCTCCAGTCCCATCCTGTCGCTAAAGACCTCGATGTCGATGAGGCGTAAAGCCATAAATAATATATATATGTATCCACCCATAACTAACTGATGGGCATATTTTTTAAAATTTCTCTACACGGAAGATTGGAGATCAGACCAGGGAGAATAACTACAATTGGTGAATTTGTCATTTGAGATCTATGAGGTTGAACGCAAAAAAATATATTAGCGGGAATTGAGAAAAACAAACATTTTAAAATGTTAGATCCTGCCTTTCGTATGGCACTGAAAATATAAATATCTCTGAGCCGCAGACGCAGTTAATACGCGTTTAGTGAAGATACAAAATGGCGGCCTCGGTAGCGTAGGGTCTAGAGTCCACGTACCGATGGTCGCCGGTTCGAGTCCGGCTGAGGGCATGGATGTTTAGGTTATGTTTGTGTTGTGTGTGTCCTGTGTTGTCCTACAAACTGAGCGTTCACATTAAAAGTTGGAAAGATTCATTAACATTGACGATATATAAAATACATTGAGTGCTGGCTGAATGGCCAAAGGCAGATTGCCCCCAAAAACAAAAGAAAAAAGGAATGAGAGCGCTGGCCTTGGTAGCGTGAGGGCTAGAAAAATAACTCCGCGTGATGGAGGTCGTTGATTCGAGTTCAGGCGAGGGCGTGAACTTATGTGTTGTGTGTTTTAATGTCGCGTCCGACCTGTTGTGTCTACAATTAATTGGAAACAATATACACTGGAGAAAACGAAACACTGCATGATTCGCAATCATACTGTCACACCCTTGGGCTGACAGTATAACCTAAGAAGCCGAAAGCAATTTTTTTTTTTTTTTTTTAAAAAAAGCAGAAGGTCCAGAAGCAAAAACTGTTCTCTGACGAAAAGTGTCAGGAGTAGATAAATCTTTTTCTGTTTGGTTCATACTGCCGTTTGTAACGCATGTGTGCTTTAGTAGAAGAGAACTAATATGTCAGATTAAACACTGGTAAGCATTTGATGAATCTTTGAGAATTGAATTGTAATTTTGTTATTAGTTGAATATCTAGTAGGCGGAAGACGTTTGAAAATTGAGGTTCAGCTAAATGCTAAAATTTTCCTGAAGGAATCCTTTCTACTAGTAAAAAATAAATCTATGTGAAGTTTGATAAAAAATAACACAATAAGCATAACACCCATGTCCTTTGAAAAAGAATTATACTTAAACATTAATAAGAATGTTTCAAGAAGTTTCAATCCTATAAAACTGTTAAGCTATTGTCTAAATTGTAATTTACTTATTCTTTATTAATTTTAACTCAATTTCACAATTAGGATATTTAATTGTGATAATTAGCAATGTATAAATACTATGATCTTGGTTCAGCTAATGCATACATTAGATTACAAACAAATAAAGTTTCTTGGCAGCATTGAACTTTATTTAAATTCGATGAAAATATATTAATATTTCAAACGTAGTCGTTTTGTCATACCTAAGGATCGATGAAGATCGTGAAAAATTTAGTTGCTTGAAACCAGCGTCCTCCCGAATGTGCGGCCAAAGTGTTACCGCTCACCGATCATGCTCGGTAAATAGCTCTAGATACTTGCTGAAGTAGCTGTGCTTGTTTAGTTCATACTGAATAAAAAACGGGAGCATCATAGACCACTCCAGCTACATCTCCGAATGGTTGCCTATTATAGGCCATTTTCAGTTTCTTTCCTGCCCTTTGCCTATGACCTTCTCTATACTCACCAATGCCGAAGAACAACCCAACCAAAAGAAACAAAATTAAGCACATTGTATATTCAGTGCACTACACGTGAAATGCACCGACTAACAAATAATCCTGAGCAAAATTAAAAAAAATTGTTTGTTTATTTAGGGCTTTATGCCTTTTCGACGTCGGGGTCATTAGAGACAGGCGAGGATGGACGACAAGGAGAGGGGATGAATTTATCTATATCCTTTAGCAGGAACCTTTCAGAAGTGATTTCGGCAAATAATATATAACGGAAATCTGGATGAACGGGCGAAGTTTTGAATCCGCGTCCTCATGAATGCCAGGTCTGAGCATTACCACTCATTCACAAGGCTCGGTAAATTAAAAAACAGAATACATATCGTCATAATAGTCTTGTATTTACTGGATGGCGCAAGGCAACATGAAAGTATCAAACATTCCCTCTTTTCGGTTGGCTTTCCCACCAAATAATCAGTGGCGCGGATAATAAGTGTTTGATTATTCCGTCTTCAGTCCATATTTGGATTATTAATGCCTGCGTCAGATTAACAGCAATTACAGAGAAGTAATTCTGTGTAGGTGCGTTGAACGGTACTAGGCAAATGAACAAAAAAACACTTGGCAGCAAGTCACAGCCGAACTTTAAAAAGACAGTTGACGAAAGGGCAGAAAGATGACTAAGGAGTATTGTGCATATAAACAGGACGGCGACGAGAACAGAAATGACGGGTGATTACTTGAGCGTCCCGGATATGAAGTGTGTTGGTGATGGACAGTCAAGTATTAATGGTCTCTAGCAGCTACGACCTGTCGACAGCAAGGCCTTTATCTGTGTTTACCATCATCATCATCATTAGACGTTTCCGCTTTTGCAGGTCATCCTGCACATCCTCTTCCAAGTGTGGCAGTCATTCCAAGATTTTTCCTCCATCACTTTTCTCCAAACGACTCCCTTAGCCTCTGTTTTTTCTTCACTTGGTCCATCCATCTTGCCCGAGGTCTTCGAACTGATCTCCTTCCCTGTCCGCTGTTCAGCAGGGCTTCTCCCCTCCTCCATCCTCATAACATAACTCAACCACTGTAGTCTTTTCCATGTTAACATCTCTTCTAATGCTTCCACTTGTAGTCTCTCCCTGATGTTTTCATTTCTGATTTTATCTTTCCCCGTGACATTCTCTATCCCTCTCAGAAACCTCATCTCTGCCGCCTGCTAATATCTCTCTTTTGTCCTAGTCCATGTTTCAGACCCATAAGTCAGTATGGGCTGGTAATATATTTTATAGAGCAGAATTTTTGCACCCTTCCCTATGTTCCACCTCCAGATTACATCCTTTATCTGATGATACAACTGTCCACTCTTCCTTACTCTCTGACCTATTTCTTCCTCCATCTTTCCATTGATAGTTACCTTGCTTGCCAGATACACAAACGATTTTACCCATTCCAATTTCTTGTCATCGAGTATCACATCCTTCGAAGGGCCAGTGTTTCTTGTTACCTTATCTGTCTGTACCGATGAAGCTTTTCGAAATTGTGTTTTTTCTATTGTGTTTTTGTAAAAGATAATTTTTAAACAGAGTGTAATAGCCATTCGAACCTTCGTCAGTATTTAGATCCCAGGATTGCTCGCTGCAAACGATTTATGTTGTTCGGAAAATCGAAAAGATTCGAATGGATCAATAACTTGTCCGTGACAAATGGTAAAACGATTCAGTAGTGTTGGGGTACCTGTCTACTTATCTACATACTGTAGGCATCACGACCTGAATGTAGAAGCAGTATAGCGTTCACGGAATGTTTATCGACTACGAAGGTGTTGCGGAGGAATGCTTCCAGTCTGGAGGTAAGTGCGGTCTCTACTTTATGTGTCACTAAGCCACGTTGACGACTGACTCTGGGGGCCACACACGACGTGGCAATTAAAGCCGTGACACTACTCGCTGTTAGAAAGTGAACTCGTCGCGCCCAGTAACTCAGTCTGCAATCCTCAGGTGAGTGCTGGAATACACTCGACACTGGTAGAATTGAGGCCAATATTCTCCGCAGAGAAGATTAACTAGACTAGCCTTCTTGTTCTGTGATCAACCGATGGGTGTGTTTTCATTAACCATCTTCCAAGGATTCCTGTTTCTAGTCTTCAGGTGATGGTAGCTGTTGTATCTTTAGTCACCTCTTTGATATATTATAGCCCTGATTGATCAATCTACCTGGTACAGTGCCTTCTTGTATAATTTTAACCACGTCTTAATATGTGTCCCACGCCTTGAGATGATCCCCACGGCTGTTTTACTCCCAAGCAGCTTCATTCGTAATCTCATCTATCAATTCACCTTTAACATTCTTGCTTGGCATCCGATTTCAAAAGCATCAGATCTTTTATTCTCTGTTGTTCCTACAGTCACGTCTTACTGCTATGCAACAGTACACTCCATACACTTCAGTCTTAAATCTGTTCCAATACTTTGTTCAAGACAACTTTTGCATGGTTTATTGAATTTTTCACTTCCTTCTGTCATTATCTGTTTTTTTTTTTTCCTAAATAAGTGAATTCTTCCAGGGTTTATGACAAATTCATATTGTTTTGTTAGTTGCAAATGCTACTGCAGGTTGAGCACACGAATGCTTACGGATACAAGTGAGATCATTGTGGGACAGATAACATTTAGTAAAAAAGCACAGGTAAGGCAATCAAGTACATCAAAATTACCAATAAGTGGGGACAGTAAATGTTGACAGTTATAGTCTGAACGGAGGCAGTTGCTGAGTGTGTTGGGCCTTGACAGATTGGCTGCTCTGGAAATTGTTGGTGTAAACTGTCAGTGTAGAAGATGGCTTTGCCAATATTGTCGCTGATGAGAGAAGCTGTTCCGGTAAGGACATCACCAGTCAGTTACTAGGGGCACGTCTGCTGTGGATTTTGGTAATAACTGATTTTTTTTTTTTTTTTTTTTTTTTTTTTTTTTTTTTTTTTTTTTTTTTTTTTTTTTTTTTTTTTTACCTGGAAATCAAGGAAAAGCGAAACCTGAATGCCCGGGCAGGGATTTGAACCCGCATACTCCGAATGGCAGGCCAGAGTGTTATCTGGTGGTTTACAACTCTTTTTTCCGTACTGAGTATGATAATTTACATTAGCGTTTATAAGCTTTTAAGCAATTCGTGTAACTGGAGAAGCAGTCACATTAGTACGGATTTTCCCAAACCACAAATGTCGGGACTGTAATGAGCTGCTAATTTCTGACATGTAGTAACTGAGAATATAGTTATTCTTCCCCAAAGCTTATGCGAGATTTGCTGGCGGAGGTTAGACTTGTAACAAATTTCAGATATCCTCTCTCCAGCAGAGAATTTCGTGTCGTACTATGTACAGCCAACAAAATGTGTCAGGGGTTTTGTAATTTATGCTGATAAGTGCGACAGAACAGCAATTAAATTTGTGTTGTTTCAATTAAAGTTTCAAATTTTTATTGTGATTCTAGAAGCTGGTGTTGCATAAAAATAATGTGTGATGCGATTTAGTGTATTTCACCTAGAATATCAGCAACTGCTTAAGTGTTATTATATCTATGATGAAACTTAAAAATGAATCGATTTTCCACTGTAACCAACACGCAAGTTGTATAAAGAAATCTTCTCCCATGACTATGATGTGAAAAGAGAAAACGTTCTATCAACAGTATTGGGATGATTTTTTATTCTCGTGCATAAATCATGAGATTTAGAAAATAGAAAGTCCATTGACGGTATTTAGACGCAATTTATTTATTGATTCCTCCAACGGTGCCGCTTACCTAAGTTTTTATTCTATTTGCTTGAACAGATTGACCTATGATATTAGGCGTCCTGGTTCACTACTGTTCTCTGTGATTGATTCGCTGGTCAAACAATACCAGAGATAAGACGCAGGTTGACGTCCACCGTACATCAAGAGCTCTACAGCGACCACAGAGAGCCGAATTCCAAGGTTACCTCACGCAAAAACCAGAGCACAACCGTATAAGGCTTACAGTAGAAATCGTTCTCTGGCCACTGGAACATTTAACACTTTCTGTCATTTCCATACTGTGGTTATGCAGTAATGTTTATATAAAAGTTTGGTCACATTGCAATGTGGTCTAAAAACCGCTTAAAAATTGCATAAAATTACTGCAGTTTATAGGAAATGTTAGATCTTTTTTCATCGCATCCATCATCGACAAATTTTACTGCACTAATTACTTCATTATTTGTGTAATATTTTCCCCTACCGTAAAAATTCTTCCGTAATGTTACACCATAAAAAGGAGTAATTTTCCTGATTGTACCTTTCAGCATAGTGGAACACGTGAAACTTCGGAATATTTTAATGGAATTTTATCGGCATACTTCCTGAATGAGTCCAAAAATTTTAGTAATAGTCCAGGCACCGCTGCGCGCGTACTCAGCGATAGAACGAAAATGTTTCATCATTAAAATTCTAATGAATTGCAAAGAGTTTTAAGTCAGCTAAGTTAAAATGTTGTACTGAAGTATGCTATATTACAATAAGGCAAAACTTTTTAATAACTTATGAATTTCCATCAAGTTACTAATAAGTAAATAATTCGGTGTTCCTTCGGACTGTTAGAATATTCATAACTCTAAATTTCTTGATAGTTAGTAGAAATAAATCACACTTTCTATTTTTCACTTATGGAACAGTTAACAGGTTCCCTTATAGAAACGAGCCTGAAATGTGTTAAATTATGCCTAAGGAGTTATTACTAGGTAATGCGCTAGCATTTCCTATAGACGGTAATGAATTCAAATTTTTTACACAGAAACGAAATACGATTATTATATTCAGCTTACGTAAACACAGAACGCTTTATTCCTAATCTTTTCTTTTTATCTTCTCATCTAGCTGTACTAACAAAAGGCTAGGTTAGTCATCGTGTAATGCTGTGACGTCATGCGGCCATTCTTCTAAGGTGGATCAACAACGGACAGAGATGTTTTTGCTATCTATTCATAGAGCATCCTACAAATGAAGGTTATTTTTTGTTTCTTTCATAATTCAAAATGCTTTTAATTGCAAACCAACTATAAAGAAAACTGTGTACTTTATAAATCTATATATTAATTAGATGCTTTTGTTTATTTTTATTCGTTGGATATAGATGTTTTCGTTTAATTCTCTATCCATAGATGTGGCTTTTACAGCAAGCAAAGAATTTCGGTTATCTAGTCATGTTTTTTTTTTTTGCAGCAGTTCAATATTTTCCCCTTAAATTAAAATTTTAAATCAAACACACGGAAAGGATTGTATTTAGTTTAAACCTATATGCTTTTTTTTATGAAGACGATTGTACAATGAAACGAGGTGGAGACGAAATTCTTACAACGTTACATCGTTACGAAATCAAAAAGAAATTAATTGTTAGAACGTTGCATTCAATCCTTGACATTAGACAGGCTTAGAAGACAATAACAATAGCTACCGCTACGCTCACGAGACACGAGGAAGAAATGGTTGCCCTCTTGCCTAAGCTATTCTGATGATGCGGTGGAATTATTTGCAGCATCTGTGAGTATAGCAGCTCCGACTTCGAGTTACCACGAATTTGCGACCTATTAAATCCCTCATTGGATTACTAATAATGTCACATTCCATTTCTTAAATTTATTAATAAGTTATGAAATTAATTCAGCGTATTCTGAAGTACGAGGAGTAAAACAGCCATGAAAACAAGCAATAATTGTGATGTCACAATCCCTTAATGAAAGAAATGTATTAACCCTGTAGGTTAAATATGTTACAGACTTGGTTTTAGACTTATTTTCCTACGCAGAAATAAAACAGAGAAGAATGTGACCTTAATGAACTGTTGTTGACTTTGTCCCTCTCCCATCCGGAGCTTGTTGGCTCATTAGGCAGCTATTCCGCCGACAAGGAATTCGTTGCGGGACCAACACAATGAAGCTTCCCGCAATTCTGCAGGAGTATAGCGGTGGGCTCCCAGACGCTTCAGGTCAGGTTATCTGCGGCATTCCGTGAAATTTGTCTGGCAAGAAAGGTAGCCGACAAAGACATGAAATTGTCGGGATGGGTCAAAAGCCACTCTGGAGATAAAAAGAGAAAAATGCGTCATCTGGTAGCAACAGCTGCAGAGGAGCTGTAGTCTCCGAGGGTTTCGAAACTCACAAAAGAAAAACAAATTTTATGATAAAAGTTTTTTAATAATGCCCTTCCCACAAATTATAATCAGAAAATTAGTTAAGAAGTGCCTGATCACTTCATCATTGCAGTCATTATCTACGTTATTTGAAGTAGCATTCCTCTCCTTTCAATTCTACAGAGCTGCTTACAAGGATGATATTCATCATTTGTTTTTTTGTTTTTTGTTTTTTTTGTTTTTTTTAAAAATCCCTGTCGACGGCTAAGGTCATTAGAGGCGGGATGGGAATGGGGACAAGGAACGGGAAGGAATTCGGCCATTGCCTTTTTGAAGGAACCATCCCGGTATTCGCCTGGAGTGATTTGGGGAAACCATTGAAAACCCGGACGGGGATTCGAACCCGCGTCCTACCGAATGCGAGACCAGAACGTTAACCGTTCACCCACCACGCTCGGTTTCATCACTTGTTCTCGAAACGTCAGGTTGGATTTTTCTGAAATAACATAATACTTTATAACCCAACCTGGAACCATTTGAAACTACAATACTGTACTCTCTTACAAACAGTTCTTCTTGAAGAGGCCTCACTCAGATATTACCTGGAGAGCTCAAAAATGAACCTAAAGCACACGTAATTTCTCTTCAGTCGATGGTCACTTTTGACCTTCTCTGAAACTTTCAAAAGACCAGTATTGATCTCAAAAATAATAATTGAAAACAATTAGTTAAACTGTCACCATTTAAAATTGAATCTCTTGAATTCCTTTTTAAATTAGAATCACAGACTGGTATAGTCATGAATTTAATTCGGAAGATCCCACATAACAGAATTTCATCAAGTAATTACTTTCTTCCAAGAAACCAAATACAGTTACGTTACGATCACAAAAAAATCTTAATCCTTTTTAAATATTTCCTTACTGTCCCTAAACATCTTCTTTCGATTACTTGTCTACCTGTTGCACAATATTTTACAATTATGTGTCTTCTGTAGATAAAAAATCTCTAACCACCATTTAAAAAAATGTTGCGTTATGACAAAATAACACACGTATTTCTAAAATACTTTATGGCCCATTTAGTGCATCTAACGATGTCTGTAAAAAGCGGAATATCTGTGGCGATTTTAATAGCTGAGCCGCCGCCGATTTCCAACGATTAACAAATTATGTTGGTATTTTCCGCTTCCTTAATTTAACTAATGGCTAACTTCTGATCACACTTAAATAAACCTGACACTTACTAGCCCCGACGAATAAGACCCTAAACTGGAGTGATTATGTAAAAATCCTCATCTCGTATTCCAACACAACTCAAACGGTTCGGCAACCAACCAGACGCACACGCTTTCCCATGCTGATATAATGTTAACTTGCTGTGCCAAGCGAGCACACTCTTAAGATGAAAAGTGATGTGTTTTTTCGAGTTATAGTTCTTGCACGGAGGACCTGTGTTGCAAATGTGAACTCTGACATTTGCTTCCCGCGCGCAATAGTCAAAACTTGCTATAAAAAAACGGAATCAAGCCCTAATTACAATCAATAAAGCCCCAAAGGTGTCACAACTTTCAGGTTAGTTCGTTTGTAGTGTATCTATATGTCAAGCTTTTCAGTACTAACTGATGGCAGTTAGCCTGATGTAGTAACTTCAGGTTTCCCAATTCCAATTTCGAATCAGTGTGTTGGTTGGCAGCCTATTCAAGACGTCGTATTTTCAATTTAAATTGCTTTGAAATTCTTTCTCCTACATCGTATGAAAGTGTATGTTGCATGTTACCGTCTTATCAAAGAAAAGTGGATCAATCATCTTTCTATAGCCCAGGCAACGAGGTCTTGGATGCCTTGAAAACTTGAAATATGTTGGAGACTGGTATCAAGTTTTGTGATGGTTCAGTTATCCGAAAACGTAAATATTCGCTTCAGCAGAGAACAGTATGTATTATGGGAATGGATCATTTTCACTTTAAACGTTGATGGAGTTGCAGTATGTATGGATGCCGCTGATGAAGTGGTTGCTGTTTTTGGAGATTCCAGTTTTACAAGCGTTGTATTTACTTTGGTTCGAAATTTGTGGAACACTAACAGAAAAATATCTTCCAACTACAGAGTATCTTTATATGACACAGCGTTCGTCTGGGTATTCCTCTCGTGTTGTTTAAAAAGACAGTTCTCTAACCGACTGTTAGTGTCCTCTACCCCGATTGGAATCTGCAGCAAGGCTTCTGAATGTAATAACAATCGAAGCGTGGTCTGACTATTAATTCTCGAAGACCTTAGTCCCGTACCTATTGGCAGACGCATTTTTCTGATCA
Organism: Vandiemenella viatica; assembly: GCA_031002005.1. Lineage (NCBI taxonomy): Eukaryota > Metazoa > Arthropoda > Insecta > Orthoptera > Morabidae > Vandiemenella > Vandiemenella viatica. Next base: position 153,445,268 of record JARYHS010009186.1, read on the forward strand.
GAATGACTAACGTGCAGTGTCCACCGGAACAATTCGTAAAACAGATGTGGGCTATATTTATAAGCAGCTGTCGGTTAAACGAGCGAGGTGTAATTGAAACTCTGTCCGCTGGTTACGTTTCTCTGAGACGGTAGCGGCATAAATAACGTCCAGAAAGTGACCCACGCTCAGTAATTGCTTGACACTGAATCCATTCTCGTTGCCGACCAGAAGGAAAATAATAAATTTGAGCGACGTCATGCTGGCGGTGGAACGTGACCAGTTCATGCTGTATGGTCCGTATCTATCTCTGGCATCTGAGAAACTTTTCACTACAGAATAGCGCTAGTCACCATCTCCACACCTACGAGAAGTATCTCTACTTGTATATACTACCTATTTTGAGACAGGTATTGTAGTATGCTACTCACCGGATGTTTATCTGGTTCTTCGTTCAATTTTGTACCTAAATCTTACGGCCAATACTGCTCCTACGAAATCGTTAGATTGCTGTTTCTAATATTGTGGAAACGGAAAATAGTGCGTCCGTCGTTGTTATCTTGCTGTCATTAGAGGCGGGAAAGTGCAGGGTACAAGCAACGGGATGAATTCATTCATGGCGTTCTGATGGAACCATCGCGATATTCGTCACGAATGGTTTCGAGTAAAAATTGAAAACCAAAATCTGGATAGTAAGAAGCGAATTCGAACCCGCATCCTCCCGAATTCCATGCCAGATCGTTACCGCTCACCTATCTTGCTCGGTCCCATAGTTGTTGATGAATCATAGAAATCGACAAGAGGGCGCTCTACCCTCGTATTCGGGCGAACACCGGTTCGAATCCCCGTCCGGGCATCCATATTTGGGTTTTCCATGGTTTCCCCAAATCACTCTAGGCGAATGTTGGGATGCTTCCTTCAAAAGGCCATGGTCGAATTTCTTTCCGTTCCTTTTCCCAAGTCCCATCCCGCCTCTAATGACGTCGGCGTCTATGAGGCGTAAAGGCATAAGTAAAAGAAAAAAAGATAATCAGGGACCGATGCAAAGATGAAAGAACTCGCAGCAAAATTCAGTGAAAGGGTAAGCCGTGTGGGGGCAACTTGTCATCAACATCGGTGATATTTTTACTGTAATCCGCAATACAATAAAAGGAACCGGTGCGGTATTACAGTGACCCGCACCCTGAAAATTATTATTAATTTGTAATTGCTATGGAAGTAACACTCCAGTGGCAATTCCTCTCCCTAGTCATCTAACTACCCATTTTTTTAAATTATCTGTTATAACTGGTGTGTTAAATTTCTTGCCCATTTACTTTTCCGATTTACAAATTTTAATTTTAAATTCTGGCAATTTGCTCCAATCCCTGATACACGCACCAACAAAAGAAAATTTTCACACTCCCTTTACATGAAATCGAGTGCTTTAAACATAATTTTGTATGTGTGTATTTGTGTTTGTGTGTGTGTATGTGTGTGTGTATGTGTGTGTGTGTGTGTGTGTGTGTGTGTGTGTGTGTGTGAGAGAGAGAGAGAGAGAGAGAGAGAGAGAAGACTATCACCTACATTCAGTGAGAAGATTTGAACATCATAATAAAAAATTCATTCAATATTTGACGCCCTTTATTTAGAGTGGTAGGATCATTCGTAGTAATACCAAGCATATTTCTGAAAAAAAATTGACTGACCAAAATTTTGGTCACTAACTGACCCAGAAGAGTACGAGGATGTCAGCTTATGATCTACGATACGTTCTTCCACTACTCGTTTTATTCATATTTAAGTTCACCAGCACTTTTTAGTATCATAGTACGTTATTATTACGTACTGCGACCTCACTTCACTAAATCGGCGACTACATTTTGCTTGATCTATTGGCCATATATCGGTAATACGTATAAACAAGAATGAATAAGTGGCCTTGATACAGGTTCATATGTAACTGATGTGTAATGGAATTACTTTTGAGCTAAAGGTGCAAAATGTGTTTCATTTCGGAGAAAAAAGAAATTTAGAAACAAAATTCCCATAATTTTATTTCGGAACCAAACCAAGATAGGATTCGAGAATCCTGTATATTGACATTCAGTATATAACATCGCAACCCGCCAGTAAGGTTTTTTTTATTTTTTTGTCTCTTATAAATTGCACTAAATATTTGACCGACTAGTACGCGAACATTTTGTGACCTAGTAGTGGGTCACGCAGCGTGAAAGCGTTCATTGCAGGATTTTCCACGTCATTCATTATTAAGCGTTATCAGTATAAAAGAGCTGAATTCATTGTTATTTCTTCGTAAATACGTTCAGTGAGGAAACCAAAGTGGTGGGGCAATATTGATTGACCATGCATCTTCGAAAATAACCAAAATACTGCGTAGTAGGTCTGTAACTTTAAACCCGACCGCGATACTCACTGAACTGTGCCACGTGGGAAACACCAAAGGCCCGGCCATAACGCACTATAGACTCCGCTTACACATTCCTTCCACATGCGTGCCACCAAGGTCGGATAATGTTTCATATACGATACTGGAGCACAATGGGAACTAATGACGCAGGTGTCGACACGCCCTAAACTCCCAAAAAGTTGTGGTCGGCTGGCACCGTGTACTGAAATTGTACATGCCTTTCAGAACTTGGTAATCACGAATATGGTTGTCGGAGAGAGAGGAACTCATTTTCGTCCGTGATTCGAATCTAAGATGGGATGGTCAACACTGCCAGTTCCCAGTCATGCGGTGCGCCGTTCCGACCAATCATATGCTAGGAAAAGTTGTTAAATGTTACCTGAATTTAAACCTTCCAGTTTGAATTCAGTGTATTTACCCTCTGAATGGCATAACGCTGCACCCAACTTATTAGGACTCAAAATACTGATGCTGTATGCACCATGATTAGGAATTAGTAGGTATGTTCGATTCAATTAAGAAGTTTTTCTCTTCTGTAAAACTCAATAAAGTGGTTCAAAAATCGAAGCTGAATTGCACTCATCAAATGCATTCTTTACCTTGAAAATCTAGAACGAAACTTGAGAGCTTTTAAATTTTTCGTATTTTGCTGATGCCAACCACGCATCGCTCTGTCACGCACCCTGAGGTTCTTTCAGATTTCACATGCTAAACTGACGGACTGGCGACTCAGATACATGTAAAACTTTCTTCCGACGTCGAGATCATTGGATGTGGGAATGAATTTGACCATGGTCTCTTGGTGGAACCATTACGGCCTTCGCTTGGTGTTATTTCGGGAAATTACGGAAAACCGAAATCTGGATGACCTAACCTGCGTCCTACGGATTGCCAGGACCGAGCACTATTGCTGGGTGGCTAGAATCACCGAGCGTGGTGGGTGAACGGTTAACGTTCTGGCCTCGCATTCGGGAGGACGCGGGTTCGAATCCCCATCCGGGCATCCAGAATTGGGTTTTCCATGGCTTCCCCAAATCAATCCAGGTGAATGCTGGGATGCTTCCTTCAAAAAGGCCATGGCCGAATTTCTTCCTATTCCTTGTCCTCAGTCCCCAGTCCCATCCCGCCTCTAATGACCTTAGCCGTCGACGAGGCGTAAAGTCGTAAGAAAAAAAAAGTGACTAGACTCGTCGATATTTTAATATTCTGTTATCACATCTTAACTCCATAACATGACTCAATGATATTCTAAGAAATTGTTTTGTAAACGCAATTAAATGAGATACTCAAAATATTCTGATAAAAATTTCTATTTTTTTTACTTAAAATAAAATAATATTGTGTTCGAAGCATGTTCACTAATTTTGTTAGCACATGTGTTTATATATATATATAGCAAAGTAAGAATCTTCTGTCAACAAACCATTTTGTAGAGATTGAAGTTCGTTTGGTGATAGTGGTATAAAAATACAGTCTTGCTTGAAGTATCTACAAGGACTGCTTCTTTGAAGCTGGTTACTAAACATTACTGTTACAACAGTTATTGTGGGATCTATATGAACTTGCTGTGGAAGTGTTTCATTACACTAAAGTTTGACCGCTAGACCTGTTAGCTAAATTGACAGAGGCTGACACTGGCCTGTGCGATTGGAATTAACATCTTACTGAGTGTTTATATCACTTCTAAGCTGAACATTGGAAAGGTTCACTCGTCTAAACCCGCTATCAAATGCGTTCAGGAGAGTTTCTTTAGGCATGAAATGGCTATCCAGTGGTTGTGACGACACCAGTTCAACTCAGCGAAGTAATAAAAGGGAATGTGCCATTTATATGCATCAACAAGGTGTACTGGAAAACCAAAAACTTATTTCTGCTTGGACTCGTTGAAGTCTAAATGTGATGAAACAAATTAATATGCACATTAGGGACATTACGAGGAACAGTAAAATTACACTGAGAGCAAACAAATCGTCTACGGAACTAATTACACGCTAATTATTACATATAAGTGTGAGGAATAGATTATGCGGAATAAACGTGTCAAGAGGATCATTTTAACAAAAGTGAAGATAGTGAAAAGCATCATTGACAAGACAAGAAAGAACTGAATGAGAAGGTGAGGGACTCAAAGTTGACAGACTGAACGATCAATTAAGATAATGGTGTGGATATGTACGGTCAATGGATGCTGAACGAATACTTTTAAAAGAATTTCAACTGAGAAACTACAAGTTAAGAACAAACGCGGTTGAAATGTAAGGACAAGATTAAGAGAGAGAGTGAAGAGAGAAGGGAGAACCTAACGTGGTGGGGTGACTTACCACTCTGGCCTTGTATTGTGGAGGACGCGGGTTCGAAGCCGCCTATAATGTCCTCGACGTCAACGGGCGTAAAGTAATAAGCAAAAAAAAAAAAAAAAAAAAAAAAAAAAAGTGAATACATGGAGTGATGTAGGATATAGATTAATGATTGTTCAATGCCCTGCCAGATGGATTCGACTTTATTCAGCTTTCATATTGAAATCGATATTAGAACAATATAAAAAAATTGAGATGTTTCAATCAAACATCCTAGATAATATTAAAACAGTTGATTCCAGTTTTGTGTACTTCCCTCTGTTTGAAAATCCAAGAAATTTAAAAAAAAAACTACACATGAAGTAGTATCCAAGGACCCATTCAGGTCGCTATTCTAATTGCAGCCTCACATGTCAGCCTATTTCTTTCTCGGTGATAATTGCGGACGTCTGTTGCAAATAAATATACTGCAACCGAAGGTGTAAACTGCAGTTTGGTAGTAAACACAGGTTGCTCCAGCCTTCAGAGTCACGTCACAGTTGTTTGTCTGATGTTTTTTTGCTTCACTGTGTTATTAACTTAAATGATAGTACACAACCAGGATAATTGTCGTCAGTTTAGCTGTTTCCTTGATTTTAAGAGGTCTCGACCTTCTTGAGAAACTGGAATCCGTTGACTCTACTCTCTATAATGCAAAATATAAGAATTCATTCATAAAAAAAGAAAAATGGCTAAATGCAATAAAATGCCAATACGTAAAATAATTATTTAGAGTAATTGCAGACCATTTATTTTGCATTACTGATTTCAACAATACTTTTTCATTTCCGATTTCGCAAATGATCTCTAAAATAAATAAATAAATAATAATAATAATAAAAATAACAGCACATACAAAACTCTTATACTAAAAGCTAACTTCACTTATCATTCAAATGTTACCCTTCACAGGAGGGCTCGTATTTGGAGTTGTCGATAATGATATATTATAACGCATAATTTTTTTTAAGGTTTTACGCTTCATCGACGTCGAGGGCATTAGAGATGGGCAAGGAAAGGGAAGGAATTCGGCCATGGCAATTTGAAGAAACCATCCCGGTATTCACCTGTAGTGTTTTCGGGAAACTGTGGAAAACCAAAGTTGGATTGCTGCAGAGGATTCTCTACGTGCGAAGGGACTTGCTTCTCATTGTACGTAACGAACTCTTTGAGGTTATGGAATCATACAATTATTTTTTGGCTGTTGATGTCCGATTTTGAGCTGTGGTGGTAATATCGGGAGGTCATATAGTATGGAAAAAATTTAAAGACGTTTCAACATCAAAATACCCTTACCCGAAGCTGGACTGAAACCGTCGAGGCTTGAAACGCAAGATCAGTGCGCTAGAGGCTGTGTTGCGGGTCGATCAAGATAATGTTCCATTGCTTCAATTCGATTTAACTGATGTAACGACGCTAATGGGTCATTTTGTGTCAAATCAACACAATTTAAGCAATATTTTCTCTAGATATCTCAAATTTTGATTAAATTTGGAATAAGGGTAGCCTCTCTCTATACGAATCATCATCATCATCCTCAACAGTTCCCAGCCTCTGGCCGGGTCTGTTTTATGCACAAGCCTCTCCATTTGCTTCTTTCATCCCACCACCTCTCTGTCACCACTTTGTTCCAGGCCACTCCTCTCTTCCGTACACCCTCCTCTACTCCTTTCAGCCATCCATCTCTTGGTCATTTGGGTCGTTTACCATGCATCTTAATTTCGTGGATTTTTCGTGGGATTCTCTGGGGCTCCATTCTCTTGACATGTCCATACTATCTCAGTCTTGTCCACTCTACCCTTTCCTCTCTCTATCCGAATAAAATTCCCAAATAATATCGTCCAGTTTGAAAAATGTGGGTATACGAATATTTCACAAAATGGCCGTAATAGCATGAACGACTAAATTAAATAGTGAAATTGCTGTTCTCCTAATTAATCAAGAAAATTGATAGAAGTATCTGTTCTATTATTCATTTTTTTTTTAAATGCCGCACATCTGTAGTATTCATGAAAGATTTCTTATCGGTATCAAAACTTTAATTTTGGATAATCCAAACGTACCCATTAAAAATTTATGGAAAAAACAGTGTTCTTAGTTTATGTCGTTAATAATGTGTTTGGATAGTTTGAAGATAAGGTGACAATAGCCTCAGATCTTTCTTAAATTACAAAAAAAGCCATTTAACAAACTACTCTTTGTCTCGTACATATAAAGCTAAAATTATGAGGGCACTTATTGGAAATATTACAAATAAGAAATTAATACTCATTAGATTTAAGTTGTTTTTTATCAACATCATAGTAACAGTAGATACATGGTTTAAGGGGGTGCAATAATTGTTCCATAATGTTCTTAAATCGCTAAAATATATGTTTGAACAAAAATTGCAGACAACTGACATTTTTTAAAATTAAAATAATTTTGATACATTTGTAAAATTTGTGATTGTTGTAGGCCATTTTTTTCCACAGTTGCTTGTTAAACTAATAATTATTATTTAGTAAATACTCCAATACAACTGTTGTTGGATATCTATATATACAGGGCGTTCGCCGGAAAACGCTACCCTCCCAGTCTGTTGCCGTCGGCAACTTGCTCGGTCAGTCCCGCCAGCAGTTTCCGCCACACGCCACCGTGAATCACCGCACTGTTTAACACCTCCGCTGCCCCAACAGTGCAGTGCAGTGACCCTTACATTGTTAAGAACGGTTTCTTTGCATTGTAGATAGTTTGTGACTTCAGTCTCTTATTAATCAGTGTTGTGAATAAACGTTTCTTTGCGGTTTGGCTGGTTTGGGGATTCATACTCTTATTAATCTGTACCGTGTGAGTAAAATTATGGTACGTTACAGTTTGCAACAAAGAATATTTCTCTACGATACATATGTGAAGAAGAAGTCGTTTAAAAAGTGTCGCAGTAAATTTCGTCGCGAATTTCCTGGCGCTTTACTGCCAGCTAAATCAACAATTCTGCGTCTGGTTAAAAAAGTAAGAGAAACGGGTTCATTTTTTAACAAAAAGAGACTGTCGGTCAACCGTATTCTCACAGAGGAGAAAATTGACGATATCGCTTTTCGACTAGAACAGTCACCCAAAAAATCATTAAGTCAGTTAGGGCAGCGTGTGTCTCGAAATATGTTCAGAAGATGTGAAATGTGCATTACACAAGAGGGTCAACACTTCCAGCATCTTTTATAAGGTAAGCTAATGAATTACGTCACATTTAAATGCTTAGCACACAAGTTTATGAAGTTTATGAAGCGTAATTATTATGAAATAGTCCGCGGCCGACGGTCGAACAATACCGGAAACTGAGCGCTCGCTCGCCGGGAGCAGTTTCTTCCTTGTAGCGCTAACAGTGGGTTGCGTTTCCCGGCGAACGCCCTGTATAAAGATGAATGTATGTATGTTTGTTTGTTTGTTTGTTCTTCTTAAAAATCCACAGTTTTAATCCGATCTTGATGAAACTTATCACACTTATCCTTTGAAACAAGGAGAAAAATACTGTCTACTTTTGATTGAAATATTAGCTTTATAAATAATACATGTTGTCTTATAATTTCGAAAAATTAATGAACGGCGATAGACAGACGGTCTCTGCACTGTTTTTCCCGTGTAGCGGTCAGTTAGCTCAGTGGTTAAAGCGCTTGCCTACTTATGTTTGGGTCGTGGTCTCCGGTTCAAATCTCCGTGGAGGCTAGGATTTTTAAAAATTGTTTATGATCGTAAGAGTCGCGCCTGGGCCGTCGGTTATTCGGACTGAATGTTAAACTGTAGATATCACAAAGTTATCGGGTGCAATGCGATGCGATGCAAATCTTAGGTAGTCTTGCAATGCTGTAGGTGAACACTTTTTTACGTTATATTGATTCCTCAGGGGTGATTCGCAGTTAGTATGTGTGTGATCTGCAGTAATAATTCTATAAATGAGGAAGTAAGTCTCTGTCTTTTGTTACATTTTGACGATTAAATACTTATACCGATATTGGCGGAATTTGACAAGAAAATCTGTAGGGAGGGCACAGAACATTTTTTTTCGGTATGATTAACAGTTGTAGTCACGACATTTTGAGAATTATCGAATGGTGACAGGGATACGGATGTGTGTGTTAGTCTGTAATGTTACGTCGCTTGTTCAAGTACCGAGCGGGGCGGTGTAACGGTTAGCGTTCTCGCCTCGCATTCGGGAGGACGGCGGTTCGAATCCCCGTCCGGGCATCCAGATTTGGGTTTTCCATGGTTTCCCCAAATCACTCCAGGCAAATGCCGGGATGCTTCCTTCAAAAGGCCATGGCCGAATTCCTTCCCATTCCTTGCCCCCATCCTTGCCCCCCATCCTTTCCTGTCTCTAAAGACCTCGATGTTAAAAAGAGACGCAAAGCAGTTATAAAAAAAAAACTTGTTCAAGCTGTGCTTCTCGCGTATTATGTTAGTGTATAATATTTTAGTAAATTTCGTTTAGAGAAAAAACGTATTATTTAGTATAGATGTCGATTTTCTCTGCCCTATTACTTTGTGTCTGCTTAAATGTTTCAGGCACCAATTTATTTTGCCTTCTGTTTTGACATGCCTTGCGGGCGTAAACTGGCCTAAGCTGTAGCTCTAGCAGAGCACGAGCAGCTAAAGTTATTAGAACCCAAGAATCGCATGGTTTTCTATTTTTAAACATGTTGGAAATTGATTCTCTTCAAGAGACAGGTTCGATGGTAGAATGATATAGTAATGGGTTTCCGATCATATTATGCCGACTCGGTGTTGTTTGGGACCAATCCTTTGCTACCAACAACTTTTTATAATCAATGCTAGCAAAGAAATTCTTAATCCACGCGTACGAAGTCGCGGGTATCTGCTAGTTCTTTATAATAAAGAATATGCAACAACAGTTGTATTGGCGTATTTACTAAATAATAATTATTAATTCATAAAATTGCTTTATAACTACAATCACATCTATCTTTCTATCATAGTCACACAATAATTTGGAATCGTGGGAATAAAATCAGATGTCACAAACAGTTTGTCAATTTTTCATGTATAATATCAGCCAGAGCGATCTGAGATGCAGTACAGAACGTTGATTCCACATGTAGAATTTTTTAAACCACCCAGAATTGTACATAAACGAAAATCACCATTCAGTAGGAAGCAGTCGTTTCAATTCTCTAAACAATTAGTTCAGAGAAACATTATTTTTAGGGTGATTGTATGAAACAACTTCTCCTGAGATCAGCTAAAAGACTAGTGGAAAAGAACAACCAGACTGTTGCCTATAGGACGAGATTTTAAGATTTATAGCAATTAATCAATGAAACACTCACTAAATTGCTAGATTGTACCAAAGAACACAGTACCTCATATAGGATTTAAGGTGTAATTCAACCTAGTTATCAAACGAAAAGAATTATTTAAAAATTTTGATTTGTCACATTCGTTTCTGACAGCTTTAAAAAAATTTAATTAATCGATTTATCTGGGTGATATAAACACTTTTATTTTATTTTATTTTTTTGCTTGTGGCTTTTGCCTTGTCAACGTTGAGGTAATTAGAGGCGGGAAAGGACGAGGGCAAGGAACGGGAAGGAATTCGGTCATGGTCTTTTGAAGGATGCATCCAGGCATTCGCCTGGAGTGATTTGGGAAAACCACGTAAAACCTAAATCTGGATGCTCGGACGGGGCTTTCGAATCCACGACTTCCCGAATGCGAGGCCAAAGCGTTATCCGCTAACCCAGCACGCTCGGTGTGAAAATAATAGAAGCAAAAACGTGAAAGACAAAAGATGCCGCGCATTATACCTTCAAAGTATTTTTTATATATAGTATTAACGACTGAGCTGACGGGAATGTCAGGGAAGCATGTTCCATAAGAGGGAGTCGCTGAATAATGATGAATTTGAAAGTTTACAAAAAGTGAGAGACTTGAGAACAGGTGGTTTTATTATGACACAGCTTTTTCTTAACAGGATTTTGCTGAATAAAATGTGGCGATGCCGCCCTTAATCAGTGTTAATTACACTGGTTCATGAATATGGATTTGGGTGAGTATCGCGGAGACAAGTTTCCGTTGCCGGGCCTATGTCACAGGGTAAGTAGCGTACGTTAAAGTTAATTGCAGTCCTGCTCTATAAATTTCCTGAGTTTGAAGAAGTTTGAATAATATGTTTTAACCTGTCACATATTGAGTAATATGGATAAATGTTAACCAAATGTTCCATTGTCATCGATTACAAGATGATTCACTAGCAACTAGGCAACCGAAACTCTTCTCCCTTCCTCAATGATGAAAATTCTGATGACTGTCATTTAAAACTGCGCAGAGACTCTAGTACGTTATCTACAACACGAATAGTAAGTAAATTAAAAATGGAACTTTTTTTGGAAGCAGGATCCAGTAAGGCAGAATTTTAATTATTTTAAAATGAGTATGCAATAATGCTTGCATGAATTCTGTAATGCAGTACCAGAAATAAAAAAATGAGCGATGCATAATCGAACTTTCAATTCGAATACTAAAGAATATGCCACTAAAATTCACTTTCCAAATATGCTGAACAAATTTATATGCTAAAAAACTGGAAAGCTGTAAGTCAATATATAAAACGAATAAATGGTATGAACATTCGCAGTACTTATCATCTGAATTCTGAACACATTTTGTATTTAGAAACTGCTGTGCACCTAACAAGAAACGTTTCAGGAAATTTCGACTTTGATTTGCGTTTTAAGTTGTTAATTGAATTATAACTGTAGGTTAGTCACTGAACTGAAGTAAATACATTCATCCTATTTGCATCAGTACGAAATTAAGCGTAAATATTTGATTTTCGGGTTGACTTAATACAGGAAGCCATAAGAATGTAACTAGTAAACCGGGACATGCAATTGTCTTTAAACCGTTGTTTTCTGCTGGCATGAAAACATAAATGTCCGTTACTAATTACAGAATTATATGATTGTAAATTCATTATTTTTCAAGTAATCATTTTCGAAACAATTTATAATGTCCGGTTTTTTGTTTCTCTGACATATAAAATACAGATGAAAATCCATAAAAAAATCCTGATACTGAGAACCATCTCAGTATCTGTGGGTCAGCCGACCATTACAGATGTCTCTACACCTGAAGAAGACGGCAGAGCCAGCCGTCGAAATATTGTTTCCACAACACTATCTGGCGGTACACCCGTGAAGACTACATTGCAGTCATACGCCGGGAAAGTCTTCGTTCTTATATACTGTACATTAATATTTTCAAATGACTCAGATATAAAGTTACAATATTTCCCTTCAGCAGGCCTAGATACAGTTGAATATCTGCAGGCTCAAGGAGAGAGGGAGGAAAAAAAAACCCTTAGAAGTCTCTATGCAAATGTATCGGCTGTTTTTAGGTTGTATTGTTTCACGTGCTTTCCACACTGAAGCTTAAATTCAGATATACTTAGCGATCATTAAAAGTCTTCGTTCCTCGGAGAATATGGAAAATCAGTGTCTTAATCCTGATAGGAATACTTGAATTCAATTTCAGACGAAGTAAGGCATGAACCTTAGAAATAAAACTGGTATTGATTTGCACTGCAATAACTCGTACATGGCAGCAGGACTAATTTGGCACCACAACCACTATTAAAAGATAGCGACCTAACATCCTCTTGTCAGTAGAAGAATCGGCATTATCGTACAGTGACTTCTGTAGCTCTGTCTTAGATAGAATGTAATTTTAATATTACATACCTGTCCATCACTTGAGAATATTCCTCACTAATGGTAAATACTGCATACTTTCGACATAGACCCTATATTATGCCATCGGGGATATCGGTACAAGAAAAAGACTCTGTGGTTCTTGAGAGGCATATATGATCTGACTGATAATTTACATTCACGAAAACTAAATGCCATGATGAAGACCTTTTTTGAACGCTTTAATCTGTTACCATCCAAGGTTTGACAGATATAATTAATTAACTGTTATCGGTCAACCATTGGTACTTTCGGTAACAACAAAAATGTAATTACTATAAATAAAAAGAACTGTTGACAGGCTTCAGAAATTACCGAACAAGGACGCAAAATATTTGAGTTTCAGCCAGGTGAATCCTTAATGTAGAACTAAAATTGGAGAGGATCACATAGTCAATTTTTTTTCTGTATACGCTAACTATTGAATTTGAGATTAGTACCCTAAAAATGTTTTGAGATAATTTGTCACAGTTAAAAAATGCAAAATATCAATGATGGGCATCGTTTGTACTGCTGCTGGGTGGCAGAAGCTAGACCTATTATTTTGGTCCCCTGTATGTGTTGACAGCGTTAATGGCACCACAGGCGCGCATTCCTTAAAGAGACCGTGGGATAGTTGACCGTTGGATGGGAACGTGTGGTCTAGTTATTCCCTTTTCGGGTGATCGGGGTCGGTCGGACACTTCCCGATAAGGTCCCTAGCAGCGTATCACTCCTGAAGAGTAGAGGCAAAACACAGCTACAGCAGCAGAGGTATTCGACAGATAATGTGAAGTCCAAGAAACTACTTTAAAGGTAGGTATTAGACCTGGTGATCAAGATTGTCCTGAGACCCTGAATAAACGACTATCAAGGAAAACTACAACATCAAATTCCCTTTCATGTAATTTGTACCCTGTCAACGATACTCACAAAAGATGCATCATCTGAATCAGAAATAAAGGCGAAGATCCATGCCCTAATAGAATGTTGACGACCGAAACTTGAAATCAGTGTTATTATATATTCACTCCACAACTCAAGTCACAAATACTGTAAAAACAATACAAAATCCAACCGCATTAAACACTGTTCGATCTGTTGCACTACTTGGAAGCGAAAACAGAAACAATACAGTCTCCTCAATTCTGGGCGGAAGATATAGATTTTTCGGTACAGTAAATGATGTGGCCAGTACAGAATGACGAATACAAGATAATTATTTACTCCAACAACTGTAACCGAACATCGTGATTCTGATCTGCTATATAATTTCGTAAGCTCATCCACTCACATCGATAGCTATTGGCTGGAAAATGGTGACGTCATGGGCCAGCCTTCGCACGCAAAACAGTGACCAGAGATACCATTAAAAGGAATTCGTGGAAGTCTACAATTTAATAACGAAGCAACTGCTACCAAATTAATTAGCACAATACATTTATAAGTTTGCTTTTCATAGCGTTTCATAGTTAAAACAAGTTTAATAAATTTTGCGGATGAAAAAACAAGGATCTGCTTTTCAGTAACATGTTACTAATCAAAGCAAGTTAAAAAAAAAAAATTACTCATAGTCTCTGCTGTAACCACGAATGCCAATTATCATTTCAGCTTAGGATAAATTTCAATTTAATTACAACTTTCACTAATGTTGTTGCTTGACCAAAATTAATGCATTACGGTTTATTTGCATTTAAGGCATTTTACTGACCACTTTCGTTATTGGTCTTTACTAATTTTCGCTGTATGTGAGTTATTTTATGTGGACATTAGACCAAATGTGTCACTGAATCGACTATCCTGGCAACTTATTTCTGCGGAGTTGCTCAACTGTTTCATAATATCGAATATGTATTAAGTTCTCTGGCCGTCACAGATACTATGACCAATGTTTACATTATGAGTGTTTGACCATCCTCATTAATAAACAACGTGAAGCAAACAGGGTTTTATTCTAAAAATAAATTACAGAGTGAACTTTATGGGTCAAATACAAGTCAAGTTCGTATTTAAGCAAGTTCAAGTGTATGACCTTTGAAACAATTACACGATAGCGCGATCGTCCCTGTCCGTGTTTAATACCTATCTCTATTAATGCTTCTTAGTTCTTCCAGCTCAAGAGATTTGATTCATCCTAAAGGTGAAATAACACAGGTCGAGCTTATATTTGGCCAGATCAGATCAAACTGTCATAATCTTTCATCGTAAAAACTGGAACTGTTCTAGACCCGTGACGATACGCAATAAACAGTCACGGGCTTACACTAGTAAGAAATAAATCCGATGGCCCGTCAAGATGCTTTATATTGTTCTCTGCGGAAGGAGACTACTGCAAATACAGTTTTTTTTTTTTTTTGAAGCATAATAATTCATAACCTTTAAGTCTGTATCCCCCTCCCATCACTACTGCTCCCACCCCCCCCTCTCCACTACTGCTCCCATCCCCTCCACGCTCAGAATATCTAGCGTTACTTTTTCAATAAACGTTTGAAATTGTAATATCTCGAAAATGGAAAAATACACACGCTAATACGAAATGCCACTCCACAGACTAAGGATCTATGTTTATAAATAGCATAACATGAGCTTCCATCAATCAGTACAGAATAGTGGAGGGAGAAATAAAAGTGTTTTGTGCCGCTTGTTAATAGTAGGGTGTTTCTGGACTTTGGTGTGATAAAACGTTAAACAACGTGTCTTTGAAATCGTCTTATAGACTACTATCTTTCTAGTGTGTGTTATCACCAGTTGTAGAATTAAAAGATTGAATCCTCATACCTGAAGTTATGAAAAGTGTATGTTTGGACAAATCATCACAGCACATGAATGCTAAACTTTCTCAAAAATATCGTAAACGCAAGCATGAGTAATTTAAGTTTTTGTGTTACTTTCATTAGCGACATGTTTCTGAAAAGTACTCGTAGTTACAGGTTTTCTCAGCCATAAATTTTTTCCATACGAAAAGCAAACTTAATTACTGTAGTCTGGTACTTAATTACATAGCAGTTGTTTAGCTATTAAACTTTGCACTTAACCTCCAATTACAAAAATATTTCTTGTCGCTGTTAATTTGCGAGTGAAGGCCGGCTCGTGACGTTACCGTTCTCCAGCCAATAGCTATAGAGGTGAGTTAGTGCGTGAGCTTAGGAAATTGTAAAGTAGATTATTATAATTGCTTCTGGCTTTACGCATCGTCGACGTTGAGCTCATTAGAGGCGGGAAACAACTGGGGGCAAGAAACGGGAAGTAATTTGGCCGTGTCCTTTTAAAAGAACCGTCCAGTGATTTGGGGAAACCACGAAAAACCCAAACCTGGATGCCTAGACAGGGATTCGATCCCACGTCCTCCCGGATACGAAGCCAGAGCGTTACCGCTCCCCTACCACTGTCGGTGAGTGTTTGCTATCCAATGTGGTTTGAGAATGCTAACTCAGATACCATAAACTTGTGAAGGTTTTACTGAATACAGTTTACAAAAAATTGACACATGTAACGTAAGTGTTAACGATGCCCCTTATCATGCCAATGCAGTTCAAGATTTTCGAGGTGCACTAAACTATCTTAACTTTTAACACTTATATCTTTTATTTAAGAGAAACGTCCTCAACGTTACCAGCCTGGTACCACTGCCGCGACCAATGGCCTTGTTTTTTGTTTTCTTTTTGCTTGGGCTTTACGCCTCGTCGACGGCGCGGTTATCAGAGGCGTGATGGGATTGGGGCAAGGAACTGGAAGGAATTCGGCCATGGCCTTTTGAAGGAAGCATCCCGGCATTCGCCTGGAGTGATTTGGGGAAACCATGTAAAACCCAAATCTGGATGCCCGGACAGGGATTCTAACCCGCGTCCTCCCGAATACGAGGCCAGAACGTTAAACGTTCGCCCGTCTAGCTCGGTAATGGCCTTGTACCGTTGCACTTGTGCTTAAGAACCAACACGAATTCTTCTGTCCTGCCACACTCCAAAAAGGTGTGCCCCGGATAAGGTCGTGTGGCAGGACTTAAAAATAGTCGTCTCACTGGCGTTTGTCGTACACGAGGCGAAAACATTTCGCCATAGGAATGTGCGACCAGAGTAAGTAATGTCTGTCCGGCACCACGCGGGAGGAGGGGACTATTAGCATGCGGGGCGCATTCTGCACGAAGATTAATAACCGCCGCCATGTGAACCGCGACACGGAAAAACAAACACGAGCGAAAATTGAGCCTGGGACGTGGGCGCCTTGCGTAATGGGAACACCGGCAGAGTCGGGGCATAGGCCATCCAGAGGGCATTCTACTATGAGCGGCACTTAGTCAGGTAACACAAGCACCTGTCCAACACGTGTCATATGTCAAAGGCCTTCGGGACTTCGTATAAGCAACTGCAGGAGGGCTGTAGGTCTCTTCATAGGAACGTCACTTTACACTGGAAACACTGTGCTTCAACTACAACATCTTGTCGATGGCGATGGCGAGACATAAAGATCTCCAGCGTATGGTTTTGTTTCCTTAGTCATTAAGATTAGCTGCGACTGAAGAACGATTATTGCAGGATGAGCTACTGCGTAAAAACAGAACTACTGTATAAGGGAGCGTCCATAAACCACGTAGCTCCATGTTGCCCCCTTTTGAATCTCCCCCCCCCCAACCCCCACGTAGCCCGACGTGACTTTCGCCTCTGCCCACCCTCTCCCAAGCACGTAGCTTTTTTCCCTATTGATTACAGAAGATATTTTGTACTTTTTTCTCTTGTCAGACTATCGTAAATTACATACGGAGATAGTTAAATGAGAGAAATAAATATTCACATGCTGTTGTGTGTTCGGAACCTCATTTTAACTGTCACAAATAAAATGAATAAGAAGCTACGTGACTTAGCTTGGAAACCCCCTCCCCCCGTGTAGCTCAGCGTATTTATTTATTTATTTCCATTTACATTTGACCCAGCATCTAGAGCCTAAACTGGGCCGCTAATCTTCCCTTAAGACCATGTTTAAAAATAAATTATGTTAATAATACTATTAATGTAAATAATCCCATAAATGCGGTAGAGACTAAAACAGGAGAAAGTTACAGTAGAATATCTAATCCTAATAAATCAGCACTACAAAACTACACTAAAACAACACTAAAAAACAAAAAAACAAAAAACGGAAAAATAAAATCTACTCCTAATCCTACTCATTGAACTAGGTACTAAACAGTTCTTTGACTGTCCAACTTGTGATTGAAATCTCATTATTGTCCTCACATCCAGATGGCTGGGCGAAGGGTGAGTGTGTGACGTGAGACCATAGCTCTCACTCCTGGTATCGACTGCGGCGGAGACCCCAGCTCAGCGTAGCTTTCCAGCCATCCCCTCCATCCCCCCAGATGGAGCCACGTAGTTTATGGACGCTCCTAAACGGAATGAATGAACTGAGCGTGGCGGGTGAGCGGTAACGCTCTAGCCTCGCATTCTGCAGGATGCTGTTTGGCATCCCCGTCCGGTTATAAAGATTTGGGTTTTCCATGGTTTCCCCAAATCACTCCAGCCAAATGCAGGTATGGTTCTTTCAAAAGGTCATAATCGAACTCCTTCCCGTTCTTATCCGCCTCTCATGCTCTCGACGTCGACAAGACGTAGAACCAAAAATAAAAAAAAGACTGGAATAACTGAAAGATCACAGAAGCCGAAAACAAAGACTCATATTCCTCTCTGCTCCGATTCATGAAACCTCTCTAAAATAACTAACGTTACCACATAATGCCTATAGCATTCAATTTTACTCCATTTTTTAAGGTTATAATGAAGAGAATTTTTTTTTCGTTCTGGTTTTAGGCTTTGTTGATGACGGAGTCATTAAAAGTAAGGGCGGATTAAGGACATGGAGCATGAAGGAAGTCGCCAATAGTCTTTCAAAGCAACTTCATCGTCATTCGCCTTATGCAATTTTTGGAAACCCTGTAAAACCGAAATCTTTAAGACAGTACGGGTGATCACCCGTACTGTCTTCCCCTCCCGAAATGGGACATCCATTAATTACGTGAGGTGAAATAGGGGGGGGGGGGGGTCCGGCGAAATCTCACCAGATCTCACCAAAGGGAAGGGGGGGGGGGTCTACGGAAATCTCACGTGAGATTTTGCGAAAAAATTTTGGACAGTAGAGCTAAAAAAAAAAGTCTACAATTTGTGCCAAAGTCGATTTTAGGCGTCAAAAAGTGAGGCTGTGACCTAAAAAAAAAAGCTCTACAAAAGAAGTTTCCAGGGCGATTCCTAGGGGGGGAGGGTTCTCACGGACCAGATCTCACCACAGCGGGGGGGGGGGGGGGGGGTCCAGCCAGATCTCACGAAATCTCACCAGGGGGGAGGGGGGTCTAGAAATCCGGAAAAACATCTCACGTAATTTGTGGATGCCCCCAAAGCCAGATGCGAACGTTATTGCTAAGCCACTTAGTTGTTCTTTATCCGCAGGTTCTACAGTAAAATTGATTTGTAGTGTTTTGCAGCTATGGTTGTTACATTTTTGTAACTACCTTTATTGTTGCTATAAAACAACAAAAGTTAAATCCGATGCAATATGAGGCTGGTGAATCATTACAAATGCTTCTATGTGTCTCAGGTTTAGGGTTCCGCAGCTAAAATGCAAAAAAAAGGACTCTTCTATTTTCGTTGTATCCTTCCGTATGTCATAGACTCCTAGTTCTTCAAAATTTGAACCGATTGTCATGAAATTTCATAGGATGATGTATTCTGTCGACCCAAAAACAGATATCATCAATGTAATGTTTTGTTGTTTCCTCCACTCGAGAAAAAAGAAGATACACGTTATTTTCGGGTACACCATTGGCGTACGTATTTAAGAGTGCAATTACCATTATCTCGAAACTCTTTTATTTGATTTTTTTTGGTTGCAAATTTCCAAATTAGTTTAAAGTACGTCTCCTCAATCTAATTTTTCAACCGTAAGAATCTGAAAAAAAGCAAGCTGATGGCATTTAATAAGGACGATAAACGATTTTTGTATTGAAAAAAATAAGTCAAAAGTTTTTTTATTTTTTCACAGTATTTTGTAAATCCGCCATATTTGAATCGTTTGTAATGAAATTTAACAGGAATATGTATTCTATCGATCGCAGGACAGATTCGTCGACAAATAATTTTTTAAAAAACGTAATAGGTCTCTTACTTTCCACTCCAAAAAGGGAAGAAACGACGATTTTTTTCTCTTTTTTTGTGAATCCTGTCAATTACGTTATCATTTTACACTTATTCAAAATTGAAGTTTATGTCGCTATAGAACATTTGCCGATTGATCTTAGTTGATGAATCACGATCACTTGTTTAGCCTTTTTTTTGTGGGAATAGTGCATATGTTTCTTAACAAATGTTGCCTAACACTGGTACGTGTTTTTCCCCCCACACATATACCACTGTACACTTTTATTTTCTCAATTCAGAAGTTGAAAAATATATTTAATCGATTTCACAGATTGTACACTACCCGTCTAAATGCAATACCAACCAGAGATTGCACACTGCAACAAACAAAAAGATTGTAGACTTTGTGAAACATCATTTCAACAGCAACAACTTACATATGAATAAATCGAAGATAATGCTGTGTATTTGTACCTAAGCTCGATCATTATATGAGAATAATCATAATATAAAGCTGTCGCTCCCTATAACAATTTTGCCCACTAAGCGCTCTTCTGATGTTCCAGCTTAGAGGAGATGAGGATCAAATTCCTATCTGCCGACGGTAGATTCTCGGCTATACGGAAGACGTGAGTATCGCAATTTGCCCAGGGCGAAGTGGCTGGTCAGACTGAAGCCAAAAAGGGACTAAAACAAGCAGGAAAATAAGATACGAGCTCACGGCGTGGCGCGCCAGATAAATTCCGGAGATTTACAGGCCGGCAGGCAAACGGCACAGCAGGCTGGACGGCACGGCACGCCCAAGGCTCCAGGTTCAAACCCCGCAGAGGTCACCGACCTGCAGGATACGCACAATCCACATTCAACTCCACTGCAGCACTGATAACATTCTCTCAGCGATACACAGCGAAAGCAACAAACGCATCATTACTCTGGTCGTTAGAGTAAATTCACTCAAACCAATCCCTGCGATATTAAGCAAGAAACAGAATAAGAACGTTTTTCTATAGTGTATACCGTAACTAATTACGATGGGTAATTATATTGCATCAGTTAAAACGAAGACACAAATCCAGCAACCTTGACATCTTAGTTGGTTGGCTCATTATAATACAGATGTAATTGACTGAAAGCTTGTGCTTGACATCCTAACTGACTGATGACTGAGGAGAGATGGTGAACAATTATAGAAGCATCACAAACAATATGGTGTCACAGTGCTCTTTCTGCCGGCAAGTAATCTTGTATAATCAGTCATTAGAATGATGAAAATAGATATTAACACTCATATCGTCTGATAACTGACTTATAAGTGTCCTGATTTATTCCTATTGGCTTCGAATGGCTTGGAAACCTACCTAATGAGCAAGAACACTGAGGCGAAATATTGTTCTTGACAGTGTGCGAGCACTCAGAAAAGTTCGTGTCTTCTAACATATGGCATATGTAAATAAATATATATACAAAATAAAAAAATAAAAAAATTGAAATTTCATGGAAATTTACGAAAATTTATGTGATAATTACTCTATTCAAGAATTGTAACTTTCCTACCATATTCTGTAAATTTACTGGGGGAAAATCATTACAACAAAGAATTTAGTGGCTTCGCTAAGAATAATAGAGGTTACTAATCGCCATACTTCAAACCAAAGGACTGGTTTAATATGCAACACACTCAGTTGGACGTGTGTGGAGATGTTATTTGAAGCTGCTGATGGAAATTCGTCCATCGAATGTAATCTTGGGTACTAGTTTTATGTATTTTGTCAAGGGTAGACTGGCATCATATCAACCTTCATACACTTAACACGCAACGGTGATGATCAATTAGACATCGCCAGCAACACCAGACAGAAGCAACAAAAAAGTATTCCCGTTAAAAAATAAACCACTCAACATAAAAGTGATTATATTTACCGCTGGGTTTTCGTATAGTTTGCTTGCATTACTATTAAAGCACACGAACGTCATGCTGTCTAAAATAATAACTGCTACTTCTTTTAAATCTTAAAATATTTTGTGGAAACTATATTTATATATATATATATATATATATATATAGTAACATCATTGTAAGGCTGAGGCAATTTATTTCCTTGCTGTAAGCAGAAACCCTTTTATATCTTAATTCTTGTTTTGTGTTTTACTTAAGTTTTTGTTCACTGAATGATTTTAAACAAGATTTTACAGACGAAGGTAATATAAATCATCTTAACTTATTACAGCCTTTCCGTAAAAGCACCTTAAATCACTGACGTGTTGAAGCTAGAGCACCGTTCACACACGTGTATTATCCATCCCAGGTGCACTGGGGCGCGTACGGAAACATTGACTCTACCACTACTGTAAGAACGAGCGTATAATTTAAGTTGCGGAGCAGGAAATTCAATAGAAGAGATGCGTACGAAGATACAGAAGTAGCTGCACCAGAGTGGAACTCGCTCGCAGCTCACTGGGCGAGGAAAACACAATGTCGAGGGCTTTACATCATTCATGATTATTAAGCAGTATGATGTAAATTACATCCATCACTTGAATTATAAACAAACAGACACATCATAAATTTTTGAAACATTTATTTTTCACTTTATCCAGACAAATTCTTTTCCTAATTTTTTCACGCGATCCGGAAAATGTTTACTTAATTATATTCTGCCAAGAAGAGAATTTCAGAGGAGTCTTTAAATGTTTATTAAATATATAAGCTGCCTGGATTTTTTCCCAGTATTTCTCTTATACCATTCATGACTTCTTAGAGTGCTTCCGTAAACAGCGTGACTCAGTTTAGGGATGGAGGGGAGGGAGGGTGGGAGGGGGGAGGGGTAAAAGCTACACGGCTGCGTGGAAGGGAAGAGGGTGCTTGTCCGTGCCAAGCTACGAAACTTTTCATTCATATTATTTTTCACATTTAAAACGAGGTACAGAACATCACACAACGGTATGTGGATATTTATTTCCGCCATTTAATTATCTCCTTATGTAATTTGGGTATCCTACGTAATAACAGTGCTGCACACGCATGTGATTTGAAGTCATAACATTGGGTGCACTGTACACACGGCTGGCGCAATTGAACCAATCGACATTACGCTTCGAAGAAAAAAGAATGGTGGCAGAACTGCAGCAAAAGAAAACAAAAAATGAAGCTCTTCTTAGTTTTTTATGCAGAGCTATAGTTTGTTCCATTTTATCAATTAATGAACAGTGATGAATAAGATATCCAGAATGATTTTGGTAACACCTCATGAAGAAAAGAATTCCTGACTGTACCTGAGAAAGAAGTTTTTTCCCGTTCTTTCATCATTTGCAGGAGTGTGTAGAATCAACATTTCATTCAGAATATTAATAATTATAGAAAAGTACATAACGCAAATATCAGTTGTGTTGAATATATACGCAATAATTTTAACTATAGTGTGTAGAGGGAAAACAATACAAAAAGTAATTAATATATTCTTGGGTGACTAGCAGAGTGAGCAGGGTATAGTCATCCGAGAATTTATTAATTCTCAACGCCTTATGTAATACAAAAAATCTTCTGTAATTAATATGAAAAAAGCTGCGTGCCACACATGGAGGGAATTGAGGCGAAAGCCACGTCAAACTACGTGGGGCGGAGGGGGGGGGGAAGGGGTTCAAGAGAGGCCAAAATGAAGTCACGTAGTTTATGAACGCTCCCTCATAGCTACAAGGATTTCACAGGCTTCAAATCAGCAGATTTAGATATTTGCATGCTTCCCATTAATGCTACCTCAAAGGGGATAGTGTATAGTAACTATTTTCCTTTAGTTACTTTCTTCTGTAAATAGTAAACCGATATTTCTAACTCTTGTTAATAAATTGTAAATTGACTCGTTAAAACTACTTCAAATGGACGCTTAAAGGCTTTCGTTTAGGGAAAAGGTTTTATCCGTCTTCATCCTTATCTCCACGATAACTCCAGATGAAATCAAAAGGTATAATTCCGCACGATATGTTCCTGTTTACACCTGTAGGTGTTGAAACAAGAATATTTGTTTTGAAAATTCATTGATGGAGTAAAATCTTCAATGAACCTGACATCTATTTGGCACGAGATTTCGTTTAATTATTGATGACTTTACAGGCTGTGTGTTGCAACCATTTTTGCAGCTACAGCACTCGCAAATCTTTTTTTTTTTTTTTTAGTTTGAGAATAATGTCCTGTCAGCCAAAATATAAATCTTAAAGTTTATTAAATAATCCTGCAGCCCCATTCGACAGCCGCCTCGTACCATGCCTACAGTAATCCCTATTAATAGCTGACTGCATGTGTCCTAACAGTGTGATTCAAGGTCAGACTTCCCTATCCCCACTGTGCAGCCCTCACCCCTACGTGCGGAGGGGAAATTTGTCACTCACTTTTCTGGCCACAGCAGTAATATAGGAGAAGTAGAAATGGAGTGGACGGTGAGGTGAGTAGAGGGGTCCGGGGAACATGACCTTGAGCGCCAGTTAGGAGTCAACAGGGTGCAGCGTCGCTTTTGACCTCATGTTCCCGCTAAGCTTGGAGACTGGACGCATTATTTTGTATGGAGATCAATCATACGCCTAACACTGGAATTCCACACTTTGTGAATCACCTTCCTTTTTTTTTACTTATTGCTTTACGCCTCGTTGACGGCTAAGGTCATTAGAGGCGGGATGGGACTGGGACAAGGAACGGGAAGGAAATCGGCCATCGCCTTTTTGAAGGAAGCACCCTGTCATTCGCCTGGAGTGATTTGGGGAAACCTACATCTACATCTAAACTCTGCAATTCACAATTACTATGGGTGGCAGAGGGTGCTAAGCACCAATGGAACCATGGAAAACCCAAAATCAACTTTCTATGACAGCTTAGAGCGTGGTGGCAGAAGTGCTACTAATACAGAAATTCGTGCTTAAAATACAGGAACAGTCTTAACTATCACAACAAAGCGAAAAGTTTATGCTCAAATGAAACTCACCAACAGTTCTATATCGCAAGCGAAGAAAAGTAAAACTTTGAAAAATTATTAATCATTTATGTTTCTTCAACGTAGAAGAGATTTTCAACAATAGGTTTGTACAAGATTCACAATTGATTTCCTGCGAACGGATAAAAATAGCAATAGTAAATACCTGTTAATTTTATAATTATTATCACTTTTTGTCTTGGCTTTACACCTTGTCGACGTCGGGGTCATTAGAGTTGGTAAAGAACTGTGGCAAGGAATGGGAAGGAATTACTCCATGCTGTTATGAAGGAACTATTTTGAGTGATATAGAGAAACTATGGAAAACCAAAATCTGGATGTCCGGACAATTATGCGAGCTTATAATAAACATTTATAATGACGCTTAAAGTCACGATTTACAAGCAATTTTTTTGAAATATAATTTCTGTGCACGTGAATGAATTACATACAGCAATGTGCTACTTGATATACTAACACATGAAAAGCGTGGCTTATTTAATTGTAGCCACCGAAGATATCTACAGAAACTGCTTTTTTGTATACTTTAGCTCGTTGATAATTTACTTAGATATGTGTTAGTGCAGTCTACGTACAAAAACTTAGGAGGGTATGTGACCTATTATTTACTTTACCGTTAGAAGTTTTAAGTGATTTCACCATCTCTAACCAACATTTTTGTGAAACATTTGCCTTAACCTTATCATTTTGAGCAATCGAAATGGAGAAACGTATGACAAACTTGCGTTAGTATCTCAACATACTAAAACCGTATGATGGATTCGTTGCTGTCCTATCAAAATTAAACGTAATATACTTGTTACGTGCGGAATCTCCAACCTCAGCAACATAGTACTTTGTGATGAGATAACATCTGTTGTAGGTAGCACTGTTGCACACAGTGTTTGTGATTGCAGAGAACTGGTTTGGTGGCTCTGTGCCGTGTCACGTGACTATTAGCTAGTCCCCGCGCCGCGCCGGTTAGCTGGTATTTGTTCCGCTCGTTAGTCATTAATAGTTACTGCTGTAATTAATTTGCGGTCAGCTGGGGTACTCGCAGGAGTGAGGCTCGAAAGTCGTCCAAGGCAGCCGGTAAGACCCGCTAGCGAATCTCCAAGTTGATTTTAATGTTTAACATCCATTCGGCTGAGAATAATAAAAAAGAGTTATGTTGATTACAATCGTAACTTCTGAAATAAAGTTCTTCTAAATATCGTACCAAACACAGGAAGAAGGGTACCGGGGCACTGATTTCTTTCTTTCTTTTTTTTTTTTTTTTTTTTTTTTTTTTTTTTTTTTTTTTTTTTTACGACTTTACGCCTCGTTGACGGCTAAGGTCATTAGAGGCGGGATGGGACTGGAACAAGGAACGGGAAGGAATTTGGTCATGGCCTTTTTGAAGGCAGTATCCGGGCATTCGGCTTGAGTGATTTGGGGAAACCATGGAAAACCCAAATCTAGATGCTCGGATGGGCATTCGAACCCGCGTCCTCCCGAATGCGAGGCCAGAACGTTAACCGTTCACCCACCACGCTCGGTGAGGCACTAAAAAAGTGTTTTTACTTTTTGCTGCTAGTAGGGGATTACCGAAATTTCTTTACCAATGTTTTCGTAACATATTCCGAAATCTTTCTGTTGGGATAGGTCTACTTTACGCTAATATATTATAAGACTCGTTCGATTTCCCATTAACTGTACAGCAGTAACAAAATAACCAAGTGAAAAGGCGTCTAAGCTAATATAATCTGAAATTAAAATATGCAATATCAATAATTTTTTTAAAAATTTTCTCAGTGATTTTTCTCTTCATCGTATTATAGAATCTCATAATTGCACATTTATTGCGAGACTACTCCAGTTTTGTCGCTGGAAGAAAAATTTCTCATTAAGTATTTAATTTAGTTTGACTTTACCTCTAATGAGTAGTTAAAGGATAACAATGGAACAAGTAACTGTAATTGTTCAAATAAAATTCGACTAACGATGGCTATTACATTTGAAACAAACTTTTATGTTTCTGTAACTGCTAACGAAGAGTTGTTTTGCATGCACAGAGTATCTCCGTAGTCATATAAGTAACAAATCTATACTAATATTATAAATGAGAAAGTAACTCTCTGTGTTACGTATCATGACTAGACAGTAAACCGAACCTGATGAAATTTGACAAAGAAATACTATATATCATTAAGAAAAACGTAAGATGCAGTTTTGGAATAAATAACATATTTTTTTCATGAAATTTTACAAATTACCCGAATGGTGACAGACAGACGGATATCGTGTGCAGGTCTCTGTGATGTTATATGGTAGCTCAGGCTTTGTTTCTCTCGCAGTCAGTTTGTGTATGATGTTAGCAAAGGACAGTGAAACCAAAATCGTAATGTACAAAACGGTATTGATAAAAGATGTCCACAGAATGTGAAATAGTTTTAAATCACAAACAAAAATCTGAAAGGAGGAACTGTAGCAGACAGTCTACCATAACTAACCCATATCTCCTCTTGGTTTGTTGCTATTTTTAAACATGATGCAAATAGGTTCTCTTCATGAGACACGTTCAATGGTATAATCGTATTGGTGATGGCTTCCACGTCATATTATCCCTACTCCGTATTTTGTGGGACAGCTTTTACGTAAGTTACAGTTTTCTACAGTTCCGATTCTAGCAAAAAAAATATTTGTTCTAGTGTCCGAAGCCGCGGGAAACAGCTAATTGATTATAAAACTAATTCCGTTACCACTGACATTTCCAATAAACAGCGGTAATTAGGTGAACGATATTGTCAGCTCGAATTTTTTCAATTGTATTAATATATATTATGTGGTGAAATCAAAATAGTAAATCAGCTTGAGTCAAATATTCATGTTTGCTTGGTTTGGTTGCCGTTATCTAATTATACTTCTGAAATATTACCATAATTTTTTTAGAAATAAAGTCAAATTTACTGCACCAATTTATAAACTGTACGGATCGACAACCGAAAATCACTATATCTATATATATAACGATGAATGTTTGTTTGTTTGTTTGTTCTTCATACAAATCCACAGTTTTTCATCCGATCTCTACGAAACTCTGGCCACATATCCTTTGAAAAAAGGAGAAAATTACTGTTTACATATGGTTGAAAAATTATCTTTATAAATAATACATGTTCGGAAAAATTACTGGACGGCGATAGACAGACGCGTTGGATGTGACGGTCTCTGTCCTGTTTTTCCGTGTTGCGGTCAGGTCGCTTAGTGGTTAAAGCGCTTGCTTACTTATGTTTTGGTCGTGGTGTCCGGTTCAAATCTCCTTGGAGGCTAAGGTTTTTAAAAATTGTTTTTGATCCTAAGAGTCATGCCTGGAGCGTCGGTTATTCGGATTGAATGTTAAACTGTAGATATTACAAAGTTATGGGTGCAATGCGAGGCAAATCGTAGGTGTGCACTTTTTTACGCTATATTGATCCCTCAGCGGTTATTCGCAGTCAGTGTGTGTGTGATCTGCAGTAATAATACTATAAATGCGGAAGTACTTGCAAGTCTCTGTCTTTTGTTACGTTTGACGAATAAATGTCTATAAAGATATTGACAAGAAAATCTGTAAGGAGGGCACAGGACATTTTTTTTCGGTATTATTAACAGTTGTAGTCAGGAAATTTTGAGAACTTATCAAATGGTGACAGAGAGACGGATGTGTGTGTTAGTCTGTAACGTTGCGTCGCTAGCTCAAGTAATGCTTCTTGCGCATTATGTTAGTGTATAATTTGTTAATAAATTTCGTTTAGAAAAAAAAAAAACGTATTATTAAAAATACATGTCGATTTTTTCTGTTCTATTACTTTGTGTCTGCTTAAATTCTTCTGCCACCAGTTTATTTTGCCTTCTTTTTTGACATGCCTTGCGGGCGTAAACTGGCCTAAGTTGTAGCTCTAGCAGAGCACGCGCAGCTAAAGTTATTAGAACCCAAGAATCGGATGCTCATGCTGAAGAAAGAAGAAAAGACCATACTGAAATAAAGCTTCCCTTAGTTAACACCCTCTCCCCCCATATCCCCTCATCTTCGTTTGTTTTTCTGTTTTTAAATATGTTGGAAATTGATTCTCTTCAAGAGAGAGGTTGAATGGTAGAATGATATAGTGGTGGCTTTCCGGTCATGTTTATTTTAATTTAATTTAATTGCAATGGAGCACAGGTGGCAATTTTCCTACACACCCATCTTCCCCCTATCCTGCACCTACTTACATTTTCCCTCTACAAATTTTATCTTTAAATTCTTTCAAAGTTTTCGGTAAATTATTCATCATTTCTCTTGGTAACTCATTCCAATCCCTAAAACCCTTACCTAAAAAAGAGAATCTTCCCACACCCTTATGCCTGAAATCGAGTGCCAACTTGTGGTCATGGTCATCTTTTCCCTTCCATGCACTACTTTTCATACCTATTGCAATATCTTTCCATGGCTCATCGCCAGTATATGCCCTGTACACTCCCATGACCTTCCTCACCCTCCTCCTGTCTTGCAATGAATCCCATTCCAGTTCCTTTATCATATCCGTCACTGATTGCATTCTGCGATAATTTCTTGCCGACTCGGTGTTGTTTGGGACCAATCCTTCGCTACCAACAACTTTCTATATTCAATTCTGGCAAAGAAATTCTTAATCCACGCGTGCGAAGTCGCGGGTATCAGCTAGTAAACAATAAAATCAGTTAACGTCACATTATTGTGAATGTTTAAGGTTTGTTCTTGGCGTAAATGTAAGTTGTGTTTAGAGTAGAGTGCAGTTCAGCTGTGTGTGTACATTCCGCCGTCTCGCGTGTTGTAGCCGCGTAGGCGTTCCCGCAGGAGGTGGTAAACAAACAGACTGTCTGTTAGAGAGACGGACAAGCGCGTTATAGGCGATTTCACGGCTCATTTATTGAGAGCGTAGCCGCCTCCGTTCACGGTCACGGCGCAGTTTTTGTTCAGTTAGCAGCCAACGAAGGCATACGCGAAGCACGCTCCTGGGGGGAGGTCTCACACGATAAAACTACTGTGATTACCATCGATGACAGTATCGATAAAGCGGCATCATACGTAAAGCTCTGTCAAGTCACAGATGAACATCGAAACAGAACAAAATTCTTCGAACTTCTTTGTCACTTGTAGTGACACCTGTCATTCCACTTCGAGTCCACGGTCGTGGCAAAGAGACCACTCACGCCATCTGTTAGGGGTTGAATGAGTGTGGGAGGAGATTGAATGAGTGTGAGGGGGCGCAGCAGGACTGTACTTAAATGAAGCGCTTCTTCTTTTTGCATGTGTCGACGGGTGATTGGCTGGGAGATTTGTCACCCAAAAGGATGCTGGGAGTGTGTGGCTGGAGGGACATGCTCAAGAAGAAGGAAGGGAAGCCATCTTTCGTCACCGGGACTTTGAAGAGAGCACGTGGGAGAGTACGCGCCGCCACCATTCACCACGTGGGGAGATGTGTTAGTCGGAATTGCGTGTGACAATATTTGATACACTAGGAAATCATCTGAAGCATGCTGGCGAAGTCATCGGACATCTGGTAATGTGTTACGGTTCAATACAGTGCATTGGTTTCTGGGATTAAATTAATAACCCGTTCACAATCCTGGAGAGGGAAGCTTGTCAGATAAGAAGCTCTCATGTCTCTAGAAGAAAAAACTTTAATCCCTAAATGAGCGGTCGGACAATAATAATAATACTGTTTTTGGTTGATTTCAATTTTTTTGTATTTAAAATGCTTGTTTATTAATTAAAAATACTTTGTTTGCTAAAGGAGTAAATAAATGTTAAAGTATATAAATAATTCACTTTGTGCAGTGGAAAACAGATCCCATAGCAGCAGGCTGGTTTGTTACACACTTGAAACAGTGAAAGTTTGAATAAATGTGAAACTGTTCATAAATTAAAGGCTAGCTCGAAATGATCATCAAAAGAATGTTTCATTTCGTTTTGAGGCACCGAAAAAAAGATTAGTGGTTAAAAAAAAGCTTTACACCGTATACTGCAGATATTGACAATCATGCTGGAGCAGAATTTGTGTAACTACTGCTGAAGGAGCAGACAGCTCCATAGCTCAGTATGTAGCAACGTGCTTTGACGTCATTACCTATATAAACAAATAGATGTTTAATTTCCTCCTTTCTTGTGGGTATTTGGAATAAAAATCATTACGGGAAATTTTTATAATTAATTTTTCAGACACAATTTTGTCCATATTTCTGATTTGACTTAATAAATGCTTACTATAGTGAGATCAAGTGAAGCCATTAGGATCATGGATTTTTAGAGCAAACAGTTGGAAAAAATACGATTCTTCGAAATATGGATAATAACATATTTTTTTTTCCAAAGACAAGGACCCTAAAAAGATTTAGCCACCAGATATTATTTTAGAGAGTGATCTGTAATTAGTATCTTTTAATGGACAGTAATACTTAAACTATGTAATTTTGTTTTTGGTTATGGCTCTACACCTCGTGGATGTTAGGGTTCATACATGTGGGATCGGATTGGGGACACTGAACAGACAGGAATTCGGCCAAGGCCGTTTGAAGGTGCCATCCCGGTATGCACGTGGAGTGATTTCGAAAACCACAGAAAACCTAATTCTGGATTGCCCGAGTAGGATTTGCACCCGCGTCCTCCCAAATACGATGCTAATCTACGTAGAGTTTCTGGTACTGCAAATAAAATGTATGTGGGCACGGTCTGGTGGCTTAGTGGGTGGAGGCACTTGTTTTCTAAAGTTAGCTGTCCAGTCCCGAGTTCAAATCCCGCTGGAGCCAGGTTTTACAAGAGTTGTTATCATATGAGCCACACTAGGACGTTCCATGGTTTGGATTTCAAGTTAAGCAAAAGGTACAGTCACGACAGAGGAGGAAGGTGCGGCCAATAGGAAATCTATCACACTGGCGGCACAATAGCAGGATCACGGCTAACAATGCCATACGCATTTATTTATTATTATTTGTGTTGGAAGATGGAATAGCAACATTTCTAATCTTAAAAAGTACTCCACACCACAACTGCCAACAATACGGCTCAAAAGAACAGTTTTTAGCGTTGTTATGGCAAAAATATTTATTGTTTTTTGATTCAGATTTAAAGTAACAAATAAAATGTCACGATCTCTTAAGTCTCAAATCTGACCCTATTGCGCACTGCGCACACTGTTGTTGCATTTGGAGAACGAAATCATCTAATTTTCAGGTATTGCTAATCGCAGTAAATCCCGAAGTTTCACTCAGTGTGTCAACGCACGGCAGTATTACTTCGCCAACCTGATCATGATGCTTAGGGGGCATTCATAAATTACGTGAGGTGTTTTTCCGGATTTCCGGACCCCCCCCTCCCCTCTGGTGAGATTTCGTGAGATATGGCCGGACCCCCCCCCCCCCGTCTGGTGAGATCTGGTCCGTGAGAACCAACCCATTTTTTTAGGTCTTACCGTTCAAAAACAGTTTTTCCGACGTAATTCCTCCCTAAAATCGCTTTTCGCGCAATTTGTAGACCTTTTTTTGTTTAGCTCTACTATGTGAAAAAAAATTTCAAAATCTCACGTGAGATACGTGAGATTTCCGTGGACCCCCCCCCCCCCCCCGGGTGAGATTTGGTGAGATTTCGCCGGACCCCCCCCCCTCCCCGATTTGACCTCACGTAATTTATGGATGCCCCCTTAGACTGTTTACCGCATAACATGTAATAAAATCCTCAGTACACTTCAGAAATGTATACAAATATAACAATTTATAACATAAGTTCTAAACACTATATTTTTTTTTTTTTTTTTTGAAAAAAGAGAACACATTTAGTCAACAAACGTAGAGAATATTTTACATAATGCCAAATATGAGGGTCGCCTGAAATTTATCCTAAAAATAAATAATTATGTAGTTCCAGAAGAATTTGATAATCATAACACTGTACAAAATAAATATACATATGTTACGACAATCTGTAAATTTATATATCATATCTACATAGTATAATTTGCATCGCATATGCCTCCCAAGTCGAGAAATTTTCAGACCAGCTTTCTAACTGTGGTTTTCCAATCAGTAAAAATAATAAATTTAGTTAATCAGTTACATCTATTACTCTCTCCCCCACTTTTGCTACAATTTCTCACGGAAAGATTTATGAGCTTTACAGGCAGCGATCAAATTTCACACATCAGGCACAAGATAGAATTAGTAGCAAACACGATCCAGAATTTTTGTTCGGCAGGTTGGTTGAGTCATAAAAGTTCTTTGCAATATGAGGCACCTGGGTCTCGAGATAAGAGAAAACTCCATACTGCAGGTTGAATATTAAGTCCATGATTGTAGTTATTTCACTGAAGTTAAACATATAATCTGGCTGAGTTGATTCCCGCAGCTCCCGCGCGATTGTGAACCATCATCAGAAGAACGAAAAAAGAAGATAGAAGTAAGTACACCCTGCCGGTACATCACAGACGCCGCACTCCAATTTCAAAGAACACTTTCATGAGAGCGTATCAAACTTTAGAGGTATATCTCGCCTAAAATTACAATATTCCTTCGTGAAGAAAAATAAAATAAATCGTAACAAAGATTTATGCACCTACAGATAAGTCTTCTATAGCAGCTTTGTGAACTATACTCATGTTAGTCTTAAGAAGAAATGTCCCAGACATACACAAGAATAAATTTACAAAAAATTACTTCAATAATTTACTGACGAAATGATCTAATAGTGACAGCTACTCTATGGAACTCCAATACGGTTGACAGTGCATATAATTTGTCAGGGAATGTTTTACAAGTGTGTGGTCAGAGTTGTATGTAGCTTATCGTAGAGCTCGGATACTAGGATAATATCTTCAAATTTTCGAGGATACACTCACAGTAATTATAATATAGTACGAAATACTGAAAGTGGTAAACTGGAATGTTGATTTATTAAAGTTGGTGAGTGAGAATTTAACGTTCTGGCCTGACATTCGGGAGACAAGAGTTCAATCACAGGTGCAGCAATTCAAATTCAGGATTTCTATGATTTCCTGAAAAAATTTCAGGTGAACGCTGCGATGGTTTTTTCAGTAAGGTTAAGACAAAGTTCCTTCCAGTTTCTTGGCCACAAACGTATCCAATCACTAATGGCCTCTTCTACAACTAGTAAGGTTCTAGCAAATTCATTTATTTTTCGTGTCTGCATCTAGCAATTACTTAGCGCAGTTTTGATCTATGTCAAATGCTTCTTTTCGTCGGGGTTACAGGTGGCAGGACAACTTGGGGAGACCACCAGGTGTTCCACAGTTTGTGCTCTTGTACAGTCGCAGTCTATATCATCTAGCAAAAATAGTTGCACACAGCAACCACTATATTGATATTTTGAGTCGCCGATGTAGATCTGATTTCACAGTGCATTAACCCCAGAAGCGTAGACGCTCTTTGTTAAATGTTTCATATAAGCTATACATTCTCTAACCGTAGCTTTCAGTGTTAAAACAGTAATGAAACATTCCAGTGAAAAAAAAAAAAATTGCAGCGTACGCGATGGATCTATACACCGGGAGCATTTACAATTTTTTTCTTTTTGTTATATCCGAATCACAATGAAATCATTGACGTTAAAAGTTTTCGTACCAATTTATTTTAACAATTCTCTGTAAATTAAGATGGGGTAATACATGTCAGCCCACCTCGATACAGATAAAAGGTTCAGATTTACATCATTTCCTGAAATCGCTTCAGATGAATGCTGCGATGGTTTTTTTTGCTTATGGCTTTACGCCTAGTCGACGTCGAGGTCATTAGAGGCAGGACGGCACTGGGGACAAGGAACGGGAAGGAATTCCGCCGTGGATTTTTGAACGTAACATCCAGTGATTTGGGGAAACCATTGAAAACCAAAATCTGGATGCCCGGATGGGGATTCGAACTGGCGTCCTCCTGAATGCTAAACCAGAGCGCTACCGCTCACTCACCACGCTCGGTGCGATGGTTTCTTTAGTAAGGTTAAAACCAAGTTCCTTTGCGTTTTTTTACCCACAAACGTCTCCCGTCACTAATACCTATATGGTCGAAACAAACTTAATTACTTTTTCTTGTCCGTAACTAGTAGTTTGTCAGCTCTGGTCTGAACATATGTCAAATAATTCTTCCTTGTGAGTTCATACGACGCCTGGTGTACAGGTGGCAGGAGAATTTTGGCAAACCAACAGGTGTTCCATAGTCGGGGTCTATATCATATAACAAAATCTTCAACCACGATAATACTGGTATGAGATTACGAACTTGTTACCAGCGTTGGTCCAATGTCACATTCTACTTATTCCAGCAGCGAAGCCGTGTTTTGTTAGCTATTTCATATAAGCTATACATTGTCTGATTGTAGATTTAGTTTTGAAACAGTGATGGAACATTCCAGTTTAAAAATGCGGCATCTGTGCCTGTACGCCAAAGACCACTAACAAATTCAAGGCACTTTCAATGTTTTTTCTTACAACCGAGTGACCATTAAATGGTGGAGGTCAAAGGTTACCGAAACAATTTTTTCATGGTACTCTCTTTAAATTGAAATGGAGCAGTGTGTTTTGATTTAAAAAATAGTACGCTATCAAGATGGATTCCACAAAATATTCGCACTGGTACCGTTACGATTGTTTACAATAATCGCAAAGTTTATATAGCAATATCTGCTGGTATCGATCATGCAATGAAATTCGCAAACTTACCATTCCAGAAGAAAATTTCTAATGGTGCTCTAAAGTATTCACTGTAGGACAGAATCCAAGCTTTATTTTTCTTATTGTTTTAAGCCTCGTCGACGGCTAAGGTCATTAGAGGCGGGATGGGACTGGGGACAAGGAACGGGAAGGAATTCGGCCATGGCCTTTTTGAAAGTAGCATTCCGGCATTCGCCTGGAATGGTTTGGGGAAACCATGGAAAACCCAAATCTGGATGCCCGGACAGGGATTCGAACCCGCGTCCTCCCGAATGCGAGGCCAGAACGTTAACCGTTCACCCACCACGCTCGGTCCCATGCTTTAGAAATGATAACTTTATCTACAGTTCAGTTCGCATACTTAATAGCCCACCTTTATTCAACTCACGCGCCCTAATATTAACGGATGCTGCGTGGGATTGCTTTATAGAAACAGATCCTTAGGAAATTTTCTTTAAAGAGGAATCGTCCAAGATAATTGTAATTAACCATTTTTTTTAAAAAAAATCTAAGACTACAAGGAATTCTCTTGAGATATATATTATGTACATTTACTTAACGCATTTACTAGACACTCATTTTAACAGTCGTAGTAGCTTTCATCTTCGCATCTGGTCGCATGTATAATGTACAGTACAAATAATCTTTCACGTACTTACATCATCCTGCAGCGTCAACTCAACGCCAATTTTCCGGTTACTCATAAATATTTTATGAAATTCTGCGAATAAAATGTCACTGGACAAGAGTGACGGCGTATCGTTTGATATTCGCCTTCCGCGATGGTCATTAGGCTCGCAGTTATAACTGGTCAGTGAGCAAACGAGGAGGAGCGTAAAATTTTATTACCCCGCCGAACAGGGGCTTCTTGCGAACTGCGAAGCTACTCACGGGCTCCGTTAACAAGGAAATGCCTCCGTAGCGATTACTCGTTTGTAGTGAAGTATTGCGGTACTGCCGAGCGCGATCTAAGAGGTAGCCGCTTTATTAATTGGCACAGCCCGTAAAACAGCAATTAATAAGGAGTCTACCATAAGTCCAGCTAGTCTGATACGCTTCAGGGGGCTATTAGCTATATACAGGGTGTTACAAAAAGGTACGGCCAAACTTTCAGGAAACATTCCTCACACACAAACAAAGAAAATATGTTATGTGGACATGTGTCCGGAAACGCTTACTTTCCATGTTAGAGCTCATTTTATTACTTCTCTTCAAATCAAATTAAACATGGAATGGAAACACACAGAAACAGAACGTACCAGAGTGACTTCAAACACTTTGTTACAGGAAATGTTCAAAATGTCCTCCGTTAGCGAGGATACATGCATCCACCCTCCGTCGCATGGAATCCCTGATGCGCTGATGCAGCCCTGGAGAATGGCGTATTGTATCACAGCCGTCAATAATATGAGCTCTAACATGGAAAGTAAGCGTTTCCGGACACATGTTCACATAACATATTTTCTTTCTTTGTGTGTGAGGAATGTTTCCTGAAAGTTTGGCCGTACCTTTTTGTAACACCCTGTATACAACCACTCACGAAGAACAAATAAAAAAGTGTACCTTACTATTGCATGCATTTGCTTCATATGCTGCTGTGGCAGGGCTACCTTTACCTCTGGTCTGTACTGTAATACAATCATTTTAATTGGCTTATTTAAAAATTATTTTTCAGATTTGTGATTTTTCAGCTTTGGCGTGTGTTACATAAATGGTTCGATTGTAACAACTTGAAAAGCCAAGACAGCTAGACGTTGCTAGCGTCAAACACATTGGAAATTCCATGACTGATTTCCAGCGGTATTTGTATACCTTCGTATAACAATACAGCACTACATATACAGCGCGCCATGCACTCTGGGATGTAATATGAGGGAGACCTTGTGAAACCCAGCACTTCCTCGGATACCACGGCTTCTGAGGTATACTTCTACTAAAATCTCTTTAAAGCATCGTAAAAGTTACCTAAATTAAGTTTTGAGTGTGTAAACGGTAATTTTGACGGTGTTTATCATATTGTATTAATTGTAATTCTTGAAATAAAATATAATTAAAAACTGGTACGTATATCAATGTTTACACGCAAAATAAGTGAAAAAAAGTGGTTAAGGTGTCAGACTGGAGATCGAAAGGTCCCCGGTTCGAGTCACAGTCCCGGCGGGGATTTTTCATTTGCCCTTAACCCGTCCTTCACCTCTGGCACAACTTGCTGTGTAATGTGAAATGCACCAGAACGCTTCCGTGGCTGGGACTCCAGGTTAAACTATAGGTCCCATATACCCGATAGGATTACGGGGTTAGGCTAGGCGGCTACGATAAGATCGGATTGCGCAGCTGATAATAAACCCTATTACCAAGTCATTACGACAACCCGAGTTTTTTTTACGTTACCTGTTAGTGTAACTACGCCAGACTATTGATACAATAATATTTCATTCCAAATCAGACAACTTCTCCGCGCTCGGCATGGAGTTAGGGTACAGGATACTATTGACGGTAATCCGTCCGTCGGGCTGGGATGGTAAAGCTTGGCAACATTTTAGTGTTCTTCAGAAGAATAGGCCTAAATTATCCAGGTGTGTTTTGCCACTTATGGTCCTCTGGTAATCTATTAACGATGTAAACACTATTTAACGTTTGAAGTCAATGTCAGTGTCCTAAGTGCTTGGATTTACAACCACTGTGAAATTAATTTAGAATGAGGAAAATTATTAGAAACTTGTTGGCTCGTGAGTTACCATTGTCTCGTAATTACTGCCAAAATGAATTGAATGCAGTTAAATACACCAAATTGATATGAGATGTAACATGACATCATAATAAAAACTTTTATTCATTTTGATTACAACTTACAAACCATATAGGATGGAAGTGTTATTTTTAATATATATATATATATATATATATTAATATAGGACGTGGTCAGTATTGCGTTCATATTTCAAATTCCTGGTAATACTGGTCTTTCAGATAGACTCCTTGACAAAATATCTAAAATTGATAACTTTCAAGATCACTTACTTCTTTATTCTCAAGTGAAAAATGTTGAAAAAATATCTTATTTGCTTCTTAACGAGGTCTAAAGATCCGTACCTCAGAGATTGGGGTGTATATATATATTCGATCCCCTTTATTTTTATGTAAATCTATTATGATAAAATGTTACAAAATTTTAAATAGTATATTAAGTTTTGTTTCAACGAAACATTATCTACAAAATTTAAGTCTCTAACGCATTCAGTTTAAATGCAGGAGGCATCTTACACACAGACACATAACAGGTCTAGTCAATGCTCCACCGTCCTCAAATTGTATTTGTTGAGCGGTAATTTTTTTCCCCCAGAAGTTTATCACTCAGATTTAAAATTAATTACTCTTCCGAATTTAATTTTCACTGAATATGAATTTTGCATGCTCGGACCTGCTGAAATAAACTCTAAAGTAACTCAGATGCAGTTCAATCATGTACAGTTTGACACTACTATATATGCCGGTAGTTATGAAACTATCCCACTTACCTCCACGTATTATGACATAGCAAAGAAACTGCATATCTGTTACCGAAACAAAGTGCAATATATTACTTAAAAGTTTGGAATATTAAATCACAAAAAACAACAACGATAATGAAGGAACATTTCATCAGTATCTTGTTTGCTGTAGTTTAAATATCTGTTACTTTCTAAAATATGAGGCAATGTTTTTCATACGTCATAAATTACAGACAAGCTTTAAAAAACCAGTATGTGATAAAGGTTTTAAGTTAGAACTAATCAGTTTTTCTCCTTTATTCCTTTGTGTTTGAAGTGAGACTATTTTATCAGACGCACTGGATTTATCTGCATTGAAATAAATGACCATACTTAATTTTTGTTTTAATATTAATAACATATTAATAATTGTAATGCCATTTAATTTTTCTATACATATGCATTATGAGTCTTGCGCTATCTCTTCCTCTCCTCACACAAGCATAAACATACATCATCACTGCACTGCTACAGTTGCTCCAATTCTTGACTCGCAATACATTTTTAACTTATTAGGATACCGGCTAATTCTGTAAATCTCTAAACGTAAGCCGCTGTATTACCACTTGTTTCATTGAGATTATTCTAAAAATTCCACTCGAACCCCATTTTTAGAATATTCTTCTGACAACACATGGTACAACACCATAAGTTTAGGTGCTGACAATAGGAATCGTGTTTAACATACGCTTGGTATCGATGTATCATACCAAACAACGTATTAGCCACAATTGGTTGAAATTAAAAGACTACCTCCCAAATTTTCATTTACTTCATATAACTAGTTTTCGTTGCATCAACTTGATTAATTTTAAGTTGGTAACACTGCATGTCAGTGTTATGTTCGCCGCCCGAAGTTCCCGGACAGTTGTTGGTCAGACGAGAGGGAGGAAAAGATATGATCGCGGGAGATTGGCACAAACAGAGCATTAATTCCCTAGTGTCTTTTGAGCCACAGCTGAAATGGACGGGAACGTTAGTAAAGCGCTAAGTGTATTGATTTGTGGAAACAATTAAAATATAAATTTTGTTTTGAAAGACAAATCTGTTGAGTTATAAAAAAAAATGAAGATTTTTTCTACAGCTTTTGAGTGTGATCCCGTAAAAGTGTTTAGTACGGAGAGAACACAAGATATTGCCTCTCTGACTGATTTTATCAAGGCTCCTTTCGTTCAGATCTTCACAATGACAAATAAGAAACTCTCTTTGTCTACCAATTGCGAGTCGCTTTATTATTATTATAGTTGGCGATAAAAACGAATAGTTTACACACACACGCAAGAAGCAACTACTTCTACTGTACGCTGTCCTTGCTTTTAGCGAGTCGAAGTATATTTATATGGTAAATTCTGATGAACATACGAATATATTAATGTCAGCCTGCTAGCAAACGCGTAGTATTTTTATCCTGGAGGAAAGATTAAATGTTAAGAAACAGTTGGATATTTCCGATGTTACATGTTTATAGCACGTGTACCTCAATATATCTGTGTCTTGTATTTATGATGAAAAGAACGTGTAGTTTTTTTGTGATGAAGTAATACAGTATGATTCCAAGATTGTAAATGGAGAGGAAGAGCGCAGCGTATTTTTCTTGGAAACGGACAGCACAATAGCGAGCAGATAAAATTATGAGCCAGTGAGTAAAAGGATGCGTTCGTCCAAAATGTACCTATGTTTTGCTTTTATTTTGCAGCTTTTTTGTGTATGTGTGGGTTTCATGTTTTTCAAGTAAGCCACCGCAGATTTTCTTTCGAAAATTCACGTACAGTGTCTTGCTTGTATAATTTAAAATAGAAAGTATGACATAGCTGCAAAATAACACGTGTGCTGATAACTTGTAAATTCTGGACAGCATTTTTGAGGAGACTTTTCCTTCAAAGAGCCTTGATTTACTTTAGATAATTATGGGTCATTGTTTCCAGCAATTTAGAAGACAATTATTAACTGACATTTTTCACGCACTTTTATCTATGTAAAAAAATTAAGATGTATATTCTTCATTCAAACGGCTTTACATTAGACATTGAACGTTCCATTAGATTTTGTATGAACCCCACACCGACACAACTTTAAAAACACAGTTGATTCCTTCTTACTTAGGGGCATCCATAAATTACGTGAGGTGTTTTTCCGGATTTTTGGACCCCCCTCCCCCCTGGTGAGATTTTGTGAGATCTGGCCAGACCCCCCCCCCCCCTCTGGTGAGATCTGGTCCGTGAGAACCCCCCCTAGAAATCGCCCTGGAAACTTTTTTTTTTTAGGTCACACCCTAACTTTTTTGACGAAATACCCTCCTAAAATCGACTTTGCCGCAAATTTGAGAATTTTTTTTTTTTTTTTTTGCTCTACTGTCCCCAAATTTTTCGCAAAATCTCACGTGAGATTTCCGTAGACCCCCCCCCCCTCCCCCTTGGTGAGATCTGGTGAGATTTCGCCGGACCCCCCCCCCTCCCCCATTTCACCTCACGTAATTTATGGATGCCCCCTTACTAATAATTCACAAAGCTCATTTTTTAAAAAAATATTTTAAATTTACAGTTCCAGGTTTCAGTTTTATTGATAACTTAGATTTGAACGTTTCTTCATTGTGGAGATTGCTTTGAGTATTTTCATTCTCATGTCCACCTGCCTCTGTGTTGCACTAATATACTTTCGTAGACGATAAACAAGATAAAAATTATCGAAATCTCACACAATTTAGAGTTTAGATGACTAATCTAGTTAAGAGCTAATATATTTTTTTTTGTACTTCATGTTTTAGACACCTGAACTTGAGCCAAATTTATTTAAAATCTTTTTTAATAATTTTGTGAAGCATACTGAATAAGCTCGCCCCGGTGGATTAGTTGGTTCGAGTTATAGTGGTGGAAGAAATTTTTATCTTCACTACTTTGCCAGCAGTGGTGGTGCACAGTTCCTAATCATCAGAGTCCTGGGAAAAGCCCCAAACCTCTCCGTAGAGTGTGTGGAGTGAGGGCACGCGGCACTGTTGATGGTGAATCGTCCGTTGATTGGGACGTTAAGATTGGCGGCACCAGTGTCTTTCGGAAGAGTAGGCCTGAATGGGCCGACACCGGGTTTCATTCTCTGCCTTCTTTGATCCAAAACATAAACAACACGCACACTGTCACACTATAGAGGACAGACATTGCCATGGGGGTAAACATCCCCCATAGTAATCACTTACCCCGTCCGGACGGGGCAAGGCGTTCATAGACTATACCCACACGCAAAACAGACTAAAATTCATAAGAATATCAAATGGGCTGTAAATTAACGGCAAACCAATCGAAAGGCTGATTACAGCAGAAAAAAAGAAATACGATATTCATTTTAATCTACATTGTAATGATAAAATTCATTCGAATTTTCCATATCATCACCATCTCATATTTTTATGTTAATTAATACGAGTAACAAATATTTGAACAATATTTATAGTTTTAGTTGAGTTACTGCCACAATCTCTGCTTTTACCTGATAGTAAAGTTTGTATTCGAATTAGAGAGTTGAATTTGTGTTTAGACATGATAACAGATGAAAATGAAGTCCTTTATTACATTGTAACAACGGTGAGACTTACTGAGTACCTAACAAGTAGTATCAAGCGATGAAGTCACGAAGCAACGAATTGTGATTTTGATCACGCATTTCACTGGTATATTGACGGGACAATTGTAAAATGTTGAGGCGTAACTGAATATTATTCGAACAATAATATTTGTACCAAAACAATTTTTTATGTGAATTGTTGCAGTATGACATTGTATTTAGCAAAGTGGTCCAGTTTCAGAAAATATTTAACGTTCTTATGTATTTTTGGCAGCATATTTTTATTTCATACTCTGCCACAGAGAAGAAACAAGCAACTGTATCGGCAGCCAGTGTATTACTGTGTCTTCTATGATGTGAGTCTTCTGTTATTTGATTTCAGATGAGATGCAGAATATACATTAGATAACTTCTCTTCAAACTAAAGTGTAACGTAGCTATATCCAGTAACGAGACGAACGAAA
This sequence comes from Vandiemenella viatica, assembly GCA_031002005.1. Lineage (NCBI taxonomy): Eukaryota > Metazoa > Arthropoda > Insecta > Orthoptera > Morabidae > Vandiemenella > Vandiemenella viatica. The sequence continues at coordinate 153,488,036 of JARYHS010009186.1, forward strand.
CTAAATTAAATGCATGTTCACTCCATACATATTACGTAATCGGAAGAATTAGTGTAATATAATGCGGATCACTACAATGGACGCGAGATGTATAAGTTACAAAGTAACTCGGTTTGTTTTAAGCGAGAGTGTATGTAGTAAGCAGCCGCTGCGTCGCTCTCTTTTTATTGTTCTCATTACTTCCTGTACATGCGAGGAGCACCTGCAACGCGTCGAACGCAATTTAGAGCAATCAGCAATCTTCACTTTCTATACCGCAGCAATGTTGTAAGAAGGAAATTCTGACCTGTTCACCACTATCACGTAATTGTTGCTATATTCATTAGTGATTATGAAGAAATATAATTTCAGAGATTACTGAAAGGCATTGTAAAAAGCAATAATTCTTTTGTAATTGTATATTCCGATCAAAAAAATCTCGACTGTGTATGTCTTAAGAAAATCTGCTTAAAATAAGATTAAACCAAAGATATATCAGTCTGAAGCAGCCTGACGACAGCAGAATATGTATGAACATAGGAATACAATACTTCTACCACGTATAATAAGTAAAAATGACCATTTATCAAAAATTGTCTTAGATAAAACTAAGCTAATCGAAATTGCCAATATCTTCACAATATTTTACGTTAACAATAAATAATTGACTAGATATCGATGTATGTTTTTTTTTTTTTTTGCTACCTTTCGACTGGTTTGATGCAATCCTCCATCCCTTCCTATCCTGGGCTAACCTCTTCATTTCTACATACCCCTTACAACCCACGTCCTCAATTATCTGCTTCATATATTCTAATCTCTGTCTTCCTCTACAGTTCTACCTTCGACTGTTCCCTCCACCAGCAAATTAGCCAATCCAGCATGTCTCAAAATATGACCTACCAGCCTGTCTCTTCTTTCTGTAAGCTTCTTTCTTCGCCCATTATTTCCAAAACTCGTTCATTTCTTACTTTGTCTGTCCACTTAATTTTCAGCATTTCTCTGGGGCACCACATTTCAAATGCTTCAATTTTATTTCTTTCCGATATTCCTAAAGTCCATATTTCGCTACCATAAAGTGCTGTGGTCCACACATAGAGTTTTAAAAAGTTCTTATTAATTCCAAGATCAATGTTTGATACTAAAAGGTTTCTTATTTTCATGAAGGCTCTTTTTGCTATCGATGCATAACTGTAATAAATTATTAGTTTTAAATAGTATAACATACATTTTGAAATAATACAGTTAAGTTATACAGAATTTCTGTTTTTAAATTTCAGTGGTACTCATGTTTTAACGTCTCCGTTTTGTGTTCTTGATTATTTTTGTTATTATGCTTGAAGTATCTCTCTCGTTTTCTATGTGAGTGCGAGTGGCATTCTCGTATTTGAATTCTAGATATTTAGTTCATACACTCTGTTGCTTGGTTTCCACATATTAAAGTTTTTATAAGTTTTAATTTAGATCCTTGCGTTTGGACCGCTTCTTTAATAGCCCTGCTCAACTGTAATCAGTATGTATTAATTTCTGTCTCGGATGAATAATGGGTGACTGTAGTTTATTCAGTAACAGCATGCCAGAGTTAATCAAGTTCGTTGCTTGTGTCTTGGTTCTCAGAGATATGTGTTATGCATGTTTACATTTGTTTCAGATAGAACAACTTCCAAACACATCAATTTAATTTGTAAATCCATTTTGATTATTTAAATTGATACGAAATGAAACGTATAAGCTTCGAATACAAATGGGAGTAAAAAGTGGTGCCATAGCTCATTACGCTTCGTCTGAGCAAATAATTTGTGCGAGAATCTTTACCTATTAACTTTCCAGGCATCCTGATAAAAGCCAGCATATCCACTGAGCACAAAGACAACGGTTCAAGGATGAAATGGGAGAGGAACAGTTGGATCCTGGACTTGGTTACCAGTGCCACCTCAAAACAAACGCCGCTACACGTCCTAATAAGCGTATAAGGTGAAACATTGGTCGATCCGTCATACCCATTTCCTACAGAAATTTACTGTGAGACAATGTGGAGATCTATTAAAAACTCTCGGAAAGATAACTTTAAGATTTACATTTAGTCGCTACGTACTTTGGTCCTTTGTGCTATTTGCTGTCGTCCTAAGCAGCTCAACATTACCATTAAATGTTTCTTACATTATTTCGCTGGCTGCCACACATCAGTATTTATTTTGTAACCTCAACTCTTTGAAGGGTAGTGTGCCGTGCAAATATTATTATTTTTTTTGCTGTCATCAGTCTTTTGACTGGTTTGATGCAATCCTCCATCCCTTCCTATCTTGTGCTAACCTCTTCATGTCTACATATCTCTTACAACCCACGTCCTCAATTATCTGCTTCATATAGTCTAATCTCTGTCTTCCTCTACAGTTCTTACCTTCGACTCTTCCCTCCACCAGCAAATTAACCAATCCAGCATGCCATGCAATACAAGAAGGATAAAAAGCAAAACGAGAGAAAATAAAATGGGCATTTTAAATTCACGCGTGAATCGTCCGACTGGAATAGCGGCATAACGATTCGATTCCTTGTAAAAAAAAAAAAAAAAAATTCGTATTTAGTCAACAATTCAATATTCATTGTAAAGCCTCAGTTTAGAAAGGGACATTTAAAAGTTGGGAACACCTTGTGCTGCCGAGTATGGACGGCTATAAACAGTTAGATGATTGGTTTCGTGTCGTACCTTCCTCACCAGTAGCAAAACCTCTCAGAAGGCGAAGAAATCAAACTTTCTACGGAGAAGGCAACGTACTGGAACATTAGCAACATTTGGAATGAAAACCCCTGTACCCCTGTATACATACTCCTATTACTTATAGCCTGTGCGATGAAGTAAACACATCTGGAAACCATTAATTGATCAGAACAAGTTGGATAGTAGTTATAGGTACGTACATTTCTTGTATGTGGAATGGTTAGAGTAGTTGGACAAAGTTACATTTGAATCTGCGAAACTTTTTGGATTTTTATCAATATAGTATGTTTTTTTTTAATGCTGTTTTTCAATTTTTTTATGTAAAGTTAGTTTACAAATTATTACATGTCTTCTAACGATTACAATATACGAATTACATCACAGTTGCTACCAGATGATAGTTTTTCGTAATAAAATTCTGTTTAGCAGTTGCTTACCTAATGACATTATATTTATTTTGTTTGATGTTGTTAGTTAAAATTTTATGAAATTAAAATGAAAATTACAAATAGCAGCGCTATACATTTTTGAGGTCTATTTTAATTTTTTCTTCAGTAGAACTGGACAGGAGTGGGTGAAAATTAGATCAGTTGCGATGAGAAGAATATATTTGTATATTAACGTTGAGACGCGCCTTATACGGTTGTAAAGCCGATACTGTAACGTTCCGGTCTTCTGTTTTAGTAGACCCATGTTTGGACCCAGCTCATGCATTGAAAGCGAATGTCATGGTAATTTTTTTTTCGACATCCTGCTAACCAATTATATCCGTTCTTTTTCAAAAACTTTGTTCTCTTCTCTGCTGACAAGACCATTGGAAAGAAGAAAGAAATGTAGCGTGAAATAGTTTTAACGCTATGCAAACATGTTTCTCGAGCGTGGAGCTTGCTAACCGGGTCTTAGGTCGAGCGGATGAGAGGTCATGCATGCTAAGTAGTCAGGAATGCTGTCCAGGACCCGTGACGAATGAACCTAAAGAGCCCTTACAAATCTCTCTCATTTGTAAATGGAAGGACCGGATGCAGACACTAATCACTCATTGCAGATTTAAAAGACATTTGGGCACTAACCAGTATCAATTAGTGGCGCAATCTTCATGACTTCTCAATAAAAGTCTGAATGTTACATAAATCTCAGAGCATATTTCTCGATATGAGATGTAATCCAGAGCAATGGTGTCATTTCTTATCTTATAATACTTGTTAGCTGTAGTTAGGGCCGTCAAAAACAGATAAAACAAATGAATGCCATTTTGCACGACAGTTATAGCTTCCTGGAAGCATTAACGTGCTTGAGATTTAATGTCGAATCGCCTTTATGCACCATCAAAATTATCCATTGGTCGTTCTGAGCATTTATCATGGGTGGATTTAATGAATAGTTATCCTGCTGCTCATAAATACCGCATCGAAAGGGAAATTGGAATACTAGACGTTTATACTGGCAAATATAAACGCCGCTCTGACCGCAAGTTAAACGATTTTTTAATATTTTTTTGTTGTTGTTGAAAATGTAGCTCACAAATGTAGCATCTACATACCAACAGTAAAAGACTTCTCAGGAACATCTTAAACCGATGTATCAATTATTAATTGTGAAACGGAAAAAAGATTTTTGTGGAATATATGATTATAAGCTGTAGGCGTCTTTTGGGATTTGTAGATTAGTTTGGAGGGCCGCACAAGAAAGTTTTTCTGGTTTTATAGTTTCCCAAAATCACTCCAGGTAAATGCCAGGATGGTTTCATCAAAAGGCCATGAGCGAATTCCTTTCCGATCCTTACACCCAATCGTTTCCCGCCTCTAATGACATCTACAACGACGGGGCGTAAAGTCATAAAAATGAACCAGCGAAACAAGCTGGAGTTGAAAGAAACTACAAATTTTGACACATTTTATCAATGGACCTATTCCGCACAGTTGCGAAACCGTTAGGAGATACTTAGAGGCCATACGAGATGCATCCACGCAGTTCTTAGCCGTTATAATGTAGAAAGAACCAAACTAACTTTTATAAGCCATCCCTTTTCAGCCATTACCAAATGTTACGTTTGACAGCATTTTTTCTAGAGTTTTTAAGAACACCTTCAGACGAGAAATTTGTAACAGACAAATAGTAATCTTGTAGTAGTGTACGCCCACCATCTTGTTTATGCTTTACGAGTTCTGAACCTTTCATTACTGACCTCCTCCTTTCTGGAATGTCAGGTTATAATATTTTTTCAGTATTCTATTCAAACCAAATGAAACCTTTGAGAAGTCAATAAATATACTTGTGTAAATTATACAATATTATATTTTTCGCGCATTAAATTCAAATCCAGTATTCCATCGGTCAGCTTGCACTATATTTTCTGTAATTGTGACTTAACCAGGAGGAATTTTCAGTAAACTGTTTCTGGTACGCATGTGACGTAATTTTATATCCGTCCACATTACGAGAGACTATTTGTTTCTAAAACTGGGAGCGGATAGTGTATAATAAATCGTGTACTTGTGTGTGGTTTAAGAACGATGTGCTCATCATTATCAGTGAAACATGAGTGTAGATATTGTAGTGTCAACTTTCTTATCATTAAGAATCTCAGAATTTTAGATAGAACTGTGTATATTTTATAATAGTTATTTTGGTTAGTGGCCAATACCCATTCACAGATTGAGTTAATAAACCAATGGAGTATTGTGTTAACACTTAAAATGCTGCTGTCTGGTAAGATTATCCATGGTAATACAACTTGTGGTGGGTGCCTTGGTGGGCAAACCACATTACAACTATCTTTCATACCTTTATGATTAATAATTGTAGATTTTTAATTTTAATTTTTATGGAGGAGTGAAAATTTATTAATTTTGCAAGAATTTCGACGTTAGTTGGAATTCAGGTAAATTGTCACAATATGACATTTATTTTCTCATCACTGGCGATTACAAGTCTGAGCGAATTTACCGTTAACATTAACACAAATTGGCAAAATCATAAAAGCAACGCTCAGAGTTACAATTAGCCGTCATGGGCAAGCAAACAATTGTATATTTACTTTTAAATATCTCAGAATCAAAATGCAAGAAATAATGACAACTGGAAACAATGAAAAATACAAGTTATGACTACCTCAGACAAAGGCATCATAATACTGTGACTTTACAGTTAAAAAGAAAATCATGGGCGCCAGAATGAACAATATATCATTCGAAAATAACTAGTTCTGGCAAATTATGCCGCTAGCTCAGGGTTTTTTTTACAATTACAAAGTGAGAACATGGACCTATCCTCTCAAGGTCGCTTACGGGTTCTGTTTCACGGAATGCACAATCACATGGCTTGGTCGTAATAAATTACCATTGTAGTTCTGCGTCTGATGTCTGTGATGAGTGTAGCGGACCCACGATATGTGAGATTATCTCACAAGTCGGCTATAGGCATCTCTGGTCTGGCAATGCGCATCATCGCATTCCCGGCTGTGTTGCGGTGATAACCTTGCTCCAGCAAGGCAAGCTGCGGTTAGCGAAAGAAGTCAACTTTCCAAGTCAACCTCAGACTGGTGCGATCGAAGTTAGAATCTAGAATGTCCGCTCCTCGCTCCTCGGTCCACGAGGAAACTTCTTGCTCCGCCCATTTGTAGTCTCGAAGCTCACATACAACAAAAATTCCCAGGATTTTGAGTTATACGCTCATTTTGATTGGACCTTCAGGTCGGCACCTAATGTCACGTGATATCCTCGATATGTGATTTGGCCAAAGAATCCAACAGAGGTCGGACATATTCGGCTAAGTTCGCCGGGGAGAGAGAACATTCGGGTTTCGGACGGCAGGCTTTCCCCGCTCGGTGAGTGACCCATCCCCAGGGAGCAGTGTGTGTGGTCTGGCAAATCCCAAATCTGCGACGTCCTGTCGCCATGGCTTGGAAACACCAAGATTAGCTTCAAGCCTACATAGCTCAATAACTATTTAATATTCGCTTTGCTACGATACGCTGTATAAGTTCACCATTTCATTACAGTCCTCACTTGGAATCTTGCGTACTTTATAAAATTACAACAAAAATCTATTCACGTGGTCGCCCAAGATTTATGTAAATTACCCTTATATTATTACATATATAATAAAAATGCACCTTGTAACGTGGCGACAGCGCGGCTCGTTACAAACTTTAGCGCCTTTTATCACGAACCTAACATGTGACTGTAATAAGGCAAAAACAGACATAGTGTGAACCTGTTTCAGTAATGAGTATGAGCCATAACTTCACTAATCGAAAAGTATATTACGCGTACGATAATTTTTAGGACAATCAGTTAAATTAATAAAGAAAGACTAAACCACTTACCACATGTAATTATAGTGCATGACAGTGTATAAGATTGCTGCAGTTAATTCCTTTCTGAATATACTGAGCGTGGTGGGTGAGTGTTTAGCGCTCTGGCCTCGCATTCGGGAGGACGCCGGTTCGAATCGCCGTCGGGGCATCCAGATTTGGGTTTTCCATGGTTTCCTCAAATCACTCCAGGCGAATGCTGGGATGCTTCCTTCAAAAGAGCATGGCCTAATTCCTTCCCGTTCCTTGTCCTCAGTCCCATCTCGCCTCTAATGACCTCGACGTCGACGAGGCGTAAAACCATAAGTAAAAAAAACTCCTTTCTGAATAGTTAGGAATTCTGATTGAATGTAGACAAATACTGGCTCTGTCCACAGTTTTCCAACTGAATTTCATCTAAAGTACTTGAATGCACCAATTTTTGCTGCTAATCTGAATTTATTTACCAGCGGTAACTTTCCGAGGAGAATAATTCTTTCGTATAGGAGCTATTTTTGTAGTTGTATTTGCCAGGGATCACCCACTCTCTGTATACAAGTGACGACATATGTGAGGAAGGAATAGTTCCACTACATATCCTGCCAATTAATTCACCCACAACTTCCGAACCTAGATGGCTGTTATATTACCTAACTATCTACATTCTACTCTTTTATTTTAACATAAGCTTGGATTATTGAAAAAGTCGCTGGGTAAAATAAAGATACACCATGTAAAATATTATAATAATCAAATCGATCAGAATGAATTTCTTAAAATTAAAACGTTTGTTTACATGCTTTGTTTCATTTACAGAACCTCATCATACAAATAGAGCTATGTTAGTAAATAATAAATCTGGCTTCTAGCATTTTTTGTCATTGGATGGTGAAATAATTTCGCATCAAGCCTAAACTTCTAAGCTACATGCAGTTTGGTACGTATCTGTTTGTTTATGTTGGAGTTAGTGAATTGTTTAGAATGTGGGAGATGAGTCTCGTACAGCAAGGAAGTCCCTGTAGCTGACGCTTCATTGGCACAGGTGGCTTAAACCCACAAGCATGTGACAATTTTACGATGATTATGCGCATACTGGCTTCGACACTAAAGTAGCTGCCACGAGACACCCGCATTACAGGTCATAAAGCGGATCATTTTCGATATTCAAGCGTCTCGTAAAGCAATTTTTTTTTTCTCTAGCATTCTCACCGTCAGCGAACTCCATCAGTCAATAGGAGCATAATGATTCAGATATTCACAGCCATTATCGCCAAAAGCAGGCAACTTACGAGAAACAAGATATTTGCGACAATCCCCGCGCGTCAAAATAATGGCCGATTTATGGCGTCTGAGCGGACTGTAATGCCGGCCTAATGGCAGGCAGTGAATCAGGGTGGTTTGGGCCGCCGACAGTTTAGCGGCAATTTGGCACCGGCTGCGGTGCCTCATAAGGAGACGAGCACTGAACTAGTCAGGACTACGGACACCTCGTAACTCGGAGCCACGGGCAGGTTGCTCAACCGGCGACAGCGCAAGACATACAATACTCGCGACGCGCTCGGACAGTCGCCTAAATCTCGGCTTCCATCGTGTTAGGCTAATTAAACACCGAACTTGGTTCCTAAGGCTTCCGCGGCCGTCTTTGTTCAGGATTAATGGCTTTTCGGGGTATGCCGCGTTGTTCATTTCATAATATGACCTTTTGGCTGCCATTCTATCACCTTCGTCAGAGATACTGTTTATGTTGACAAAGCAACGAGCATCGCAGGGTAAAAGGCCGCTATCTTCGTTGATGTTGTTGGTATTCTTCAAAATTTCTGCTGCTTCTTTCACACGTCGAGGCCACCACTGGTCTTCTCTCCACAGTAGCCTCATGTCTTCAAATTTTATTTCGTGCGCGGTGTTAATGGCATGGTGAAACTTACAACAATATTCCGAGCCAATGCCTATAGTGAATCCGACATCAGAAGGGATTTAAGAACTAAACCGAACGTGGTGGGTGAATGGTGAACGATCAACGTTCTGGGCTCGCATTCGCGAGGACGCCGATTCGAATCCCCGTCCGGGCATCCGGGTTGGGGTTTCCATGGTTACCCTAAATCATTCCAGGCGAATGCCGGGATGCTTCCTTCATTAAATAAATAATAATAAAAAAATAGTTAAAAAGTATAGGCCTATTACATAATATAAAATTTTAGACAAAAAATTGTCATGGCCGAATTCCTTCCCGTTCCTTACCGCCTCTCCTATCCCGCCTCTAATGACCTTGACGTCGACGAGGCGTAAAGCCATAAGTAAAAAAAAAAAGCTTAAAAATCCGTGGAAGATGTCAACTTATCTCACGATACCAATGTATCAAGAAAATTTGCCTGTCTTCCATACGCGCAAGGTATAACTGACCGGATTGGGAAATGGTTAAAGTGGGTGGAGGTGCGAACAGTGTATAAGGCTAACTGCACACTTGGCCAATCATTAACCAGGGTAAAAGACAGATTACACCCACACCAGCCTACAGGTGTGTATGAAATCCCCTGCAGCTGTGGTGGTGTTTACATCGGCGAGACAGGCCACACTGTGGCGGAGAGACTTAAGGCCGGCCACACACAGAACCGGGCGGGGCAGGGCATTTTGCCCCGGGGCGTCTTGTGCGACGGGAAACGCACGGGTGCCTATGGAGCATCACACACAGGACCGGGCGGGGCAGGGCACGTCGAAAAGACGCCCCGGGGCAAAATGCGAAGCTGAAACAAATTATGTCCCGGGGCAAGTCGCTGCCGGGCAGAACGTTCTGCGCATGCGCTGTCACGGGACCCACCCTCCCAGGGCTCCACTATCTCGCGGTCTGGTTGTGTTGAACACGTGGTTGTGTTGTGTTTCGAATATTCGACTGATTTGTATGTGTGCCATGTATGACTGTAAGATTTAAAATTTATATGACTATACAGTGTTATTATATGGTTGAATAACTAATGCTCAGGAAAAAGAGGACCAACATACATACCTTAAGGTTATCAAAAGCCGCTCCTCTGGGGGCATGGCTGTTCTCCAGTTGGTATTTTGCTTTTCAATTCTGCTCCGAATGCTCTCATGTACAAAGTCGAATATCGAAATTGACATGCGACAATAATTAAAAAAACTTGTCTGGGTTCGGCTCTAAGCTCAGAAATAAAACTTCCTATATTCCTTTTCAGGTTTATAGGGTGTACACACATCTCTCTGTTGTTAAAATTGTGGTCCAAGAGCTGCAGATAGTTCCAAATTAACATCCATTTCAAAATGATACACTACACACCAGTTTGCTCCCACTGAGTTCACTGACAGGTGACTGTGGCAATGATGAAAATTTGCTAAATGTTTGACTTGTCGTGCCCTGCCTCGTTCTGTGTGTGACAGCAGCACGACAGGGCAAGTGAGGCGACTCGTGGCGCCCCGCCCCGCCCGGTTCTGTGAGTGGCCGGCTTTAGGGACATATCCGCCACCATAAATATGACAACAGTGAAAAATCTGCCGTAGTTCACCAAGCCATTAACACCGGCCACGAAATAAAATTTGAAGACACGAGGCTGCTGTAGAGAGAAGACCAGTGGTGGTCTCGACGTGTGAAAGAAGCAGCAGAAATTTTAAAGAATACCAATAACATTAACGAAGATAGTGGCCTTTTACTCTGCGATGCTTGGCACTTGTTGCTATGTCAATATAAACAGTATCTCTGACGAAGGCTGTAGGATGGCAGCAGAAAGCTCAGCTTATGAAATAAACACCGTGGTATACCTCGAAAATCTATTAATCATGGACCCAACTTGGTGTCTGAGTGGTAACGTTATGGCCTCGCATTCGGCAGATCGTAGGTTCGAATCTCTGCCAGAACATCCAGATTTAGGTTAGGTTAGGTTTCCTGAAATCACTGATGGAAATTGTCGGGATTGTTCATTCAAAAAAGTCCGTAGCTGGATTCCTTCTCCAGTCCATTCCTGCTTCTAATGATCCCGACGATGACGAGTCGTACAGCCATGAACAAAAAAAGGTAATCTATTTGTAATATGGATACCACATTACTGTCTTCATGCCACGATAAAAATACGCTTTTTTACCCTGTTGGATGTATGTTTTTGTTTTAAAATTTTTTCTTCAATTTGAAAAGTGTAAAATGAATATATCAGTAAATTAACTGTTACATCCAGTATTTATGTGAGTTCAGATTCGTGAGTCGGAAAGATCTTTTCTACAGCTGGCTATGCGCTTAATCGCTTCAGGAAGTGTAAGAAGCATTTAGGTAGTTTTTTCCCTTTTTATTTGTTGCATCGTTCACTTCCCCTGCTGAGAATCGGGGATGAATGATTAGAGTTAATTATTTCCATATCTCGGTTAGGATTTCTTACAAGTAGTATTTTTTTTTTAGTGCATCGTTAACAATAACATGACAGTAACGATCAAAATAAATTTTAAATAAGGAAAAATAGAAAAATGTCGTTTATGAAACACATAAACCTGAAACAACTATGCAGATGAATTTGCTGCAGTGAGAGTTTGTGATTAATGTTATTTGTGTTTGTTTGTTCTAGGCTAGAATAATTATGTAAGCGATTCAACATAGCTTTTATTCAATCCGTTTACTTTCTTGGTTGACCTGAAAGTATGAAAATGTCCTAATAACAGGTTGCTGGTCGAGAAGTAGTAAGTGCACTGTTGTGGATACTACCTTACCACCTCCGTATGTGCCTTCTAGTTTCTTGTCGATACGCCCAGTATCAGGGAGAGACTGGCTGCAGCTTGTTAAAACAATTGACAAACGGAGACTACTAATATAAACAAATCCTTAGGGGAAACGTCTACCAGGAATAAAATCTAACAAATGGCTGCCATATACTTATGGCATCGTCGACGTCGAGGTCATTAGAGACAGACGGCGAAAGACCGTTATGAGCCTCCTCATCCATCATTGAAGATGATAATGATAATCAATTAGCGACAAATAAAAACAATTTGCGTTGCTGCTGCCAAAAGCAATTACTGCACTTCCTAGGCGACATTAAGTGAATTCCATACGTATTGGGCAAAGAAAAAAAAAAAATATCAGCACGCACTGGAAATTGAGGGAAGCGTAGCCCTGTTGTTAACTAAATGACCCGTTATTCACTAATCCACATCAAATGGTCAAAAAAATCATATCAACTCTGCCGGAATCAGTAAAAAAGAAAAAAAGAGATGCAAAACGCAGTGGGCCTTATATTAATACAGCAAGAATTAGGACATAAATTACAGTGTACCATAACGTTCAACTGTAATACCGTGAGGAGAAAGTACTAGACTTAGGCAAAACTCCTAAAAGGGAATATTGAGAAATGTCGACAAGAATTATTTTCAGTGCGAAAAACATCTTAGCTGCTTAGAAGTTCAAGCCCCCGCCTCAAGACCTTATCCCAGTGAACACAGATAGACCGGAGATACTATTATCGTATTCTTTCCACTTTTGTGGTATTTGGGTCCTGTCGGCTTGAAGTCGTTAAGGTCAAACTAGGCTAAAGACGGTAGTGGTTATGGCAATCCTGCGAGCCGTATAATCTATGTTCAATTGTGGTTTAAGTTATTTTTTGTGTGATGTGTGGTTCTCGAGCAGAAAAATTGTTACGAACCTCCTTCTCTCTCATGTGATAACAGAAAACCATCTAAAAACCAATTAAAATTGTTTTAGTTCACATTTTACGCCTCGTAAATGTCGAGGTCATTAGATCAGAGGGAGAATTGGAGGTGGGGGGGGGGGGGGAGGAGGGTTCGGCAACGATCGCGAAGGAAATCGGCTATGGTTTTTGGAAGGAACACTTCTGTCGTTCTCCTGGAGTGATTTGTAGAAAACTTGGGGAAACCAAAATCTGGATTGCCAGTCGGGGATTTGAATCCTATCCCTATAAAAGTTGTATTTAAATTCATGCAGTGAATGATACGAAAATGGATGAACTGATTTCAAATCCCATCAAGCCGAAATTGTTTCGTCCAAACTGAAATCCGTAATGGAGTGTAAACCACCAGGATTTAGTGCTGATCACATCACCTCGATTCCAGTGCCGAAGTTCGAAACAATTATGGATCTTTGTCTCGAACAATCCCAGCCATGGGATCTCGACAGTCTGAGTAACCTAAAATCTTTGTTTCTGGGCACCGACAACTACAACGAAACTAGATTGTTTTAGCGTTCCTTTTTACGAATTGAGGGCGTAGAATATTTAATGGCTCATTTTATGGGACAGCGAGTATGTTGAAGTCGTATAAAACGTTTTCACGGAATGTTTTGCCAAATGGCGGATTGATGACAGGGAGATTGGACTGAAGGGTGTTTAAATTACATTCACACTGACGAAAATGACGGCAACGAATAATATCGTGTAACTCTATTTGTAATACCATATTAAGTAACCGTTATTGCAGTGTGTATACACCTCATTACACGCTGATCACCATAGGCACGCAGTAACAGATCAACAATACTTCCATCCTGGCATGTGGTTATGAGAATATGTTTGGTCTGCGGATTCACAAACTTTTTTTTTTTTTTTTAAATGGTATTCTGCTACTGGGCCATACAGCCAGCTCAATGTGATTTGTTGCTATCAAGTATTGACACAAGGACACTACAACACGGACAAGACATTCACAGACACAACACTAAACACCCATGCCCTCGGCCAGACTCGTACCGGCGACCTCCAGCCCCTACGCTACCGAGGCCGGCTCACACAAACTTTGGCAGCGGTAAACAAGTACGCATATTAGATACTGGAGAAAGTATTCTTCGGTGACAAATGAAAATCCAATGATACTTTTAAGGAACAAACAGATAACAAAACTTAACGATCAATACCGTTGTCATACGTTAGTATATTGTTTATTATGGAACTAGTGAAACATTTCAAGTTTCTTGAAAACAATTCGATGAAAAGTTGTAAGCATTTTTTTTCCTCATGAGTTTAAGATATGTTAACAGATTTAACACTGATTTATTCTTCCTATACTATTAACTTCATTACATAACTATGTTCTCTAGGTTTTTTTTTATCTTATTTATATTCGAGAACTTTGGCGTCGGCTGTTGTTAGCTTGGCAGCATCTACCTTAATGGCCATACTGTTACATCCCCACATTACCAAGAAATTAATTTCTTTTTGATTACTGGGATTGTGTAAGTTTTTTTGGATATGTAGTTTTGCTCCAAATATTATAAGTATCGTTTCTTACAACGTCCCATTTATCTGATATAAACATCTACTAATATTACAAAAGTGAAACTGAGTGAAATATTTATCATCTTATAACGTTATGGCTAGTCATATTTTACCTTAATATCCCCATTAACAAACATCAGGAATTAGTACCTGTTTTGTCATCAAGAGATTCTAATCGGTCGTTTCACATCTCAGTTATTGTCGTAATTTATTTATAGCGTTTTGATGTCCTTGTTTGGAGGCAGGATGAAATGTTCATATTCGTTAAGGAATTCCCCGTGGGTCTGTATTCTGCCATTCCGACAACCGGCTCTTATTTCGTCCACCACATTTCTCGTTATCTATGCAGAGAAGCCTCCAATTAGCTTCAGCTAATGGACTCTACAAACGACTTCGGAATCCAAATCAAGTCATTCCTTCATTCCTAAATTTTGTGGTAATTACTATAAAATGCAAACTCGTTTTCGGATATCTGATACCAATTAGTATGAATTTTACTTTATTCCTTCCATTTGTGTTTTTTCCCTAGATGGCTTGTGTCTAAACGAAAACATACCCAACTCTTAAGTAGTTTACAGTTCGGCTTTCATATTACGGCGGAAAGTTGTTTATGTAGATAGTGAATGTGAACAAGGAATTTCCGTAAACAGTTAGGTTCCGCAGACATTTATTTTTCAGTCAGTTGAAGTCCGTACCATATTTCTTGATGGGCACAGCACTTCATTAAATAATTTTTGGCATTTCAGATTATTACCACATAATTTTCACGTCAGCCCAGGTTAAATATTTGGTTTGTTTGTATTTTTACTTTCCCACAGAAGAAAAATAGAAGTAAAAGTTTCTGCCTTTAAAAAGAATGTTTGCATTCTGATCCAGAAACACCAGACTCACTAATATGATGTTACTTTTGCTCTGAATGGGCTTAGTGTCGAGATGGATGTGCAAATGCCAAAGAAAGAAAAAATTCATTTAGTGAGCCACAGTCGGTTGTATAAGCAGACTGTGTCCTGTTTCAATGCTGGTATCACGGTTTCGGATTAAGCACTCATTGTTAGTTGTACTAAGAATGTACCCCATAGGAAAGAAAATTCCAGTCTTGGATAGCTGCAAGGGTTCGGCAGACAATGAATTAGTCTCAAACGTTCGAATATAACATCCTATATTTGCTGGTGATGGTTTATTGTGTTTTAAAACGTGTGGTGTAAGGTACAGGGTGTTTCAAAAATGACTGGTATATTTGAAAAATCAATAAAAACTAAACGGGCAGCGATAGAAATACACCGTTTGTTGCATTATGCTTGGGACAACAGTAAATTTTCAGGCAGACAAACTTTCGAAATTAGTTACAATTTTCAACAACAGTCTGGAACAATCTAAAGTACGATATTTTCCACCATTTTTTCACAGCAACGCTATGAACAGCACACGCTTACAGCAGAAAGACGACTTACAGAATGGCGAACTCACGGACTGCGTTTACTTCAATATCTTTCAAATCGCCTGCAGCGCCATCTGTTATTGAAAATTGTAACTAATTTCGAAAGTTTGTCTGCCTGAAAATTTACTGTTGTCCCAAGCATATTGCAACAAACGGTGTATTTCTTTCGCTGCCCGTTTGGTTTTATTGATTTTTCAAATATACCAGTCGTTTTTTAAACACCCGGTATATTCGGAAAGGTATTAGGACGGAACTAACGAAGAAATGACTTTTCTCCTGTTTGGTAAAAGGGGGGGGGGGAAACAGCGTGTTACTTAGCGCTATATTTTTCCTTTTAATAGATGTTATCGTAAAACCTTCAAAATATTTGATTTTAGTAAGATTTTCGCTGATAATGTTTTGTGGATTGTAGAAATAAAAGCTGTCTCTTACTGTGCTTGAATGCAAGCGAACTGCTTTCCTTTTGTGTGATACGTGCTTAATTACTTACTAATTAAATCTTGTACCATTACAGATATTTTCCATAATTTTTTCTCCAGCAGAATACAATGGACTGATACCAATTACGACTAACTGTTATATTTTTTAAACAAAACAACAATTAATACTAACGATATGTATATACATTAGTCCCATAAATTATTAATTTTTTGTAAGTAGGAAGTTTAAACTATCTGAGAGAAATTAACTCACCAAAGAATTTCAGCGCGAGCTATTAGCACTGATATAACGGAATTTTCGAAATATGGATTCTCCCAGTGCGCGAGAAGTTACGTTACGATTTTGTACCCCAATGCAGCCGTAAACTATTTTTTTTAACTATTAGTGAGTCCATCAGCCAGAATATTCTTAAGGACATGACAAAAAGCTGGGCTTAATGAAAACGAAGACCGACCGTAAATGTCATATCTTTGACAGGGACGATACGTTATATTTACTACCAAATACGGGAATTAAGATACAAACTGTCAGTCTGTCTGGTAGTCAGTAACAGAACTGTCGACACTGGGGGACAGCGGGAAAGACGATATCACCACAGCCATCAAGAAAGGAATTAATACTTTCCAGTGTAAGATACATATCTAACGACAGGTAATATGACAAAGAAACATGATAAATTCAGTAATTTATTGTAAATACAATTCAGAAAACTACAATCTAATAAAGAAAATTCCTTATATGAACTACGCTAATTTTATTAAATTGTTTTTGCTACTCTGGAGATTGTGGGAGGTTTAGCCATTGATTGGGGACGTTAAGCTATCGGCGATAGTGTTGACTTCTGGAAAACCAGAAGATTTAAGGTGGAGGGAAGTGCATGATACTGTGAACGGAATGAAAGGAGGCAAAGAATAAGGTGAAGAAGAGTTGAGTGTTGACATAATTACAATCCCATGACTGTATCAGGAATAACAGAAAATTTCAGCCGACTAAAAAAAATGTGTAATAACGCCTGTCTTAATGAAGGGGAGATAACGAAATATGAGGTCTACAAAGATGTTACACTAATGTGACTATATAAATATAGATGAGATAACTTTATATTTTAGAATACCAAGGACATTAAAAGAAATATTGGAGAGGAGTAGTATAGATTTAGGCTAGGAAAGTAGACAATTAACCTAATATTCGCTTCAAGGTAGCGCCATGAATGTCGCTATGAAACCTGGGTTGGGTTTTATGTATGAGCTAGCTGCGCCTGAGACTTCGTCACGCGGAATTTCAGCAAACTGTTCAGCGCTTTTTGTTGAATAAGGGGCTTTGCAGCAGACGATCCGTAAGTGTTCCCATGTTTACTTAACGACATCGTCAGTTATTATTTAATTGAGCACAATGCCCTTCTGATTGCACCGTAGATCAATGGAAACACGTTGATCGGATGAATCAGTTTCCTGATAGTCGTGTACGGATATGCTGTCTTAAAGGAAACATGTACCTCCCCACGGACAGTATTTGGGTCAGTCACATGGACTCTTATGGAATCTGTGTAAGTGATCGAAGGCTCCATGCCAGCTCTGGAACACGTGAAAATTATTGCGTACCACCCGCATCCGTCTTGCTTCATGTCTTCTATGATGGCGTTGGCATCTTGCAGTGGTATAACTGTCCGTGTTGCAAGACCAGAACCGTACTACAGTGTTTTGAGGAGAATGATATTGAACTCACGTTGATGTCTTGGCCACCAAATTCGCCTGAACTCAATCCAATATAACACATCTGGGACGCTATCGGATGCCAACTCCACTCCCGTAATGTAAGGGAACTGTATTCCTGGTGACAGATACCCCCGGAAAACTACCAGGGACTTGTCAAATCCATGCCACACGCAATCGCTGATGTATTGTGCTCTAAACGCGCGCCAAGGCGGTATTAAGCAGGTGATCATGTTCTGATCCATCACTGTAGTTACATCTGAAAGGAAACTTTTTTGATCAGCATCATATCTTTTTACACAGACGAACAGGAACTATTTCTAAAATAGCCGACTTACCTTTCATGTTGGAGATAGTATTAATCAATCACTAGTGATTGATGTTGAACAGAGTCATTATATTCGTATCAAGCGACAGTACACAATCCACACATTATACAGATATTTCATTGACGGAGAAGATAAAGTGTTTTGACTGCTCTACACGAAGACCTTAATTCGTTATGGTGTTGGATATTATTCAATGCTGAATCATTGCTACTTTCTCATTTGACATCCATCAGCGGAGTGAACACTTGGACAGGCCGGCCTCGGTAGCGTAGGGGCTAGAGTTCTAGCTCCACGTGCCAGGGGCCCCCTGTTCGAGTCCGGCCGCGGACATGGATGTTTAAGTGTTTTTTTTCCCCTGTAAATTTCATGTCCGTCCTGTGGTGTGTCTGATTAGCCGGAAAAAGTTCATCAGGCTGGCTGTATGTTTCTTACAGATGGCTGGTAAATTAATGCAGCTCCCATACAAAACCACGGTCTGCATCTGAGGAGGCATTTGCTCCCGGTCATTTGTTGACATAACACTAGTCTGCCCTGTGGTAACTTGTGGTACCCTGCGCAGGGAGTGACGTCCGCTGGTCTCGCGGCAGGTGTTTCTCGTGACCCAGAAAGAGAGCCAGCGCCCAGCGGACAGGTGTCGGGCACGGTGCATATATTACCAGTGAGTCTGGACAAGCAACATTCAGTGTCACAAGCCACACTTCCCGTTCTCCGCCGTATTCTCAGCGGTAAACTAGATAGACGCCTTGTAAAAATATCGCCAAATTCACCTTGGTCAAAATCATGTAAACATGTTTAGCTGTCATTAAAGAATTTTTAGATTTTCCTCTTAATCTTTCTATTGATGGATTTTTCTGATATTAAAATTATTTTTGACGTCATTAAATTCAACGCTCAGCTTGACTCA
The DNA here is from genome assembly GCA_031002005.1 of Vandiemenella viatica. NCBI lineage: Eukaryota > Metazoa > Arthropoda > Insecta > Orthoptera > Morabidae > Vandiemenella > Vandiemenella viatica. The sequence continues at coordinate 153,507,069 of JARYHS010009186.1, forward strand.
TTTGTTAATGGCGCGATCTATGGTCAATGGTAAAATTTACATGTACAGAACATTTATTCACTCCAGTTCACAAAATAGTGAGTGGTAGAGGGTGCTTTGCACCAAAACTATATTTTACTCTATGAACTCCAATCTGGCGCGAGGGATGACTGAATTAATATCAGCATAAGCACGACACCTTATTTGTCTAATCTTATCTCTGCTGTTATTGCGAGCAAAGCAGGTTGATGGACGAAGTAACGTTACTGGGAGTTATTAGTATCTTGGATTTTTTACTGTAATTGCTACTTTCTTGGCTACGAATTGGTTGCAAAGAAGGCAGTCAAAAACTCCGTGCGAGTAATTTAGCCAGAAGACTTGACGTCATCTCATGAACCTTTCAAAGAAGAAAAAAAAAAAAAAAAGGAAGAGGAGTGAATGAAATTACTGGCAGCAGCTATGAGGAAACAAACACACAGAAGGGGAGAGAGAGAATAGTGGGGAGAAGGGATAGTGGGTGGAGGAGGGGGTTATTCGAAGGCTAGATGACGTCGGAAATAGTCATAAGTGTCTTCAAGCCAGCAGTTTCAATCGATTATTAATATTTTATTTTTTAGGCAGTTGGTTTAAGTATTTGAGCAAATGACATATTTGAAAATGCATGTGAGCTCGGAAGCAGTACTTTGGTACTCTAATGTATTTCTTACGTATCTTTAAACGTCAGACTCCAATATAACGTCAAAAAACATTTTAAACTACAACGCTGCATCATGTATAAAGATATTAGAGACGACTTTGTATTCAAAATGTTCTTTATAGTGTAAGTCGATAAGAAAAGTGCATCACCATTGTCGGGAATCATCGGGATGGAGTGTATAAGTAATCAGGTATGAAGAAGACAAGCGGGAGAGAGACAGGAACTGACAGTGGTGAGACGTGTCGTGTTTGATGTTCGTAATGGCTCAGTCACCGCTAGTTTGACATCGCGCCTTACCTGTTGCGGTGGACACAAAGACACGAATGACAAGAGAGCGCGTGTTGCACTTGATGTGTTTCTCATGTAGCACCTGAGATCGGACTACTGCTACAAACAATTGTGGGAACTACAGTGCATAATAGATCGCAGTGAATCTCATGTATAATTCTGAACGGGATGTCGTTTTGGAAAGGACTCAACGGCATGCGGATTGCGGCACAGAAAATTCAATCAAGGCGTCCACTTTCTTGCAGGCAAAAAAAGATAGAAGTAAGGTTAACGTCCCCGGTTTCGAGTTTCGGAAAATAAAAAGAGCTGTCCTCTCCGCAACTCAAGCGTCGATTCTATCTTCGTAACTAACTTTCGGTGAACGGAACGAAGGCGTGACAGCGTAAGGCGATACGATTTCTGTCATGTGGGCTGACCGTTCATTAGTCACGATGCCGGTCAGTCACTCATTAAGTTTCTTGCCGAAAGAGAAGCGGAGCACGAGGAAGGACGAAACCAGCAGACTCCTGTTCAGTGATGAAAGACAGGCGGCGGGTTAGGAAGGCCTAATAGCATAACAGTCACTTTACTTTTTCTTTATCTGGTAAGTGACATATTCTTTCATTTATCAGAACCGTGTAAATGCCAAAGGTACTAAAAAAGCAGATTGAAAATTTGATAAAGAAGCTGCCCCTCAAGGATTAGTACTTGGTCCCGGATATATCTTCCAGATATATTTTTTTGGTCCTTAGATTGAAAACCGAAGTATAACGTTAAAATATAAATCAAAACAAAATCAAAGAAAATGACAGTCCAAAACAACTAATTCAGAGCCAATAAATTAAGACCTTCAGGGAAATAATGTAACTAATTGTATTTGATATAAAAGTGAATCAGAGAGTACTATAGCCTTTTGTTCGAATAGTAAACGTTCAATGAAAATCTTTCAGTATAAATTGATAACAACCATAACAGAATAACTTTCATAAAAAATAACTCTCCACTATTCTTAGAAGATTTAAAGTCTTGAGTAACTGATCTCGGAAAAGTAGATTGGTACACAAAGATTTAGCTTATTTTCAGTATCTACATCTTCTTTTGTCGAAGTTCTTTACAAGGCCAAGTGATATTAAAGTTACAGAAGGAGGTTCTAGAAATAACTTTCGCAGTTAGCCTACTTGTATTTTCCAAAAGTGTTTTCTAAAGAATCTGGTGTGTTTCAATGTCAACACAGAGGTAGAGATTTAATTTTCATTAGTAGCAGGCGATGCCAAAATCTCCATCAACACCAAAATAAATATTCGAAACATTAAAAATTAACTCAGCATCCACAAGAAGTACAAGCTATTGTCAAATGTTCAGAGAGGGCAAATTTTTTTCAGTTGCTGTATTCAATGCCTTACACACACACACACATATATATATATATATATAAAGAAACAACTATGAAGTGAGATATGATTGTTATAGAAATGAAGGCGATGTTAAATCTATTATACTCAAAGTTATACTGAACGGTGTGTAGCTTAATATGTTTACTAACGCTCGTAAGTACGTACCAGCCAAATGTATATGTGTTTAAGATAAACTTAGTTGTTTTTTCGTTAACAGTTATTACCATCAAGTATAATGCAGACATTTTCTCAAATGAGCAAACTGAAAAAGATAAAAATTTTGCATGATTGTTTTATTACCATACAATAGTATCATAGTGTTGATGTTTGTACAATAAACTCCATGTCGCAGATTTCTCGCAGTCACACATCACATTTATTAAACGTCGGAGAACACGTTCAGCTGCAACTCAAGAATGGGAGTAAGTCAATATTATTAAGTTACGTATTCGATTACTATTTCATGCAACCATTTATCATAAAAATTTAAGAAATCAGGACCGATGAATTAATTCTTTTTGACATTTCATTTTCAACACTATTTGAAAATTCAAAGACGTAGTCTTGTACTATGTCTACTGTGGTATTTACCCAGGGAACATTAATGAAACGCTTTCCTGTACTAATGTTTCCAGTCAGAGATTCTATGCGGAAATGGTTCATATCCAAGAATGCCACATCTCAGAGAATCGGCACCTTCTTGTTATACAGTTGTCATCTGCCTATTGCGAAACTGAAGGAGAACCACCTATCCAAGCCATCATGCTCGTGGGACTGTGATATATATATATATATATATATATATATATATATAAAAGGCCTGAAATTTTGTCATTAATTCCATGAATCACACGAATTCTCTGGAAAAATTCCGGATAAGCGTGTCTTCTTGTCTTCCTTTTCCTTTTTTTTCGCGTTACTTTGTGGAAATGACGGAAGCGTTTATTTCGTTAAAAATTTGATCTATGAATCCAAAAAAAGCTACCTTCAAACGTTTTTATGCTAATACAATATATGTAGGGCTACATTTCCAGGTAATTGAAACCATCCGTGTATTTGGCTGGACTCAAACCGACGACTCTTTGCCCATTGAACCCCTGTCGGGTCAACAGCAATGAAAATTTATCTAATGAGCTTGTCGAGTTCCAAATTTTGTAATAGAATTTTCCTGGAGTGATACTTTCATTTTGAACTGCGTAAATTTGTGAAATTTTCTTTTTGCCAGCAGCTTCACATAATTATTTACTCTATGGAAAGTGCTGGTAATTACGGAAGAGACGAAAATATATTTTACTTCAAAGTCTACTATTAAACAGCTCTTATTTTATGATCAGACTTTCACCATCCATCAATTTACCGAAAGTGATTGTTACTTTACAGTCTGTTAGGCGCAAGACTAATATTAATTCCGCTGCTCATTTCCCGAGAAAGTAAAAGATACTGTAGGTTTCTTAGTTTAAATCTAACAGCATGGGAAACAATGGCACCGGTTCAGTCGTGACCAGATGTATGTTTCCCCCACTAAGAGACATTCATTCACCCGAATCCTAGACTTTGTAACTCATCTAAGGAACTTTCTCTCTGCAATCCATTGTCTGTTAATATTTTGTCTCACATGTTCCAGGTTAGTTGTCCAATATTTATTTTCTGTATGTTTCGTGTTGTCCGAGTATCACATTAAACAAATGTTTTAAAATGTTAACATATTCTTTAAAAAAATATTGCATTCTAAGAAACTTTGATTTAATCAATAATAACACAGATATTATCAATTCTTTGCGTTGAAGGAGACACTTGAGAACTCGAAGTCACGCTGATAGGGTTAGTCACTTCCCCTACTACCTGCACCTCTGCTCTCGCTACTACAAGCCTCCTATCAGCAAATTTTTATTTATTTTTTAGCATTACGGTATAATCTATATACAAATCAAGTGGATATAATAAAAGTAAAGGATCTTGAGAGACATGCCTCAGTTAATAAGGGTGTGAGAAAAGGCTGTAGACTATAGGTACCCATTAATATTCAACTTGTATCTAGAAGAAGCAATAAAGGAAGTGAAAGATTTGAATGGGGCATAAGTGTCCGAAGAGCAAATAATGAATATGCTGCTATTTCCTGTTAGCAGAACGGTCTGAGGATATTGAGAAGTTGCTGAATGGCATGAACAAAATTTTGATTTAAATATAAACCAAAGCAAGACGAAATTGATGAAGTGTCGTAGAAATGATTCCAAAAATAATAGATTAAATATAAAAATAAAATTGAAGAAGTAAGTGGATTCTGCTACTTAGAAAGTAAAATTACAACTGATGGCCGAAGCAGGAATGATGTTAAAAGCAGAATAGCACTAGCAAAAAGTTCTTTCATGAAAAAGAGAAATCTTTTAGTTTCAAATATTAATCTATGACTCAGAAAGAACTTTATGGTAGTGAAGCATACTACTTTAGGAATGCCAGAAGAAAGGAAAATTGAAGCATGGTGCTATAGAAGGATGCAAATTAAGTGGAGAGACAAAGTAAAAAATGAACGAGTTTTGGAAATAGTGGATGAGGAAAGAAGTTTGTGGTACAGTCTAAGAAAAAGAAGAAACAGGATGGTGGGTCATATTCTGAGACATGCGAAATCGGTTAATTTCTTAGTGGAGGGAACAGTCGAAGGTAAGAACCGTAGAGGAAGACAGAGATTAGAATATACGAAGCATATAATTGTGGACGTTGGTTGTAAGGTGTATGTTGAGATGAAGAGGATAGCAGAAGGTAGTAAGGGCTGGAGTACTGTATCAAACCAGTCGAGAGACTGATGACAGCAAAAAAGTACACTATGTAATTACGCCTATAAGATATTCTACATGTAATAGTAGTATGTACAACAATAAAAAGAACATACTTGCCCGAACATTTATCTCGGTAACTAACTTTACACTCTATCATTGTGAATCCGAAAGAGTGTATGGTAGCGTTCATTAGATCGAGTTAAGCTGTTCAGCGTGTACAGGGGCTGTGTTTGGTGCGGGACATGACATCTTACCTGCTTATTTGCTATAGCTGGACACCTCGTCGCATCTCGTTACCAGCGCTGCCCGTGTCAGCACAGTAAAGTGTCTGGCAGGGTGTGGTCCCGACAGCCGGTAGCCAATTAGGAACGCTGAGAGCGGCCCACACGCAAAATCGTCCTATCAGCGATCAGTGGTCGCCTCCATATCTCTGCATTAAGGCAGAAACCTGCGTGGTGAGGTCATGTAGGTAGAAAGGATTGAAGGGGTATGCGCATTAGATATCGCAAGAAGGCATTCCATTCGCCATCACGATTCTTGTAGGTGGACTTAAAAAAATCATGCTAACCTCTCTTGGGTTAATCTAATAAGGAGTTCTTTCACTTTTTAACCAATGGAAATCTCGAAGATAGTTATGAAGTATCGAAGGTCACACTGTAGTAACCATTGGCCAGGCACCATCTCAACATACTTCTGATAGTGGTTTTAATATCCGTGTTTTTATCTTTGCCTGAAGAGTTTAAAAGAAAGGAGTAAATTTTTGAATACCGCACTGTTGAACACAACATGAATGTTGCGGCGTTTCCTCTATTCTTGACATACTATGACGCTGTAAGTATAATATATATTACTTCTTAAAGGATTTTTTTTTTTTTTCGACAAGCTATCTTTCTCCCATCATACTAAACCAAAGTTGACAAATGAGGTACTAACATTTTAAAAATTAAGTTCTTCGCTTTGATAACATCATTAATTACGAAAGGAATTTTTTTGAAATTCATCATATACATAGTCAAATTATGAACAACCAAAGTCATGGGTATGCGATAGTACGGAGTCTAGCTGCTAGACGTCGCTGGTGTTGATGAGGAGTGATCGCATACCGCTAGATAGAAGCACCTCACATCATTTCTAATTGTTTCGTGAGACATTGTGTTTTGCCACGTACCTGTTTCAGTTGACATATAAACAATTGCTGCAAGTGAGCCGGGTCTTGTTTTATCCTGATACAAACCACCTGATTCGGTATTCATATACCGGGTGGTTATAATTGAGCTTTCCCTACTTAACACGTTATAAAACGCAAACTAATTGCCATACGAGAACCAAACTCGGTAGCATCAATGTCCAGAGTATGGGATGCATGATTTCCATGCGTCACAGTGCCACAGTCCGGTTCCAACGATGGCCTCCAGGTGCCGTTATCAGTCGTGAAGTTTAACTGCTTCTCCGAAACACATTTGGAAACGATCGAATTATCAGCAGATCGTTTCCAAATGCTTGGCCCGCACGATCACCTGACCTCACTCCCTGTGATTTCTGGTATATGTGGCTACCTCAAGGACAGGGTTTACCGGGGAAACATTCACACTTGTGCTGATCTGAAGCGCAGCATATCAAGAGAGGTAGCCAGCATACCTACGGACATGCTTCGTTCTGCTGTGCAGAATGCAATCCTGTGCTTTCTGACTCTTCTGGACACTGATGGGCGCCATATTGAGCCCTTTTTGTAGCAGTAATGGTACCGGTATGTAATAGTATGATTTAACGTAGCAGCACATTAAAAATGTTTCAATTGAATTGATTCTGCATTATTTCTCTTCCCCATGTCCTTGACATTAATATTACCAAGTTTGATATACGTACGGTAATTTGTTTCCGTGTTATAACTTGTTAAATAGGGAAAGTTTAATTATAACCACCCGGTATATCATTAGCGAAATTTTTGCACGGACCACCTAGTAGATACTTAATTCGGCTAATATATAGACACAACTGGAGGCGGATTTTAATTCCGTAAGTGTCAAGATAAATGAACGTACGTTATTGAGGGATAAATAACAGTGGAATAATCATAATGGTGATCCCAAATTAATCGATTTATTTTGTAATTCTTTGTTTACAACCGCAATAAGTAAGTCTAAAACAGTATAGCTACACGTTTGGCGAATGTTCACAGGAGTTACAGATGTCGACCTCATCGTCGATATATTTCTAGTCGGTAACATCTAAAAATAGATATTTTGCAACTTTTGGGGAGGTATGGTGGATGTGTTGCAAATCTGCTTTGACTAATCGCTACTGCTGTGAACTATTCTTGCGACCAACAGTATGGTTGGTTAATTAATAACTTTCCTTGAAATTACCGCAGAAAAATATGTGGTTAAACACAATAGAAGAACTCAATATAACGTCTCGATTGATCTAAGTTTCATGAGAATATTATCTAATAATCGCTTAATTGGTGTATTGCTCCGAGCCTGGTGGCTGTACGCTAACGTTCGCGCCCAGCAAATCCGGTCATCCAAGTTTTGGTTGTTTAATGTTTATCCGAAATGAAAACAGGCAACGATCGTGGTGGGTGAGCGGTAATGTTCCGACCTTGGGACTACGCAGGTTCGGATCTCCGTCCAACCATCGAGTTTTGCAAGGTTCCCCAAACTACTCCGAGTGAATGCCGGGATGGTTTCTTTAAAAGTCTGTGGCCGGATTCCTTCCCATTCATGGCTCTCAGTTCTTTCCCACCTCTAATGACATCGATGTCGACATCAACGACGCGCGACGAGACTTCGACGAGACTTCGACGAGACTTCGACGAGACTTCGACGAGACTTCGACGAGACTTCGACGAAACTTCGACGAGACATCGACGGGACTCCGACTAGACTTCGACGAAACTTCGACGAGACATCGACGGGACTCCGACTAGACTTCGACGAGACTTCGACAAGACTTCGAAGAGACTTCGACGAGACTTCGACAAGACTTCGACGAGAATTCTACGAGACTTCGACAAGTCGACGAGACATAAAGTCATAAGCAGAAAATAAAGATGTTTAGTAAAATCCTAAGAGTTGTTAATTAATTTCATGTCAACTTCTTCATTTTATCGTTACTATCCCAGTCAAATTCAATATTATAATTTAATTTTGTCATAGAAAAATGTAAACTTATCTTGTTATGTAAATATTATAAATATTAAATGACCTATTACTGTCATCTCTGTGATATCCGTTCGTACCTAATATTCAGGGGAACGTGGTTTCGAATCCTCGTCCGGCCATCCAGATTTAGGTTTTTCATCTTTTTCCGAAATGAATGCAGGCAACGAGCGTTAATTCCTGGATCAAGATTGCAGACTCTTATTCGTATTTTATTACAAAATGTCGAAAATTCATTGTACTACTCACTATAGAAGACTATTCGAAATCAATTATTGGAAAGTAGAATGAAAATTGCGGCAGTATTTGTTATTGATTTTGAAGTGTATGTTTATCCAACCACAATAAGACACCTTTTTATTTATTTATTTTAAATATATCTTGATGTATCACAATTCTATGTTCTAGTGTACTGGTTTCTGTTTTCGTTTTATAATGGCAGTTTATCTAGTTGCGAAAAGAAGTTTAAAAGATGAGTTATACTACTAGGTGACGATGAATTGTACAAGCCAACTTATTCTTGTAATAATTTAAAACGTCTTGTGTTGTAGCAGCTAACCTAAGCGCGGTGCAACAATAGGTCTCTGGTTATGACAGCTCGTGACTCTCGACACCTGGAGAGTACCTATTAGTCGGGTCCACTTCGTGCTGACCCCACCGGGAATCAACCTGCGACCCCAACACTCCGGACACCAGTGTACAATCAAACGGTTGTAATGCGCTACAGAGAACGGTAATTTCATTGCTTGTCGGCTTTCCTGTTATGGCAGCGTTGAACCTGAATTCTGCACATTATCATACGAGTAGCGGTTTCGTGCAGCCATAAACTCACTCGTAAGTTAGATTCGCTGCCAACGGATATGGAAATCTAATTTCAATTCCACGTAATTTAACTTTTGTTTTGTACCTATCACGAGAAGAGGAGGAGCCTGAAATATTAACACCTCTCGGGGTCGTGAAGGAGAAATAGAAGATACTCCTAAGGAAAAAAAGTAGGAAACTCGTGTCTGGATGACAACCACGTTGCCCAGGTGCTGGCTGCTGGACTAACCAACATGTACTAGTATGTTATGGAACGAAAGACTCTAAGAGACGCTAAAATGTTGAACTTCTAAAAGAAAAATTTTGGGTACAGAATACAGTTTAATGTGCCGATTGCCTATTGGTTGTAACCGCCGCGCTGTCATTATTCCGGGGTTTGTGATGCCTTGAATATTATGGAGTAAAAAGGCGTCATAGTTTGAGTTACACTTAGTTATATTCTACCTGTATATTGCAATAGCCCAGAGTACAGAGGTTACGTCTGACTTAGAAATGTTTTGGCAGTCACGTGTTTCAAACTACGTATTCTACGTGCCCGGAGCAGGGTAACACTGGGACACACCATTGTGCTGAAATAATTCGACAAGCTTTTTTTTTTTTTACAGTGGGACAATCCACTGTAACCAATAACAACCTTTCACGCTGTCTCTGGTGGCTATCGTTCGGTCGATTACAGATATTTGGCGGTCTGGAAGTTCACTGTTCATCAAATGGCTCGGGGACTAGCTAACCCGTGTCGTCTCAGGATTCTTCGTTTTATTAAAGGGCCTGTAGACGATCAAATTTATTTGCCAAATTTATTTACCAAACTTCACGTTTTCATCAAATAATAGCGCAAACGCTCAAAACAAAGATCAAACAAATTTATCAAACTTGCCTGTAGTTCCCTTATTGGGACTTGACGCTTGCCGCAGTAAGCAATAAAGATAAAGAATTTCTGTAGTTAATTCAAGCACGGTATATTAAGAAAAAAAGCATATACGTTGGTCTAGGTCTAGAAAATGGATGAAATTAAGAGAAAAATCCACGAAAATATATTACGAGAAATATTACGCACAGAACCCGCTGATTACATTAACTTGTTGCGCATCGAATATAAAACTTTTAAAGAATTACTACAATTCCAACGTTCTCGCATTGAAAAAATGGAGATAGTTGGCAAATCTGTACCAGCTACCCAAAGATTACCAATAACCTTTAGATATTTAGCTAGTGGCCCTGATTTTGAAGATTCAAAATTTCAATCATGCATTACAACTTATAGAGAGTCGAATTATCATTTAAATTTGCGAAACATTAAATGAAACATGGCGTCAAACATGCTGTCAATCAAAATTTCCATCAAACACGTAGATTGCTTGACAAACGCGTCGTACAATGCCGCATACCATCAAGTCATTTCACGAACAATTTGGTCGTCTAGAGCAGGGGGCCCGCTTCATGCTTTACGGCTCATTAACGTTGAGGTCATTAGAACCAGGATAGGTGTAGGGCAAGGAGTAGGAAGGAATTTGCCCATGGCCCTTAAAAGGAACAAGTATAATTCTAGTCACACACATATTCAAGAGGAGATAGCAAATTTCTTCTTTTCTGTTTATGCCATTTAAATTCATGTGGACAGTTACATCACTAAGAACGAAGGATGCTCAGGAAACGCAGTGAATACTGTAATCTGTTTTTGGAAGTGTCAATCTTGTGTTGGTGTAAGTCTTGTTATTCTGCTAGTGAAATTTGCACCTCTGAGGTGCAAATTGGCGACTATCTCACCATTCAGCAAGAAGATTATGCAAATCAAGCGCAATCAAGGTGGGTGGTCTGCAGGGAACGGCAGGATCTGAAGTCGGTTAACTCCTATCTCAGTAAGTGCGGTTTCGAGACGCCTGGGTTTCTCATTAAACACCTCTAACGACATCCTTTTAACGACAGACGGGAGTGACTAAATCATTGTATAATTCGTGTTAATAAACCATTTGCATCTAAGGTAATAGCGTGTTTCTCTGTATTTAGACGGATTATTGAACGTTGATAGCACATCTCTCTTTCTTGTTTTGTTTTGGTTATGGCTTGACACCTTGTCGCGTCCATGTCATTAGATGCGAGAAAGGACTGGAGGCAAGGAAAGGGAAGGAATTTGGCCTTTTGAAGGAAGCATCCCTGAAATCTCCTGGAGTGGATTGAGGAAACCATGGAAAACCCAAATCTGGATGCCCGGACGGGAATTCGAAGCCGCATCCTCCTGAATGCGTTACTGCTCACCCACCACGCTCGGTGACAGCCACATCATCTCACTCCTTTTCAACCTTTATTACGAAACTATTTTTGCTACACCACAAGGCTTTATTTTAGTTGCCGAAGCATGGTTTTGCTCACACTACCTCCACTATAATGGTAGCATGGGAGGAAATACAGAATTCTACCTCTGTCACTCTTATAGTAAGGACTTTATTGACATGTAATGAGGATACCTCTATCATTGGATCTACTTCATTTTTCATGTTGACTTGCATATTTTTTTCTTTTTATCTTACTACTTTTTCTTTAAGCAGTCTATTCATCTTTTCGTCATAGATATTTTTATTGCTTGTCATCTTCATTGGAATTGTATTTTTTTAATTATTTTTGTATAAAGTTCAGTTGTAAGACACACCCACAATGCGTGTTCGTAACTTTAAATTTACTCTTGGTCAATTTGCATTAAAACAGTGCAATAGTACTGTACGTCATGATCCGCCTTTGTAGAAATATGCAGAAAATGTAAGTCTAATTAGACAACACTGAAGTGAGAAAAAAATGACGAATTGCTGCACAAAACGAACAACGGAAATAAAATGGTGACGTAACGTCTAAAATACGAAGGTAATGTGTTAGATCTACAACATTTACAACCATTTAAAACGTACATTACAGATTCAGTAATATTATAAGAACATCTAAAATGGTGATTAGCTATTAATATAATACTTGTTGTTATTCTGTTCACTCAAAATGCACCTAAACTAAATTTCTGCTGGGAAGGAAATAGAGGAAGCAGTAAGGTATTTTTATCACTCCCAGTGTCGTCGACCGGGAAAATAGTGGAGCTAAAAAAATTGCCTTGACATAAATTGCCGCCCCATTGAAGTTGCCGCCCGGGGCAAGCGCCCCGGTTTGCTCCCCCCCCCCCCTTACCGTAGATCGTGATCTAGAAGCAGAGCATATTCAATAACGTATAGAGTGACATCGTATAGAGTGACATCGTATAGAGGAATGGATCAAGATTCTTCTTTTTGTTATTAAACTACAAAATCGTTATCGTGTTGATCCTGAACTACCTCATGGCTCTTATACAAAACGGTGGGGTATAAAATAAAACTTGCTTTTAAAATATAAATTAATGTTCTCCTTTGAAAATTTAGAGGTGTATTAACAAGGTACATTGGATGTTTTAGATGTGACATGTTTAGAAATCTGCTAATATGGTCTGTGAAACATAAATGAACACAACACTACATGAATACACTAAACAACACTAAAAAAACTGAAACATGCTACACGCAGCATCTGCAAAATACACGGGTACTCGGTTGTGTTAATTCAACCGTAGTATAACAATCAGATACACACATGTTGATAGATGACGATCGCAGAGAAGAAATACTTGTTCCCTCGCACTCTCGTTGCCAGATACACAACCTTTCCACAGGCAGGAACAGGACGTTGGTGTAGTCACGCCCAGCGCGTCTGACCTGTGACGTGCAATTAGAGTCACTCTGTCGGCCAACTCGTTACCCACCTGACCCCTGCTAATTAACTCCGCGACCCGGTTCTAAATAGACTGCGGGAGGTGTTCCTTCAGCGCTCCTTTAAACAGAACCCAGGAACACACCTCTCAAAAACTATTTCAATCCATCAATCCTGTATTTCTTTATTTTATATTTTAATTTCTGCTAATATTTACAGTAATTAGCTAGGAATAAATTAGCTGTGAATATACCATTGTGAAATATCTACACGAAATCATAAGCTGATTTCACCAAACTTTTTAGAAGCATATTAGCGAATTTTGATATTATTTAATCCCCCTTCCGACGACGTTAAACGCTAACTCTGCCAAAATCCGGCATTTAATTACAACCCCCTGTTTTAGAATTTATAATTTAACGGATATTAGTTCTACTATTTCGTAAGTTTCTATTTGCTAAACATAAAAAAATACGATTTTTATTGTACCTCGTACTCTCGAAATATTTCACCACTAGTTCTTCATCAGTCAGTCCGACCGCATTTCTTTTCCTGTAGGATAATTCGAGTATAGGGTCCGAGCGTGGTGGGTGAGCGGTTAACGCTCTGGCGTCGCATCCGAGAGGACACCGGTTGGAATCCCGGTCCAGGCATCCAGATTTGGGTTTTCCGTGGTTTCTCCAAATCATTCCAGGTGAATGCTGAGATGCCTCCTTCAAAAAGGCCATGGCCGAATTCCTTCCCGTTCCTTGTCCCCAGTCCCATCCCGCCCTCCAATGACCTTAGCCGTCGACGAGGCTTAAAGCAATAAGTAAAAAAAAAGGATTTACTCCAGGACTTTGGTAAACAATTTCGTGATTAGGAGTTGTGGACTACCACTTCTCCTACCCTGTCGGTTAAATACAGATGATAAAAAGTTCATTTACATCAGGAGTCGGGCCAATTAACCCCGAGTCAGCGACGGACACCATCAGCCAACGGGGCGGGCTCATGGTAGGTGGCTTGAGTTAATAATATAAAAGTGTCCGTTTGAGTCTAGTGGTTTGTTCTAGAAGTAATTGGAAAACAAACCAATGGGTTGCTAGGAAGAGAATTTTAAGATTATTGTCTGGCGGAGAAATATTCAAGTAACTGTTATGTGCTACAAAATTACTACACAGTATTCTAGTAAGTAAAAGTTTCTAATAAATTTCAGAAATTAACCAATTAATGTGACATCAGTAGGAGGTTTCGGGACAGTTTTATAATTATTGGCTAATTGTGGGCGGGAGGGTAGTGTTATCAATACCGAGGAGTTACGGCATACACGGTTTGTTGAGGGGAACCTATGAAGATTTCGAACTCGATTTGGAGGCAGTTTGACTGATGGAGTGAAAGTAGGGGCTCTAAAGTGTCGTAATCAGTTTTGAAAAGACGAACCGAACACGTTGAAATGTCTGTTGCATAGACTCCGGAAAGTTAAGATCGTTTTTCGGAGATTTTCATAAAGTTGGCGTGGCGCGTGACGGATTAATATGTCTAATAATTGTTCAAAGTAGCCTACCTACTTCAACTATACCCTGCTCTCTCCTACTGTTAGCTCAAGGTCTTGCTCTCCCCGCTCCAATCCTCATCTCATCGACCCTTTCCTTCCTACCTCTCCGAGCTGAACGCAGGTTCCAAACAGTTGAGTGATAAATTTTTGTATCGCACGTAGGGATAGAGGCAGCGGCATAGGTATAGAACAGACTGACCTTGAGACGCCTCTCTTAACTGAACAGGCTATAGGACCTGTTTTCTTTGTATTTAGAAATCTAATAATTAAACGCGTATCACGTGGTAGTAGTGTTGTAACTTTTGAAGAAAAACATTAATTTAAAACAGTTTGTAAACATATTTTATTTTATTTCGTTCAAATCTTTCTCTTAAATAAATATATATTCAATTTGCTGAATATTCCAAGTGAGAATCTGACTGAAGGCTGTTTCGAAAGCAGTTGTATCTTCACTGAAAACTTTCAAAGTGATCATAAATTCACTACCCCAAGTGAATCATTCTCCTACGCAAACCATAATAATTGTGGTAAAAAGGAAATATCATCAACGGAACCAAAACACGGTTGCTGTCCAGAATCCGTTACTGCTTCTATTGACAATGGTCGTCAATAAGTTATAAAGTTCCAATAAAAAAATAGTGGAAATAATCGTTGCGTTAGGATGATATGTATGCTAAAACTGGCGTGACGAGGACTGAGATACTTAAGACTTGATATACAAGCATTTTGACCTTCTGTCATTACCAGCTGTGACAGAAATTTGATAAGTCTACAGGCGGAAAGAACAACATTTTAATGTACTATAAACTTCATTCACAACACTTTAATAGGTTTAACACATGCCTGGTTTCTAATCAGCCGTGTAAAATTGTGAATGCGGTGCCTATTGGTCCGTAGCGCTCCACGCTCGGGCGAACATCTTGTCAACAGACCGTGGCAGTCGGTAGCGAGCAACAGACCACTACGGACACAACAGATACACGTGTGATAGTGACAACATTGACATACGTTCAAATTCCTGTCCGGAGACCCAGACTTTGGGTTCGTATGATTAGCTGAAATCAATTCAGGTGAATGCCGGGATGGTGCCATCAAAAGGACACAGCTGAATTACTTCCCGTTTCTTGACCCCACTCCTTTCCCACTTCTACTGACATTGATATCGACAAGGCATAAAGCACCCATTCTTTTATCCTCTTCTTCCTATTTTTGTACTGCCGCAATTGTAAGCGAGCAAACATTACAGGCAAATTCAGCCCTCCTTCACATGAACATTTTAAACAGAATAGCATGCTTTAAATGACATTACCTATGATAGGTGAAAAGTGTGCAAAGCGGATCCCAACCTTTATTGGTACAGGAACCACTTTTATGTAAAAAAAATTTCGCGACCCACCTAATATGAGAGTCTATCTAAAATCAGAATAGGAACTGTTGTATGAGCTCGATACGCTGTTGTATTGCCATAATGATTGCGTGATTGCTGCCGCTGCTATAACTCACAATGAGGTTATTGCAGAAGACCGGCTGACTGTATAAGAAAACTTTTTTTTCTGACAAAGTTTTAATTTAAGCTAATAGCTTTCATGATTATTGCACTTGTAAAATATCGTGTTATATTTTTTAAATAGATGAAATAAAAGATATATTTTTGTTCCGCGACGCACCATAACATACGCCGCAACCAACCAGTGGGTCGCGACCCATAGGTTGGGAACCGCTGCCCTACAGTATTAGACATGTAGACAGGATATTTAAAAGAGACACTTAGCATGGGAAAAGTCCAAACATGCTTACATAAGAGACAGAGCGTACTGACATCTAAAAGGAAATGGCTGAAGATGAAAATAATACGCTTTGAGAACAAGTCTGTGGTTTTCGATATGGTAGTGAAACTTGGAGAATTGGGACTAAAGATCAGACAAGACTTTAATCATTGCAGGTATTTAAAATTTCCATATAAGGTGATAAACAGAGACGTATTAAGAGAAATTGTAAATGGAAAGATCACTGCTGATTTCGAGGGTAACAACCTTGAGGGACATTCAAGAATGATATAAAGAAAGCCATTTATTGAGCATGTTGGATGCAATAATTACATAGAAATGAAAAGACTTGCAAGAACTACAGTCAAACGACGAAAAGTGCCTGCTGTAAACCTAACTACAGATTGGTGTAAAAAAAAAAAAAAAAAAAAAAAAAAAAAAAAAAAAAAAAAAAAAAAAAAAAAACGTTAGGGTTTATTAGATTTTACTATTTGTTATCCTTTCCTGTAGTTCAGTATGATAGAGATGATGATAACGGAAGATATAATACATGATAAAGCAGCTTTCAGAAGATTGATGCAAAATTTCGTTTCCAGGAGAAGGTTATAGGTAATAACATGTGGACTCAAGAAAGGAGGAAAGAGTAAAGTGAAAGGATGAAGAATTATTGGAAGTTAAGTTATAAAGGATCGAGATGAACATACGGTGAAAGGTAGATAGTCCTTACTTATAATTTAGACCATTATTGTGAACATATCTGCGTAAATACAGAATAATACAGTGAAATATTAATTCTGAAATCCTTAGTTAAAGGGGCGAAAGACATCACCAGAGACGTGAAGCAGTATCTTTGGTGGAAGGATGTATGGAAGAAATTGGTATTGAAGGAATCCATTACTATGGAACAATAATGTTAATAAGAAGAGGTTTCGAGAAAGGGAAGCCTAAAAAGAAATCTTAATCAAGTCTCATCGGGTGGTAGAGCCTACTAATGTCTGTAAATAGGCTGAGAGCAAAGAAAAATGTTTTAAAACGTGATATGTGAATGTACGATGTCAACTGAATATTACGCATTTGATCATACACCACATAATGGAGGCCTTATGGAAAGAATTAAAGCAACTGGTTAATATCTGGTAAGTAGATAAACTGGTAAAGATAAAATCAAGGATCACGTCAGCGTGTGCATGGACAGGAGTTATATGTGCGATTGTCGTCGTCGGCAAATTTGATTGGTGGTTACATTCTACGTACGGATAAAGACAAACGCTTACTAAGGATTATTTTTCGTGATCCTTATATATCCAAAATCGAAAGGAAGAAGACGTTCAAGCTTTACTTCGTATAACATAATGTTCCATAGTATACAGTTTAGGCGAGCATTTTGGCAAAAGCCGCCTCTTATTAGAATGAATGGAGGCGGGTGTTGTTGCTAATTAGCTAGCACCAGTAACGGGCGGGGCGGCACGAGCCTATTAGTAATGTCGGCTTGCGCCATCAATAACGTAGTTACTAATTTCCTCTCCTCTCTGCAGGCGAAACAAGATGGCAGACTGCTGTCGACTGGCTTCTCTCAAAGTTAATGAAGAGAGACGCACCCGCAGTAAATCTCCACATCGTTCGCCAAGAGACGTGGCGGACAGTTGCAAATATTTTCAGCAC
This sequence comes from Vandiemenella viatica, assembly GCA_031002005.1. NCBI lineage: Eukaryota > Metazoa > Arthropoda > Insecta > Orthoptera > Morabidae > Vandiemenella > Vandiemenella viatica. The sequence goes on from JARYHS010009186.1 coordinate 153,524,845, forward strand.
CTGCTTGCATGAGAGCAGCGCTTATTACAGCGAATAACCAGCTCCAGTGACAGTTTGATATTTCTTGCTGCCTGGCCTTAAGATTAATAAATGTGCCTATTCATTCCGAGTTGGAATCTGTATCGACATACCTGTTGTGCAATTAACTTAGACTTCTTTTTTTAGAATACATATATATCAGTGTTCTGCCATAAGACAGGTTTTCACATAGTGGCTCTCCATGTTCTCTTCAAATTGGAGAGTTACACCATGCACTACTAGGGAAATATACCATAGTATATCATTGTTTACCACATATATTGGAGCCATGTCATGTCGCAATATGCCTGCGAGACTTGTAACTGTATTCTGTGTGTTATTAGTAAATTGTTGTTTATGAAATGTGTAGGTGATGAGGTGAAGCACTCGCCTTAATGATTGTAGAAAACCGCATTTAGGAAGCGGGTACGGGGGAAACAGGATTCGAGAGCCACATTTTTAGATTTCCAGAAAGCCTTTGACTCTGTGCCACACAACCGCCTTTTAGCGAAGCTTCGAGCGTACGGTATATCCGATCAGCTTCGTGAATGGATAAAGGATTTTCTAACTGGTCGGTCGCAGTATGTTGTCGTTGAAGGAGAAAGTTCTTCTAATCTAGATGTTACATCGGGTGTACCTCAAGGAAGTGTAATAGGACCACTTCTTTTCTTAACTTTTATAAACGATCTCGGAGACAAAGTGAAAAGCCTTTTTAGATTGTTTGCTGATGATGCGGTTATTTATAGGGAACTAAGAAATTTGGCTGATTGCTTAGAAATTCAACGCGATCTGGATGTTATTTTGGCTTTGTGCGCTGAGTGGCAACTTACTCTAAATTGTAAAAAGTGCAAGACAATGAGCATAACTAACAAAAAGAATCCAATTGTTCAGAAATACGAGTTAAACAATACAGTTATTGATATGGTCGATTCTATGAAATATTTGGGAGTAACAGTACAAAGGAACATGAAATGGGACATACACATTAATTCGTTAGTAGGTAGAGCAAATTTTAGGCTGCGATTCATAGGTCGAATCTTGAAAAATTGCGATGAACAAAAAAAGGAGACAGCGTACAAATCTCTTGTGCGTCCACATTTGGATTATTGTTGTGCCATTTAGGACCCGTTTCGTAAGGGATTGATCGAAAGTATAGAGAAAGTACAGAGAAGAGCCGCTCGATTCGTGACCGCTTGCTACAGTCCTTATGAAAGCGTCACAGAACTGATTAGTAGATTAGGTTGGGAGTCTCTGGTAGATAGACGACACACGTTTCGTTTAAACTTATTAGTAAACATGCGTACTCCCACTTTCACTTTTGAGTGTAGTGAAATACTTCTTCCACCAACCTATTTGAGTCGGAAGGACAGGAAAGATAAAATTAGAGAAATAAGGCGTCGGACTGATTCTTATATGAATTCTTTTTTCCCTCGTACCATTAGGGATTGGAATGCATGGCAAAGAGATTAGCTTTGGTGCTGAGAACCCTCTGCCACCCACAATTTTGTGAATTGCAGAGTATATATGTTGATGTAGATGTAGAAGGTGGGTTCCCACGGCGCGTGGTTTGGGAGGGCGCGCTACATCAGTCGAAGTGTACGGATCAGCGGGCGCCACTTGTTAGCCCTCGCCGCCTCCTCATCACCTTGCCCAGTGTCATTTCAGCTCGAGGGGCCTTTGATCTTTACCGACTGGGTAACGGATAGGGGCGCAAGCACAGGCGAGACACTTCTCACGGCCCGCTCTTAGTAGCTGGAACTGCGGGGTCCGAGGGAAGTTAGCTTTACAGGTAGATGTTCCTTTTAGAATACAGCAATTCTTAATATTTAAAAAAGTACAATATAGGGATAAAAGACTAAAAAATGAATATTGAATAAATATACAGGTAAAGGAAATAGCTAAACGGGAGAATTTTAGAGAAAGTCAGTAATTAAACAATAAGAATAATTCCGTGTGATCGTAATGACCAGGTCACAGGATTTCTATTGGCTGCGGCTTCCGCCCCTGTCGTAGCCGCCTTAACGTAACCCGGCAATCATAGCGAGTACAGGGGACCTAAGTTTAGTGTGGAATCCGAACCACGGAAGCGTTCTGGCGTACTTCTCATTACACAGCAAGTGGTGCCAGAGGTGAAGGTCGGGCTAAGGGGCTATGAAAGTTCCCGCCAAGAAAGGGATTCGAACTGGGGACCTTGCGATCCCTAGTAAGACACATTAACCACTGAGCCACCAGATCGTTCAGTATTTAAATGAAACACATATTTAGAACATTCACTAATGAGCGAATACATTATCACCACCTGCTTAATAGCCTGTTGGTCCACCTTTATAAAACAAACTAGCAGTGATTCGGCGTGGCATGGATTCTACAAGTCCTGGGTAGATTTCTGGAGGTGTCTGGCGCTAAATGTCTACGCACAGGTCAAGTAATTTCTTCGAACTAAGGACCAGTGGTTTGTGAATGCGGAACTGGCACCCAATAGCGACACAGATGCGCTGTGTCGGGTTAAGATCGGTTGAATGTGGTGACTAAGACATCAACATGAGGTCACTATCACACCAACGCAACACGATTCTGGTTTTGTAATACGGATTTATGCTCTTGGAAGATTTCATCGCCGTCGTGGGAGACATGAAGTATGAAGGGAAACAGGGGGTATGAAAAACATGAACGCTCCGTTTCTCTAACATTAATGTGAATACCATAGTTACACACAATGCGAAACTATCTCCGATTAGAAGAGTTACATAAATTTTGTTATATTCTTCTGAGGTTAAGTGTAAACATTGCTCTACGCCGATAAAATACTTGATACATTTATGCAGTCTTTCTAGAGAGTGTAAAACATATTCTGCTAACAAATACCCGAAAAAGTGATTTTGAGCCGTTATAGAAGAACCACCATGTCGATGAGTCTCCATAACAGTATCTCGTAGCTAGTTCGAACACTGTTTATTGAGTTAGGACATTCCATAATGTTGATGGCGATTCATTAAACCTGGTGGTGCCATTGTAGTATTTCATAAATACCAATAAAGAATTTTTCCACAAACAAGAATGGCTCAAAGTCATTACTCGATGCCTTATGCTCATTACGTGAATAAAGAAGGGAGAAAAAACAATTTGAGGAAGACGTTCATATTTTGGGATATGATTGGATCCTATAATACCCCTAAATCGAAACTTGTTGGATAGCGTCGTACAAGATCATCCAGTGATCAGAGCTAAACGATCAAACACAAAGATATTTTATCAATAATGAGATGAAAGATCTTGCCAATGTATACACTCCATACTGAGCATATTTTTGATGAACTGGAAGGAATGTTATACGATTTACGTTTAAGCTCCAGTCTCACTCATTCGTACACAATAACATCAGCTATGTTTCCATTGTCTTCTTCTGACCCTCAGACACCGTAAAGAGGAATTCACTTGAGTGAGTTTGGTAACTCGTGGTTCATTTTCTTGTAACGGATATCAGGTAGAAACTGCGAGTTCAAGCACCTGAGAGTAAGTAGAGAGCATCTATTGAGTCCGTTTACAGGTCGTCTACACGAAAGCAAGTATTGAGGTGCTCGGTGTGAGTAATCCATTATGCTGTCACGAGCTGAGTGATTGATTGATCGGCCGCTAGGTGTAGCCAGCGGCGCGGAACATCCTGCCCGCTACCAGTGCGCTGTCGACACTGTTCCAGCCTCGCCTCAATACGGAGGCAACATAGTCTCCTCCTCAGATGTTATTGACCGCACGGTTTTGTTTCTGGGATAAAGTATTTGGCTATGACGGAAAGAGATGAAGAATTTGTTGTATCTTCGACAGTGCTAGCCCGCTGATCTGGTAACCTGAAACCTGGGTTAATTATACGCTCATTTCCAGTGGGTCGTCCGTCCTATAGACCGTTTGGATAACAGTGGCGAGTCAAGGTCAGTGTGCTGTACCCCTTACAATGCGAAGGGGATTTTTCACTCTCTAACCTACACACAGCGTTCAGCTCGGAGAGGTAGGAAGGGAAGGGAGTATTGAGGTGAGCAGCGGGGCAAGGGGGACATGACCTTGAGCTGCCAATTCAGAGTGAACGGGGTATAATCAGGTCTCTAGAATGTGTGGTTTAATTTAAAAATTCCACGTGAAATATCTGTACTCGTCAATATAGATGGGCGCGCTTGAGCATTACCACACTTTACTTCATAACAATACCTAATATTTACGCTACTGAATCTTCATTTAATATATTGCTAAGTTATTTTATTTGATTTAATTGCGATGGATCTCCTGCTTCGGTGGAAATTTCCCTACAAACCAATTTTTTATCTTTCTTTTTCCCACCTACTTGATTTCAACTTTAAATTCTTTTAGCATTTTAGGTAAATTACTCATAATTTCTCTTGGTAATTTATTCCAATTCCTGGTCCACTTACCTACGAAATCTTCCTGCACCCTTGTGACTGAAATCGAGAGCCAATTTAATCTTGAAGACCACATAATGATCAATGTATTCAGGATAATTGTTTTAAATGGTTCATAGCTCTTTTTAATGTTGACTCGGTGTAATTTATAAAAGAAGAGATCTACTTTATACATTTTGTGAGTCTGAAGTCTTTGGAATTCGAGTGCTCACCAAACATCCTCACCAGACAAAACATGTCGATATACGGCACTCTTCCAGCATATCGTGGAATAATAATTCACTGACATGGGATTTTTCCATCCTGAACACTACATTTAACGGCTTAATTACGAGGTGCACTCAAAAAGTTCTCGGAATTCTGTCGTAGTGTTGGCATTTGTGATGTATTTGTTATGAGTTTGACAGGTCTGAACAAGTCATAACAGGCAGTGTGACTGCAGTGTAGCTGAAGTTAGGTCTGTGTGGTAATCAGTTGGCGCGATGTCGCAGTTTCAGCAAAGGGCGAACATCAAGTTCATGTGCAAATTAGAGCAATCTGCTTCAGAGACTTTGTTAGTTTACGGTGAAAATTCGTTAAAGAAAACAACCGTTTACGAATGGCTTTCAAGATTTAATGGTGGACAGGAATCGCTGGCAGACGAGAGTCACAGTGGGAGACCTTCAACCTCCAGAAACGAAGCAATGGTCGAGCAAGTGAAACAGGTAATCAGATCAGACCGAAGAATGACCATCGACGAGTTGGCACAAGAAGTGGGGATCTGTCATGGACGAGCGACGGCTGTACTTCGGAAGATACCAAAACAGCATTTTCATCATTGTTTCCAGCAATGGCAGGAGTGGTGGAGCAAGTGTGTGTGTTCAGAAGGAGCCTACTTTGAAGGAGATTAGGTAAATGTGTACTTATATTTTGTTAATAAAGAGTTACAATGAAATTCCGGGAACTTTTTGACTGCACCACGTACTTCTGGGATATTTCTTCTGGGACATACAATCAAAACTTAAAGAGATGCTTTCCAGAAGCTGACGTCTGATTCGCAATTATTATAACCATGATTTATAATTTATTACACATTTTAATCATCACTGCATGCATGTTCATTGATTTTTAGGCGTCTCTTCAGTTTTCTGTTACTGAGAAAACGCGGTTGAGAAATGTTTGCGACTGCATTCTCAGATATATCTCCCTCCCTATCTCTGTTATGCACGTAAATTAGTAACTTACAGTCCTCAGTAAAGTAAATTCGTACATTTCTCTTCAGATTTGATTAACAGTTCGTTTCAACGGCGATGAAAATGGGACTAAACATATAGACCTGATAAGCAGAATCATTTATTCTCGTACTGACGTTTAACAACAGCAGGAAACAATACGCAGAGCTAGTATTCATCCGATAGGAGCGTGTGCTTTGGGTCGCATAGTGCTTTGGAGCGGACAGACCTTTGGCGCGAACTGTGAAGCGGTTCTCCGATGACGTTGCACGTCCAGAAACACAAAAACACTGCCAGCTCAGCCACTGCGGCGATCAACCAACCTGCAATTAAAAATCCAATTTTAATTTAATCTGCCGGAATGAAATTGCAGCATTAATTTCAAAAGGAGGTAAAAGCTCATTTAGATTCTATCAGGCGTCAGTGTCAGTATTCTTATTACCAACTGAAAGCTTAACTTTTGTGTGTGGCTCTCCCTCAGGAAATTAAATTACATACGAAGAGATAACGTGTTTTTTTTTTCCTACACTAGAGAGACGTAATTCAAGACTACGCTTGATTGTGCTGCAAAATTAGGTTTATACACGGGTAGAAAATTATGTGGTGACTTTAATTTGCGAGTATAGAATCGAACTGAAGCAGAAGATTGAGTATATTCTTTGTTTCACATAAATGTTGGTTTCCTGAATTGGTAATACCAGTAGCATGCTATAGCAAAGACCGGAACAGCCTCTTCTCAAATTCTTGTAATTTGGCTCCAAGACTCAGCACCAGATTACTTTCGATGTTACTGTTATTACTAATTACGATTTATCCGATTTCCTAATATTATATTAATCGAATTTTTACTTCAAACTCTTTACTGCTTGAGGTAAATCTTACATCACCTCCCACTACCCCGAATCGCTTTTATAAATGAAAACTTTATTATTCCACTACACCTAAAATCAAGTGTAAGTTCATGTGCACCGTCAACTCTCCCCTTGCCGGCTTCGGTAGTGTAGGGGCTAGAGTGCTAGCTCCGCGTACCGAGGCCGCCGGTTCGAATCCGGCCACGGGCATGGATGTTTAAGTGTTGTGTGTCTGTGTGAATGTCCTGTCCGTCCTGTGGCGTCCATACATTGGAAAATACAATATATACTGGATGATGACTTATACACTGAAAACTACAAAATTACATTGAGCTGGCTGTATGGCCTTCCTTGCCAAATGCCAAAAAAAAAAAAAAAACCTCTCCCCTTCTAATTACCAACAAGGCCGTATTTGCAAGCACTCTCTCTTCATTCGCCGCTTGTCTGCCAGTGACCCCCAACTACCTTTGTTCTATTAGTACGGTTCGGATCTTTATAACAAATCCTATTTTTTTTCCTGTCTTCTTTTTTAGCTGTAACTCTAAACAAACGTTTCTGATTGCACTTAATTGTATTTCATATAGTATATAAATGCATATTCTGGCCATTTTCTAGTTTTGATCATATTAAGATAATATTTATGGTCATATGCTCATATTTTAAGGAAAAATCTTGTAATTTTTTTTTAATAGTACCGGCAATTCGCTAGAAGTTATAGACGAGAAGAAATTAAGATAATTATTCACAGAAATATACTCCTATTATTCACTGGAGGGAAAACAAAACTAATTATTACTGAATTGGTTAGAGTTCACTAATAAAGAATTAAAGTAATCATTATTTTCACTCTTTAAACGTTAATCTTCGGCCCGCATTTTAATCTCGACAATACAGCAGCAGCATGTTATTTGTTGTTTTTATTGCATTGCATTGTTATTTTTAGTTCATACTTATCTGTTTTTAAGGTTATATTTTCATGCAAGTGTAAAAATTGTGCCTAAATTAATTATATCGCTACGGAATCTGCTTCAACAACACTGTCTACTTTTCAAAGATAATGGCTACGTCTCCAAGATCACCGAGCCTCTGATATTGACCTGTTTCTGTCGGTGAAGTAACTCAACGAAAGCTGTTTTCATCACCATATCTTCATAAAAATCTTCCCATAATTCTGTATTGCTCCCCTCTCACCACGAATTCCCAGTCGGTTAACACTCTAGCCTCGCATTCTGGAGGAGGCGGTTTCGAATCCCCGTCCGGGCATCCAAATATGGGTTTTCCATGATTTCGCCAAATCTCTCCAAGCAAATGCCGGAATGCTTCCGTCAAAAAGGTCTTGGCCGAATTCCTTCCCGTTACTTTGCCCCATTCTTTGCTGGAGACCCACCATTTAAAAATGTTCTACAATCAACCACAGCCATTCAACTGCGTTCTTCAATGTGGAAGAAGGGGCGTTATTGTGTGTTATTGCAATAGAATTGTGTGTCATTGCATTTTGATGTAGTGGAGTGACTAGTTGTGATCAAGATATTCGAGTTTTACGAAATGATTTGGATCGAGGTAAGTGACAACAGCTGTTTATTTTTATTTGGCGATTTTCTTTAACAGGAGCAGTTTCTGTGTTATATGCGTTCAATATATTGGCAACTATTCAGTTTTCAGATAAGTCTACTTACTTCTTTATCTGCTCATAACTTTTTGAGGAATTGACGAACAAAATTTGTACCGTTGGAGCAGCAAGGTACATGAATGTTTGCTGTCCTAATCACACTTCAAGCAATCGCCATCCAGAAACTTTAAAGCAAAAATTTAATTTTTCTACTGAAACGGAAAAATAATAGGCGTCCACAGTTAGTTCAGTTGACTGCACGGTATCTGTATTTTTCATACAAGAAATCGTACATATTATTCGGTATGGGAATTGCGTTTAGCTAATAGTAAATATGCATTACAATAAGGTTACACGTTCCGTATCTAGTGTACAAATGTTTGAAAACGTTAGGAAATTGAAGTTAAATTTTTGTAAGTAGTTGATTGGTGTGTTGAAATTTCGGTCATCTGGTGCATTTTCCCTTGTGTTCGTGGTTCATATTACACACGTTGTATGATTCTCCACTTACGCAGGATCCGGGTTGGATACACAGTCCAGAATTCAATTCTTTGAATTTTTTTCAGGTGAACGTTCTCGATACTGTAATGAACATACGGAATGCTTCAGTTAAAAGTTGTTAAAAACAGCTAACAATAATTTGACTGTCAGGTTTGCATCGCTTTAAGTAAATAAAGATTTTTGAGAAACAAAAATTAATTCTTTTGATGAATCGAGTTTTCCTTTAAGATGGAATTAAGGTACGAAAATGTTGCTATGAAAATAAATACAGATTGTAAATAATTAACTTAAATATTAATTCAAACTTTCCTTTTCGGACCGTAAAAACGACGAAATATTTCTCACAATGAATTCGTACCTAATGAAAGCGCGTACAATGCTGATATTTTCGTTCTTTTTTTCCTGTGCTGGAAAATCGATATAATATTATTAATCAATTATGTACCATTAAAATGTTTCCGATCTAGACGCATGTCTCCACAAACTTTGTAAGTCAGAATTTTTCACTGAACTTAATAGGGCAAGCTACACTAGCCGACAATTTTTAGATTTTTGTGGTAAATGTTTTGAAAAAACTACTGTAGGGCTACGTCTAGACGTGAAATTGAACATAAATTAGCTCGCCCTAATAATTCAGAGTTATCTCTAGATGTGCCATTAATCATTATTTTTGCAAAAAATTGTAATAATTTTTATTATTTTTATCTGTATATATAAAGATGTATGTATGTATGTTTGTTTGTTCTTCATACAAATCCACAGTTTTCATCCTATCTCGATGAAACTTTGCACACTTATCCTTTGAAACAATGAGAAAAATACTGTCTACATTTGGTTGAAAAATTATCTGTATAAATAATACATGTTGTCTCATAATTTCGAAATACTACTGAATACTACTTTCTATATTCAATTGTAGCAAAAAAATTATTAATCCACGCGTACGAAGTTGCTGGTACGAGCTAGTTGGTATATATATGTAATGCCATGAGTGATAATGGTTCGTTTTGAAAATTATTTTCACTCAACTTATGAAAATATTGGTTGTGTTCCAGCTGGATTTTGTAAAATACGGAATATCAATTCTACAAGAAAAAAATATCCATTACAACTAGCTTCCACAATCACAATTCATAAAGCTCAAGATTTATCATTAAATAAATTTGCTGTAGATATTGGAGAAAAAGAAACTTCTGTTGGTTTAACATATGCTGGGTTACAGAGAGTAAAAACTTCATAAAGACTATCATTAAATAGAAGATTTTCTTATGACAGAATTAGTAATATTAAAAATTCGAGCATATTAAAATGTAGAAAACAGGAAGAAACTTGAATAAGAAATTTTGTATCCTATTAAAACCAAATGAAATAAATTGATTTTTAAATACTAAAATATTGCATCTTATTATAAATGTCTCTAATTTTTTTCAACAAAATTAAAATCACGGATTTTGATGATAGAAATTTCTTTAATTGTATATAGTATTTTTCATAACAAAACTTCGCGAGCCACCACAAATCGTGCTTTTAGCTAGTCGACCAAACCCATCGCTGGTGTGTAATGTCTGTTAATAGCACACTTCGTGTGTGAGGAAGCTGAAAGACCTCTTAAGTCCTGTCGTTTCCACTAGTGCTTGGTTTCGCAAGAGGCTCGTAAATGCTGTACATCAGCTGAAGAGTCCTCTTGCAGTCAAGGCCACACCAATATGCAGTCATCAGGATTCAAACTTTACGATGTACTTCCCCTGAGCTCAATGTCGATCGTTCGTCCTTCGCTGGAACATCTCTCGCGATTGTTTTAGCCTATGGTAAATCATCATTTGGTCACAATTGAAAACAACGAGCATACCACCGCTAAAACACTAGTTTGTAGAAACATGCTGAAACGTTGTTTGAGGCTTTTATAAATTTTCGAAGAGTTGTTTAGATACTCAGCGAATCTATAAAGAGCCTTACCTGAATTTGCATCTATACTAGATCATTCAGAGGTTCAATTTTAGTTTTAACTCCGAACAACAGTTTGACTAGCATTATAATGTGCCCCCGCATCTCAGGACGAACAGTAGAATCTGACTGTTGAACTAAAGCTAAGTTTACATCTGGAACAAATTCAGAACATGTATCGGGATTTGTATGAGAACTTGTATGAGGCCTTCATTGACTCGTATGAGTATGAGCCTGACTCTTACATCAGCATTCAAAAGTCTGCAACACTGTTGCGCTATAAAGTGTCATTATTTTCATTTAAATTGTCAAAGCAGTAAAAATTAAAATTCGTAATCACAAAAGTAGTTGGGGGAGGAATTTTAGGATTCAAAGTATGCAATCTTATACAAAAGAAATAGGTACTAAGAAATTAGATTGCTAGGGAAATTGCCTCCGGAGCATGTGCGGCATCGCAATTCAATCAAATGTCATTTGATGTAGATTTTTTTTTTTGTTTTGTTTTAAGTGTTTCTGCTAACATGCTACTGAGAAAGGAAAGGAAACTTGGATTACAGGCAAAAAAATGCTGTCTAGACATGAAACACATGAATCTTATTCCATATTAATGAAAGAACGAACTTTGAAAAACACGAACTGAGATAACAAATAGTAACCTTCCGCTTACGGTATAAATATCACTATTTCCGAGTTTGAGTTTTTGTTAAAGTTATAAGAATGGCTAATGTGCTTGCAAGTGAGTGAGATACAAGTCAAAGTAATGGGTGAAATGAGCATATAAAAAATGTATGAGGAGATTTGTATGAGGTAAGTGCGGCGACTTGTGAAATATACAAGTTCCGGCACAAGTATCCAAGTGTGGTACAGCTGTTTCTCACATGGCACGAAGTGAGCTTTCTTTTTGTTATATGAAAAATCATCAATTAGTTACTCACAAATGAGGATAGTAACCCAACGAAAGTGGATTTAGTAGCTAATGGACTTGCTATACAAAGCATTATTCATAGGATGAAGTAAATTCTGCTACTAGAAAGGCAGAGGATATTTTCTATTTGGCAATTACAAAGACGCGCTTTAGAAGAATTTTTTATTTTGTACATTCGCTTGTAGTACTTGTGCTGAATGAATTTCGGGAAGGTGTTATTTCTGTTGTAATGAAGATGAATCCAATTTACGTCTGGGACGATGGTAAGACAAACCGAGCATTGGAACGTGACATTTGTGGTTCCGACAGACTCGACCTTCAGCAGCTATGATCGGTGACGAGAGGAATGCCTCGGAGTGAGCGGAAGAGCGGACAGGTGCGGCAGTGCATTCCTCTAAGGTCGGGATACGTTTCTAACAGGACCGCTATCTGAGTGTCGAGTCTTGCGCAACCAAGATGAGACTGCGTATCAATCGCAGTACTCTCTCCAGTGACTTCAGAAAGAGAGATTCAACTGCAATCCAGTCTCGCTACACAACTAGACGAAACAAAACACTTGAGCCAGGTTTTTTTCCTTTGATGCGTACAATTAATAAGATTAACAACGGTTCTGACGATTCACCATCAAATATGAATATTTCGTGATGAAATTCTCTAATTTCGCTGATAAACGTGGTTCAGTACTTACTATTTCCCTGACATGAACCATCATATATGTGCTCAAAGTAAAAAGGTGTTTACGCTGATAATAGCCGATGTCGCCAAACGTTGTGACAGGACCTTGCAGTCGACGTGGGATAGTTGCTTTGATGTCTTTGCCAGCATGATAGCAGACATGCAGTACAGAATTCTTAGTCACCACGCTATATACCTAAGTCCTGGTTTAAGTCCCAAAACGCTCCGTAGCGGGTACGGAGTGAGTGCCAAGGATAATCGATTTGTTCATGTAATGGAGGACGTGAAATTTGGCGTCGGCGTTGTCTGTTGGTAGTTCAGGTCCGAATAAGTCGTCATTCTCTCATGTGGAATATAAACACACAACTTCAGAATCAGCCAAACAGAGTTAAAAATGCAATATTGCATTCTCGTTTGGTATTTTGTAAAACTGGGTCCAAATCCTTGTCCAGTTAACCTGACTGAGGTTTTCCGTGATTTTCCTCAGGCCCTCGGGAAGGTTCCTTTTAAAGGCCACGACCGAATTCCTTCTCACTACCTCCTCTGAGGTTAGTTTGTCTGGAATGGTCCATGACCTCATAACAGCCGGTCTCCCAGGCCTCACCTGTGAGGAATGCCTCATTACGATAACATTTACGACTACTATTTACATCAGGGTAGATAAGTTAAAACCAATTCAGTTATAGTTTAGCGATGTTGCTGTGTAGAGACAACATCCTGAAAAATAACCTCCGACGCTTAGGACACCGGATATCGTATACTGATACAACCAACCAAAGAGGGGAGAAGGTGGAAGTAACTCTCATATTTCGCTACCGATGAAAGTATCTAAAATGCACGAGATCTCTCAATAACTTTTAAAAAACATTTAATACTAGCAACACAACGTTGAGTGAAGTTCTATATCACCTAAACTGCGGTCTTGCAGAAATATTTTATACTGTGCGCATTCCTACATTGAGACTGTTCTACAATTAGGCCATAATCATTAAGGTTAAGGGGGCTTTGTTCCCCATCCTAAAATAATTTCGACATTCCTTCACGTCTGGAACTTCGAGTGACCCAACTTCAAAGCCGATTTCTTCAGTAAAGTTCAGTCATCAACTGTACACATCTTATATAAATTTTAGTCAGGATGCAATTCCATGAGTGACTAGCAGATGTTAGGTAATGGCTATTCCATTCCTTCGAGCCGTACTTTGCAATATTATCTTGCTGAAGGTCAAGGCGAAGTTTGAAGGCGAACATACCTGTTGTTATATGGTTCCACCTGAGTAACAAACGCTGTTCGTTCATCAACCTGAATATTCCTTTGAACTAGCTCTAGCAGGCATAGCTCTTTTTGTTAAACGAAATTTCACCCTAAACGCCTGACATTCTGAACAACCTGATTAACGAATTTCATTAACAATGTCGCTGAGCTTCTCAAAGTAGCATTACAGGAATTTTGGTTTCGATGCAGTGATTCTGAAGGAACTCCACAGAAGGTTACTGTGTACTGGGTGACTAAACGCTTCTGCTGAAAAAGTTCTCCGTTTTCATCTGTCTCCGACCGGCCGTCCCGACTCCGGTTTTCCATTATTTCCCGAAATCATTCCAGGCGGAAGTCAGGAAGGTTCCTTCGAAATCTAATGGCCTAACTCCTTCCCATTCCTTGTCTCCAATCCTCTTCCGCCTCTAATATCCTCGACGTCGACGGGGCGTACAGCCGCAAGAGAAATAAAAAAGCACTTCGGATACTGAAAACTGTAGACGTTATGGTAAATAGATCTTAAAAGTTAAAACTCAGATTGTGAGGTCCCACTCACAAATCATTGCCGAAATTGTAAATAAATTAGCAAATAATAGACTTTCACAGCATAAGTAGTAGAGGAGATTCGGGTAATATGGAATTGTCGGGTAATATGGGATACCGAGGTTTCTCCTCTGCTGAATGCTGCTGTATAGTGGAAGTACCATCAACTGCTGCTCAAAACTCCTATGATGCTTTGTGATGAAGGTCGGTCATTTGGGAGCTGAACTGTGTTTGCTGTCCGACAAAGTTGGTCTTTCAACTTTCGAGAATTTTTGCAGATAATTTTTCTAAAATATATATAAAATATTAGATTTATATTGTTGATCGCTAGTCTTAGTGTAACGTGTACTAAAAAAGTGATGGTTTGTTGTACAGTTCTCTTTTCTGGCTGGCATCTTTTTTTATAATTTCATCAAGTCTATTTTGTCCAAGATGGCGATTCGGGTAATATGAGATACTTAGTATTCTACAAAACCATACATAAAACTGTGGTATTCCATACAACCCGAAAAATAACTACTGAGTTGAAATACATTTTTAATAAAATATAAGTGAGTTTAATATGATTTTTGTTAACATTGATTGAAAATAATAAACTAACAATTGGGAAAGTAAAATTTCTGAATTAGTTTATTAATTATGTTTTGTTTTATGAATAGCCGAAAAACAAAGAAGAGAAAGCTATTAAATCCGACAAGGATGATGATGATGTTGACTAAAAAGTATCATTAAATCCGTTTTTCTCAATTCCAGATATTTTACGTTATTTGAAACCTTCTATTCCATATTACCCGCCTATTTCATATTACCCTCCAAACGACAATTTTTTTAAAACTAAATTTTACTAATTAAAAAAAATGTGTTTTGACAGATTTTTATTAGATATATGTTATCACAAGAAGTTGAAGGTTTTATTGATTTTAGTTTCAGGTGTTAAATTATTTTCATTACTATTTTGTACAACAAAACATAAATGGTATTCCATATTACCCGATTCTCCTCTATGTGTAGGTATTTGAGTAATTTTAAGTCTTTTATAGTTTTGTAATTTTTTTGTAGTTGGCACTACTGTACGGTTTGTATAGAAAGAATAAAGGTGTTAAGATGGCGCATAGAGACCACGAGGGAATGTATTAATTGGAAAGTGACGACTATGTGCTGTGTTGTATGAGTATTTAAAGTGTTCAATAAATTGTGCAGATAAATGAAAATATTGGTGGATTTGATTTAACATTAACATCCCTTGCGCAGGAGTGTGTGATTTGAGAGCAGCTTATCAAACATTAATAATATGCTAGGTGATAGCACTACCGCGAGAAACAACGCTTAGGCCATGTGTTGAAGTTGGCGGGCTATCTACCTTCGACTAATTGATAGTAATTAGTAAGAAGACCTAGCAAGATGCAAAGATCGTTTGAAGAAATGTTACAGGCAGGATACAGGAAGGGATACAGAATGACTCGCTTGACGTGAGAGGTACAAACAGACTCGAGGTGAGGCCGCGGTTTGGTAAGAGAGGGGCATGAGGCGTCCGGAGAGGCGCGGCAGAGCAAAAACGATGAAGACGTCCGTCGAGGATCAGCGGGCAACAACAGGTAGCCAGGACGCATCGAAACTGGGCGCAGCTCTACCGAGCTCATTCATACCGGGCTGTAATGAATGGCAGGCAGGCTAAAACGTCGTAAGATGTGCGGGACTCGTCGGTGACGGCGGCAAACAATTATCACGCCCGCCAGATTTGATCTCTGCGGAGTTGAGAGGACCTTCAAAGCTACCACCAACGCATAAACGGGTTCAGAAGCGTGACGAGACGGCGAGCTGCGCTGAATGACGATGACTCCTTTTCTGCTGCGGAGGTCGCAACATGATAGCACCTTCTGTTATTCACAAACAGATTTTGTATCCATTGTACCGCAAGGATGAGTGCTAGGCCCACTACTTATGACCTCAGATTTTTGATTGTTTGAATGTCTATGGTACGTTCAGTTCCAGAATTGACATTTATTTGTGAGATGATATATTTTAGCAGTTACTCCTTAAAAACCTGCAATGAACATCAGCCACCAATTAACTCATACCATGTCATTAACTCAATTATTTTTTAACCAAGTTTTATTGTTAATTTTATCATAATTGACATATTTTTCTGATACAGAAAACCTCTGGCAAAGCTTTGCTTCGTTTATATGAAGTACACTAAAACCCTACGTGGTTTTGGTTCCACGTAGGATTCCTTCACTCGGCAGGATTACCGGGTTAGGTAATGGTAGCACGAAAGAGGCTGATTGCGCGAGAAATCAAAATTCATTCACCCTTCAGGTGTATCCAGGTCAAAAGTGCCATACAACTTTAGTTTTACAGCAACAGTTTTAACAGAAAAATAAAATACACATCCCTATCTAATCTGATCCTTTGATTATAGCGAGACACAGAATGCTACTAAATGGATTTAACATTAGAGTATTTATTTTCTTTTGTGTACATTAATGCAGTTGCAGGGCAGTTGGCCTTTAAAATAAATTAAGCTTAAGAGGATGTTTTTTTTCCTGAAGATTTCACCAGGATCGTAGGAAATAATCGTGGTCTACTGGAAGGAACTGTAAGAAGCATTCGTTTGAACAATTTCTAGGTAACTTGGAAAACTGAAAATTGGATCCGCGGAATGCAAGTTCTTCTCAAAACCGGTAGTGACATAGTAAGACCTAGCACGCTGGCCTTCCAGGAAAGGGGTGTTCCTTTCGAGTATAGCCTTGTGTGTGGGAGATTGTGTCTGTCATTTGTTGTGTGTATTTTTTAGTAGAAGGGATTGCAATCCAGCAAAGCGGGACCCCGCAATCCCAGTTATTTCGAAACAATATGTCTGAAATTTCCTTTTAAGCTTCTTTCATCGTAAATCGTATTCCAAAAAAGATTTTGGATTACTTGCATATCAACTTTTTAATGTTTGTGTATTTTGTTAATTCTTGTCGCTTTCTGTATACACCTACGTTGAAACCTAAGTATTTTGTTCGCCTTCCCACTTATCATGTTTATTTGTACAGCGTTTCGAAGTGAAAAAATAAATAACTTCTGAGTTGAAATGCAGTACATTATTTACTGCAAACTACGGTTCAGAAAATAATAATAATCGTAATATAAATTTTCTTCTATGTATTCACTAACCTTCCATTTTTAGAATAGGTACTCAACAATGATATGGGCCTCAAAACTGAAGAGACTTACAAAAACAGTACGATAAGTCAGGCTTTAAGACATTTAGTTGATTGAAGAAACTGCTGAAGAGAAGAAAAATGATCTAGGAGCTCCTAGCAGATAATTGAGAAAATAGGTTTATAATGTCACGCTTTTTGCTGTATGTGTTTGCAGGGTCCTGACGGCTAATTGTACCTTTGAGAATTGTTTTGAATTTTTTCCTTCTTGGATTAACATAAACGATAAATTCGCTCAGATTTGTAATTGCCAGTGAAACTAAATAAACGCCATATTGTGACAGTATTCCTGTACTCCAAATATCATCGAGACTCTTGCTGAATTTAGATTTGCAGTACCACGTAATATTAAATACCTTTGCCAATAAATGATAAATCATGAAATTAAAAGTAATACTCCACGAACCCCCCACTACAACTTGTCACCCAACTCTACAGCTAGGTAGACAAGAACTACTACAGGCTGTAACAACAATGTGAAAGTGTAGAGATTGTAGAATTAAAAATATAACAGGATTTTTTAATGCCTATTTTAATACTCGTGTATTTTTTTAATGTTATAACTGTCACAAATAGAGTCTGTATTAGTGTTGCAGTATGATTATTGATTCGCTATGGAAACTGAGACAATGTGAAGGCTGGTCAAGTTATTTACTTCCTAAGTAAACACGCTTGGCTTCTGTCTTCGCATTCGGAGAGGAACCCTACGTAAACATGTCACTGCACCTGTATAAAGTCGACAGGTATCCCGCTTTAAACTTCACATAGTCAGAAAGTATGCTGCGCTCTCCAACATAATTAACTTCTCCTCTTTATCTCAAACGGTAAATAATGAATTCTACCTGCTTTGCTACACACTTCACGCCGGAGATAATGCGGAGGGGCCTTAATGAAATCGTTGGTCCCAGTGTTGGTCGTTGAGAGGAGCAGCATTCAATTAACGGACTGCTCGCCTGACGCATCCAGACACTGGACACCGCGTTATGCAAAGTGACCGCCGGCCATTGTTTGCAGAGAGTTTTCTCGGTTGTTTACGGCTGTCGTGGGATGTACATCTTGTCGGGGCGTCTTCACGGTGTGCCTTGACGCATAAATAACTTTTGGAGGCGGAGATATATACTGTCCGGTGGACTATCTCGGTTATAAATCTCAAAACTCCTCCAAACCCACACACAGTTGTGTAGACGCTACACATCACGACTCTCTCTTGAGTACAGAGCTCCGCAATCACTGAGACAAAGTAATGCCACAAGATTTCGTACAACAATTTGTTTTTATTTTCAGTGTATCAGCGACTTTACGAGGATCCATTTCATGATATTAGCCTACCTTATTCGTTGGCAGGTATTGCCTGAATCACTTTTCAACATTTTACTGTTTATCGGTTATTTATTTTAGACATAATCTGAAAGTTAATGACGCATTGTTCCCGATATTTTGTGCGGAGCGTGTACGGCATTTATTGCCATTGTTTGCAAACCTGTTTGTAATACGTGGTGATTGTTAATACATTTTCAGACTTTCCGTACTTGTTGCTAATGCGAAATGTAGGTCGATAAGAATGGTCTCGAATATGACATCAAGTGTTACACCACATTTTTCATAGATAAACGCTCTGTTTGTTGCTCGTTTACATCCAATCAGCACGCAATAAACGCCACGACATAGTTATCTGAATCCTTAAAAAAATTTGAACCTCAGTTGAGTGAGTGTGTTGTTCCTGGAGACAACGTGTAATATGCGACCCTGCTAACGATGTATAGGGAAATTCAGATAAGTTGTAATATAAAGTAGTAGGAAAACTTTTATAGAATCACATTATCGTTGACCGATGCTTACCTAATTTTGTGTTCTAATGGGAGACATGACAAAAATGCAAAAAAGCGATAGAGACCATAATTTCATCACCAACAAAGTGGGAAATAGCCCTGGTAGCGTATTAACGAAATACTTTTATCCAGTGGTGTCAGTATACTTGCGCATGATAACGGAATATTAATAACTCCTTGTGAAGTTATTGTCCGGCAGTTCCACATTAACTTAACATGAGATAGTAGAGTTACTTAGATTAATGGGGAAAACACAGAAGATTTTATGTTAGGATAAATGTTTAATGGAGTTCATGGATATCCGAATAAGATGATACAATATACAACGTTTCTCATCCCAGAAAAACGTAATGTACCTTACCCGCACATCTTAGCGTAGATTTTAATATTGTTTACCTGGATCAAACCAATTACGTAGATAGTTTATTGTAGCAAGACCTTGTCATACTGCTCCGCCAATGAAACTTCATGGGTCAGCTAAAACGCACCTTGTTCCAGGTATTTAAGGTAACCGTTAAGAAGAGACTGTTTCGGAATACAATAAGAAACGGATTCACTCAAGGAATTCTTTTGTAATTACAATTTTAGCCAAACAGTCCGAACTATCAATAAATGGTCAATTGGAAAATAAGATATTAACAAAACATTCACCTTTCCAATTACAACGTATTTAGTACACGTGGGCTATTCCGTAAGTTCTTGGCCTTACTAAGAAAAAGAAATGTTACAGCCTTGCGAAAATTGTTTATAATTCTTTATTCTAAAAGTACAACATCTTGAAACAAATCTTTATTTCGTTACAGGTGCTGAAAGAGGGTGACGTGTCCGTTTGAGCAGAAATGGAGAAGAAATTCGTGCATAGCGTAAGAAAGAGAGGTCACAATGGGACATTCATGTGCTTGCAATATTAGGGGAGAGTGCCCTGTCCACAGCGCAGTTAAAAGTGGGAAACAATCGGGACAGACGACATGAGTTGGTGATGGCAAATAGAAGCGTTGCAGTTTGGGGAGATACCAGGCATTCATTTCGCACTTTGACAGAATACTGGGACGTTAGAAAACTTGTAGCCAACTTGGTGCCTAATCTTTTTGACTGCAGATCAAAAGCTTGTGTAAAACAGTGATAGCCAGTCTATACGCTGTACACTCAAAACTAGCGGCTCAAGGTCACCTTCTGGTGCCCTCCTCATCTCACCATCTCACTAAGCTGTGTCCAGGTGATAAATTTTCCCTCGCATGTAGGAGTAAGAGCAGCGGAGTGGGGATAGAGCAGAGTGACCTTGAGTCGCCTGTGTTAACTAACCGAGCTATAGCATATTGTAGAACGATTATTGACACAAGAAACCATCGTTTTACTCTAGAAGCAAAGCAACAATCTATACAGTTGAAGGAGCCCAGTTCTTTGTCTGACAACAATGCCTGGGGTACGTGACCGGGAAATGATAGTGTCCGTCTGTTTTTGGATTCTTAGAATGTAATACTCACTAATCTCTGACAGTTGATAAATTGTCTGTCGACGGTCTGAGAGCACAATCTCTCGAATTTTTTCAACATTTTCATCGATTCGGGCAGTTGATGGACGTTTAGAACGAGGTTTGTCATCAATCGACATGTCGTCATCTTTGTAAGCTGTTTTCAACATTAAAACAATTCCAGCAGCATTTTTACTGAGTAGAAAACAAAATTTTAAAGATGCACGTTGTTCACTTCACTTGCCATCATCAAAAACGAAACAATAACAAAACAGTCACTACAGATTAACAGAACGAGGCAGGTCGATAATACAGGCGGCACTGAATTGGCAATGAGTGCGCCCTATAAACGCCTAGCGGCCGAAGCGCGTGCTACACGAGCTACGCCCACGGCAATGCTATTCCTGTTATTTTTGGGTAGCCCCTCGTAACCTAGGATTTTTAATTTTTTTAATTATTTATTTTTACAGAAGATAAGAAACAGGAAAGTTTGTTGAAAAGAAAGATTACACGAAACGTTGGTTTACGCGAAATATATCAATCAAACAAATACTGGTTATTCGTTTTTGAAACTGTACCTTACTTAGAAACTTTTTCATGACAATAAAAATTTCCGGCATTAAAATTCATATACAGTGATATAAAACCATCCTAATTAATAAGTCCGAGAATACAATCAGAGAAACTTACCCAAATATCGATAAATATCAATAAAAAAGATTCGTTTGTGCGGAACAAATTCTTTTGACGGGCGTTTAACAATATAAGCTACAGAAATGCCTAGTTGAGTGCAGATTAACTACCCACGGCTTCGCTGTGTTATAGGCGGAAGCAAGAAAACGTGTTTGGTGAAGAACAAATCAGAATTTTGTTGCTGTGGACGGAGAAATGACGTGCCGCTCTCCTGTGACACGTGTGCTGGAGGGGGCTATGAGCGCGCTCGATACCTCGACCTTGGGGCCGGAATATTCATGAGGCTGCAGTCAGTTGACCACTCCCCAATTTACAGCCGCTTGCACGCTGGGACGCGCGTTTAGAAGCACCGCCAATACCAGACACGAGCGCGACTGGCGGCGAGAATTTTAATCGAAGGTCACGTCTGAGACGGTTCCAAACGTGACCAAGTCTTGCAGAGACCCCTACTTACGGCGCTACGGCTATTCCCGACGTCGCCGTTTAGACGCTCCGTTGCACTGGCGTTCGGTTAATTTTTTTTTTTTTTAGTGATTTCTGAGATAACATAAATCAGATAGCATTATTGCGAGTGATGAAATGATGTCGTTACAGGTCAACGATGATTTCTTGTTTGTACTAAACTATATACAACTCACGATGGATACAAACGGCCAAATTAATAATCATGCCGTTTCTGTCCTTAATATCAAGACGAGTTACTACTTTTTAAATTCCGTATGCTGGCAAAATAGGTATCAAAAGATACAATGTTTGTCTAAGTTTTTCAAATATTTTTAAAGGTGATATCAAGCGAGAAACTACGTTTAAACGAAAATAGGATATAATTCTTGGACCAATAATATTAATTAAGGGTTTTTTTTTTTTTTTTTTTGCTTAATGCTATACTCCTCGTCGACGTCAAGGTCATTAGAGGCGGGAAAGGACTGGAAGCAAGGAACTGGAAGGAATTAGCAATAGCCTTTTTAAAGAAACCACCCGAGCATTTATGTGGAGTGATTTGGCGAAACCATGCTAAACCTAAATCTGGATTTCTGCTTGGGGATTCGAGCCCGCATCCTCCCGAAAGCGAGACCAGAGCGATACCGCTCACCCACCACGCTCGGTAATACTATAACAGTTGGGACACTAATAACGCCATATTCTAGAGTTATTTATTTAATTTTTTTCTGTCACTTTGTCTTTATTACAATGTCTATACCGTATAACAAAATTCTAAAAAGTTGTGTCTGAAAACGAAATTATTTCAAAATGTTATTTCGATGTACTCTAGTAATAATAATAATTCCGTGTGAATTTCTATTGTCTGCGCATTCCGCCCCTGACGTAGCCGTCTTAACCTAACCCGACAGTTCTACCGGGTACAGGAGACCTACAGCTCAACGTGGAATGCGAACCACGGAAACGTTCTGACGTACTTCACATTACACAGCTAGCTGTGCTGGAAGTGAAGGTCGGGATGATGGCTTATGAAAAACTTCGCCCAGACAGAGATTCAAACCTGGGACCTTTCGATCCCCGGTCAGAGGTCTTAACCACTGAGCCACCAAGATGCTCATACTGTAGTAGTAACAGAGGCCAAAGCGGAAAATTTTGAACTTTTGTCAGTTTGCCTATCTGTCTAGGCCCGCTTCAAGCAAAAACTAATAAAAGCATTTTAGCGAAACTTCACAAGCTACCCGTTAACATACAGGATATTTTTTATGTACATACAGGCAAAAACTGAAAATTTTGTTATTTTTGTTCGTATGTCCGCTCATCTCTCAGAATCTAATCAATGGATTTTAACTGAATTGTTAACAGAGATGGCTATGGAACCCGTTAATATGCAGGATACTTTCTATCCAAATTAGTTATTTAGTTCTCAGTGATACAGAGGCAAAAACCGTAACTTTTGGAATCAATCTACAGGCGCATCAGGCAAAAACAAATTAATAGACTCAGAGAAAGTCCAAATAGTGACAGCTTATGTCGTAGGTACTATACAGGCTATTTTTTTATTTTTTATCTCGATTAGAACTGTGCTTCCCACTGATACAGATACCACAAATTTTGGAATTTTTGTCTGTGCGCGTATCAAGTAAAAACGAAAAAGCGTACTTCAGTAAACTGAACATAGTGGTAGTTTACGTAACATTAGCTATAACTTATTATATGTTGTGTTGTGACGTCGGCACGCTGATAAATAATTTTTAAAAAATATTTATCAGCATATTTCATTGTGCTATAGTATAACCTATCCGATACATTTAAAATTGTCTGGCACTAGACTTCCCGAAATTTTAATATCTACCATGACTTAAAATTAAGAAGTCCAGTGCACCATTTAAATGTTAATACATTAAAGATTAAAATTGATGAAAATAGTTATATAGACCATTTATATTCTATTTTAAAAGCCTTTTATGTTGATTTTTATTCCAGGTTATATGACCCATGCGAAAATTTCGCGAATATAATGAACAGTAACGTTGGGGGTTTATAATAGGAAGAAAGAAGAACCGCTTCATTTGTTTCGATTGTTTATTTGTTTAGTGTAATAGGTAGGTACAAAAGTCGACGCCAGTGAAGTAGTTTATTAATATCTCTGTGATATGTGCTACTCCTATATAGCGTCTTGGCTCTGAACTGTCTCAGCGCGCGACTTTCACAATTATTACTTTTGTCCTTCAAGGGTCAAATTCCGAAACATTTCGTTCATAAGAAATGATGTGACCAAAGTAGAGACCATAATCTTTAATATGATAGCTCATTTATCTATTTCGGTTAGATATAAAGGGAGATAAAAGGCTAGTGATAAAAAATACGTCACGGAAATAATGATAGTTTTGTCCTCTAAGAACTGAATTCCGAAAAATTGATTTCTTAAAATATGATGTTACCACAGCGGAAACCTTAATCTTTAAAATGATACCTCATTTATCTATATCGCTTAGATATCAAACGAGATAAATGGCTAGTGACACAAAAATGTATTTTAGAAATATTAATACTTATGTCCTTTAAGGGTCGAATTCCGAAAAAAATTATTAAAATATGATTTGACCAAAGCAGAAACCTTAATCTCTAAAATAATAGCTCATTTCTCGATTTCGATTAATTATCAAGGGAGATAAGTAGCTCGTGACAAAAAAATAACGTTATGGAAATAATGATAATTTTGCCCTTTAAATTCCTTCCTTGAAATATGTTCTGACCACTGCGGAGACTTTACTCTTTAAAATTATACCTCATTTATCTATATTGGTTAGATATCAAGGGAGATAAATGGCTCGTGACACAATAACGCGCCGAAGAAATACGTTTGCCTTTTAAGGGCTCAATTAAGAAAAATTCCTTTCATAATATTTGATTTCACCAAAGCGAAGATGTTAACCTTTAAAATGATACTTCATTTATCGATTTCTGTTACGAATTCAGAGAGATACATGGTTCGTGGTACAAAAAACCGCATTTAGGAAATATTGAAATTTTTGCCCTCTAAGGGTTGAATTCCGAAAAAATTCCTTTCTTAAAATATGATTTGATTTTAATGGAGACCGTGAGCTTTAAAATGGTACCTCATTCATACATTTCGGTTAGTTATCAAAGTAGATAATGGTTTGTGACAAAAAAAACACCTCACAGAAATAATATATATGATGATTATTGGTACCAAATGTCAGTAAATTAATTATTATAATTTATTACAAATCAAAATACAGAGTGCTCTTCATGGGGACGAAAGCTGGTATTTGTCTGAAAGTACTAGCATGCGTGTAAATAGTTTTGACAGTATTGCATTGCACAGTATCACCAGATAATTGATTCGATAGACGAGATTACGTTCATTAAATAAAATTTTTGCAACTGCGCAGTGTTGGGTATGTTTTGTGATGATGTTAACGCTCTTATTCCTAAGTGGTGGTGACGCAGGTTTTCAGGAATGCCAGTCCGTTCACCTGCAATGACCTACTACGGCTGCAGAAGACCTTGATCAACACAACTGGAAATCGAGCACCTGCTTCTGCAATCTGTACCACACTCGATTCTTCAGCATTCGATCATTATTGTGGAAATGTTCCAAGTTTGACAATCCCTTGAGGCCATATGATTGTTTTCGTCTGTCATTAAAGTGCACTGGGTGGTCAAAGATACTTGCACCAGGACTCCATAATCCAGTGGCTCATATGATTTCCTTTAAGGATTTACGGCTTATTGGAGAAGAAGTCATAAGTTCCCGGAAAAAAAAATAAGTGGATAAGGAATGTAAAGGAAATCTGCCAAGGTCTTTGAGAAAAACTATTCCGGAGGGATTTCGGGAAACAATAGGCACAAATATTACTGATCACCCAACAGTCTCCGCGGCCCATTAAAAATACTGTTGCTGTTTCACTTTTATTAAAAAAAAAGTTATAACTCTTGATTTCTTCTGCTCATGCTGTTTCCTTCTTATGAATACGTTTTCCGAACTAGAAACACCCAGTATTGGCGACACGTGACAATTAAGGAGGATTACAGGTAGTTAGGATTTTACACTATTTATATTATTCTGCATATGAACGAACTTATCTTAAGTACTGCATCTTAAAAACAAAGTTTCTTTATTTCACCTATTGTAACGTCAGTTGTTATTCTGTGATCATGTGGACAGGTTTTACAATTCCTGCCGATCTGAATGCGTTTTCGTATTAATGAGATTGTTTGCTGAGGTCTTTTTCTGGAGGTAATATCATTTTAAGCATTTATTAATGAACAATTGCGAAGCGAAGGGATCGATATGTTAGTCGAAGAATAATCGATCATGACAATAGTCTGGTAAAATATTCAAACTATAAATTTTCATTCTTCCGTAAAGCATTCGGTCAAGGTCTGGTTTTCACTAAGAAACATGACAATTGCTATTTCAACTAATTGATGATGCCAGAACACGTAATATGGTATTATGTGCGAGTATCGTCCCATTAGTTTATGGCCTCGTTAAGAAAAATGAAATCATGCTACTTGTTTAGTCATTAGTAGTATATAGTTTAAAATACCTTCATTTTGTTACAGATGCTGAATACATTGACATTTGACATTTAATATCAAATGGAGAGTAAGAAAGTCGTGCTGAGATTTAATATTTAAATATGAACGCTATGTTACTAAAGAACATTCACGGTGATATCGTGGCTACAGCAGAGTGATAAAGTGCACATCTAAATTTAAAAATAGAAGATCATACTCTGAAGATGATCCACGCTCAGGAAGGGCAGTCAGTGAAGACAGTCAGTTACGAAAATCTGGATAGCGTTCATTGGGTGATGGTAACCGTTGGAAGGTTAACAATTTTGCAGATTAGAGGTATATCAGGTATGCTAAAACCACACAGAAATTTAACAGTTTCCTTAAACAAAAGAAATGTTTCAGACTGCTGGATGGCGAAGATTTTGAATGTAAAAAAAAAAAAAAAAAAAAACCTAGTGCTTCAAGTCATTTGTCCTACTAACTCCAGTTAACCTGCGCACATAAAATTCCTCCCTCCGGCCATACTAACTACGCCTTGTCGACGTCGTGATCATTAGAGGCGGCAAAGGACTGGGCCATGGAACGGGAAGAAGTCCGGCCATGGCCTTTTGAAGGAAGCATCGCGGCATCCGCCTGGAGTGAATTTGGGAAACCATGAAAACCCATATCTGGATGCCCGGACGAGGATTCGAACCCGCGTCCTCAGAATGCGAGGCCAGAACGATGCCATTCATCCATCACACTCGGTGAGTCAAGGAGCCAAAGTTGGGATTGAAATATATCCATCTGGATTAAAGTTTTTTGTTTTTTGATTTTACTTAATTGTTCTTGGGATATGCTGGATGGTCTGTATTTCCAGCTTCAATACTCACACATTTCTTCTTAACCTTCAGAACTGTTCTTACACAACTCACAGACTGCACTTCCCTTAATACCCGAGACAGCCAAGACAGAGGCACATTGGCGGTTTTAAACTCTCCTCTTCCAGACATACATTTGATTACAATCGCAACCGCTGAAAACGTATTTGAAGCTGAAACTGTTTTAGCTACAATGTTGGGAACCGTTGGGGTCGTGCTTGGGCAGTTGGGTATTTGGGAGGGTGGGTCAAGACTTTCGATCAACGATCCCATGCTTGAGGTGAAATCTGAAGCACTTTAATCGCAGTAGAAAAATATCGAAGCAAATTCTGCTTTAGGAATCTTCTATAAATGAAGAAAATTAAACCAAAACGATTTATGTAACTCATGTTACTTCGAAAACGCGGTTCGCTGTTCGGAAGTGTAGTTACTCTATTTCGAATAATATTTTAAGTTACCGCTTTATGTTTTGAACTGGGGCTAAACGGTTCGTCAACAACGAGGTCATTAGAGCTGGCAGAGGATAAATCTGGATTTTCTGACAGGGTGTTACAGCCACGTAGCCCCGAATAGCATGACCAAATGCTACCCATCATTCACAAAGAACGGTTTTAAACTTGGTGATAACACTTTGGCACGCCCCGCATTAGTTTCAGATTCCATTTATTACTATACCTTGTTCACTTTATACTGGCGACTCAAGGTCATTTTCCCCTAACCCCGCTCCTCACTTCACTACCCCCTCCCCTCCTACTTACCCGAGCAGAAAGCTATGTCCCAGTATGCGAATGGCAAATTTTCCATTCGCATATAGGATATAGCAGACTGCCCTTGAGACGCCTCTGTTAACTGAACGGGCTATAAGAGAAGGTTGTGAAGCAAATTTTTTTTTTTTAAATGAAGCTAGAAATCGATACGTATAAATATAGATTGATTGTTTAGTGAATTATCTCCTAAAATGTTGCAGACTGACGTTGGATGTCGAGAACAGAGTTTAGTGGATTTAAAAATCATGAATGTCTTTCGAAATTCTGCAAACAGAATTTTACTTGAAAACAATGTGAGAGCAAAAATTTTCCGTCACAACAAGCTGAAATCGAAACATTTTTTTGAATGCACTCTATTATCCTCAAAGCAAATATGTTCACAAATAATTTATGACCAGTGAATTCTTCCAGTGCTGTCATATCACAGTGAGACTTGAACACTCAATAAATTTACAACAGCAAAAGTTACAACGGCCCAAACAGCTATGGAAGGATCAATGCTAGATTTCACTAGAAAAGACAAAAGGCAGCAACTTACATCGGTTCAGTCACAAAGATCATAGACATCTTTTAGTGGCAGTTGGCCGGGCGTGTTGCTCGTAGGGATTAAGTTAAATGATAGACAAAAGCAGTATTAGAGTGGAGCCCAAGAGATCATCAGAGACGGAGAGAATGACCAGCAGACAGATGGGACAAGGACATACGCAGGATTGTTGGGGTTAACTGGCAGAGGATCGCCCAAAATCGTTCGATCTGGAGAAGACTTTTCAAGTTCTATCTCTCCTCATAACTCGAAGACGCCAAATCAGTCCATGATCGAAGTAGCTGATAATGATGATGACATTACTTTCTCTGTACTGCCAATCACGGAGATGATAAAACTACAACTCCAAGCAAACTTAAATTCCATTCTAATGGTTCACATTATCGAATCAGTAATTATATGCTTGACGGCTGGTAACACCTGTGGAATGCACCGCTGTGGACACCTCTGCCAGTTGACTGAAGTCTCGTGTAGCCCGCGGCTTCCGCCGGAGCTGTGTTTACGACGCTCTGTGGGCGGTTCGTCGCATTCATTACGACAGTAACCACATCTTACCAGCGGCAGCCTGCACCACGAGCAACACCTAACGGCAACGGAAATAGCTACGCATAGGGACCTGAATAATACGTGACAGCAATATCTAAGATGTAGAAAAACTTCTCGGATTTCAATCCCCAATCAAAGTTGAATCTCCGGCGACGTTTGCCGCCGCGAAAATG
This sequence comes from Vandiemenella viatica, assembly GCA_031002005.1. NCBI lineage: Eukaryota > Metazoa > Arthropoda > Insecta > Orthoptera > Morabidae > Vandiemenella > Vandiemenella viatica. The sequence goes on from JARYHS010009186.1 coordinate 153,553,864, forward strand.
TACATAAATATCGAAGATGTTGTACCTGATGAGCATACTCTCACAATCAAATTGAAGGCTCAGTAAATGTTACTAGCTGAATATGCTCTTTCTTCTCCTGTGTCAAGTACTAATCATTCCTCATAAGTTTCCCATATCCAAATTATGAATGATTCTATATGAGCTGCAAGGTGGCTTAGTGGTTAAGGCATTCTGACCGGAGATTTTCATAATCCCTTAACCCAACCTTCGCCTCTGGCAGGGCTTACTCTGAAAAGTGAAGAACGCCAGAACGCTTGGGTAGTTCGGATTCCACGTTAAACTGTAGTCTCCTCTAGGACTAACAACCCAAGTTGTAACACTGATATGTACACATCCCCAGCAAAATCAAGTGAAACAAAGGCTTAACGTGGTCAACGAACATACATACAAATGATTCTTCACAGCTAAATCAGTTCTGCAGTAAGTCTTCAGCCATTGGGATTATGTAATTTTCTTTTCACTGTTTCTGATAGATCACTAATATTCCAAGCAATTAATCCACTTCTGTAGTACCGGTACATGCATCGTCTGAATTACTTTTATCTCCTTTTCTTGAAATGTGAGTCAGCATTGAATGTATATTTACCTTCGACGGCTGGATGATTATTGCAGCACTAGCCCGTTGAAGCGCTAGCTGCGACCCATCGCTACTCCATAACCACCTCATGTTTCTCATCGCTCATGTTTTGTTTTATTTTATGTGAACAATTTAACTGAAGTGAGAACAAATATTTTGCGGTCCCGGTAGCGCGGGACTAGCGAGCTGCCTTGGTGTTGCAGGGGTTGCGGTTCGAGTTCAGCCTAGGGCATGTGTGGTTTTAATTAAGTTTTGTGTTCGTCTTTTGTTGTCCTTTCACTTGTGCTCATGAATAATACCAGAAGATACTATATACAAAATGGAGGAATAAAAGAAACAGTTGCTGGCTGAATGGCTACAATCCGAATGCCATTAAAAAAAAACTGTATTTAAGCGGCGTTATAAATAAATAAGATTTCTCGGCCATCCAGTGGCGTATAAATATCACATTCATTGGAAGATTCGAGGGAATATATCTCTGCCCTCATTTTCAATAAACTTTCATCGAATGCAGCATATCCTCCTATTTTTTTTGGTAACTGCTTTACGTCTCTCAACAGCGAGGTCTTTAGAGACGGGAAAGGATGGGGGCCAAGGAATGGGAAGGAATTCGGCCATGGCCTTTTAATGGAAGCATGCGTGGCCAGAACGCTATCTGTTACACCACCACGCTCGGTATATCCTCCTCGTAAAGGCTAGTGATTTAAGAACCAAGCTTTTCGTGGCGTTGTAAGTAAATAAATTCTGGGTTTTCCAGCCGCATATAAATGACACATTTATGGGACGTTTAGAGGTTGAAAATTAGGGCAGAGATCGACTCCTTCAAAACGTCCCATGAGCTTTGCGACATTTATTTGCTGCTGGGAGTCCGAAAACATTTTATTTTTTAACATTTTAATTGACTAAAATTATTCTCTATATTGTTTCTCATTGCAAGAACCGTGCATACATATAATTTTTCTTCTAATTCATTGGGCCAGTGCAGATATTATTGCTGCTTATCTACTAGTCAAGTAGAGCTGTATAATGGAGGTTAAAGAACGCAATCAATCAACAATCTTCAGTTAACTATTCAATAATTGAACTAATTTATTTAAAAACCGCCCACTAATATTGTATTTCACCAGGCTTTAATTAAAATATGTAACTGTGTACGTGTATTCACAACCAATAGAGAGAGCATGCAAAGGAGAAATGATGAAAAATCAGCAAGATGACAAGAACTAACAGTGATGGTAATACATACAGGCTATTGTGTAGTCATTGAAGACAGTGAAACCGACAGTTAATTAGATTGAGAAACAAATAAATACTGGAGTGTCGGGATGAAAGAGCAGAGAGCAGGCGTCGTCGGAGCTGCCTCCAGAACAAAAGCTGTCCCAGGCCGTCATTACGGGACGCGCTTGTCGCACCCACCACAATTACTGCCGGCCTAATGTATTCAAAACTATGCGCAACTTGTTTGCAATTGCAAGCTTTGGTTTCCTCCTGACGAAAGCGCATAATTCATCTGTAATTTATATCACTCGCTGCGACTATGTTGGTACGAACACAGCTGTCGAACAATAGAAACATTAAACAACGGAACTGACACTTCTTCCTTTGGTTCTTTATGTATCGTCTCAATTTTTGCTTTCGTCGCTCATCTGTTGTATTCATTACTTCTGCAACTCTAATAGAAATATAAACGGTAAGTAATGATTTCTCTCTAACTTCTTTTGCGGAAGATTTTAAGAGTAGTGGGCTTCTAGAACATGCAGAAATGTTCACCTAAACGTGAAATTCATTGTCATTTGCTTGGCATATGTCAAAAATAACTTTGAACTGTAAAACATACTATCAAATACGAATTTGTTTAGGAAGAATGTACTGATGACAGATTTCTAGTAATAGTAAACATGACAGACACTAAAATGAAATGAAATGAGATTCATTGTAATTTTACACTAAACAAATAATGATATAGTTACAGAGCTGAATTTAGAAGATAAATAAAATAAGTATCAGGGACATAAATTGAAGGGTGGTAAAGAATTGTCTATAAGATTCTTCAGAGAGATCCTGTTGACACTATGGCAGCCTATATGAATTGAAAAGACGATTTAAAGAGACATGCCAGCAGATAATAATACGGATAACAAATGGATGCTGACCTTACAGTCTTGTATATTACGACACTACTAACTCAGTGTTCTTTGATTTCTTTCTAAATAATTTCTTATCTATATTCTTTGTTTTAAGTTTATCAGTAGTATTATTCAGTTAATCGATACCTTGTGAATGAAAGACGGAATCCTAAAGGAGTTAACCATTCGTCTGTCTATCACAGTTTCATAACTTGATTTATATATCTCAACGAATCAAGATTAACACACTTATTTTACTCTAAGTAAGAAATCTTGGCGGCTTAGATGGTTGTTTTTTCTGTTAAACCATTACATTATTTTCTGTTATGTTATTTAAAGATTTAGTATATATTACAGTCAACTTGAGATCCTACGTATTAGCACTAAAACACTGGGATTTGCTTCCGTCATGATATTGGTTACAAATCCAGTAAGAAGTTACAAACATCAGACTTCAGGTTCGTTATTATCGTTTGACCTCTATTATGGTATCGTTCAAGTCGTCGAAGATACACCTAAGTTATAAGAAAATCTTTGTGGTAATATTGCTTATGATAAGAAAACTGATAACCGAGTATAGGGCTAGCGTCGTATTGTACCTGTCCAACGTGTAATTCCATTGTATGTGTTTCGTGATTATTATTTTCTGGTCCAGGCTGCATTTTTTACCTAGCAACCTTAGTTTTGAGATACGATATCTCGAGAACTAAGCGAGATATCAAAAAAAAAAAAAAAAAAAATAATAAAAAAATATTCTTTACTTTCGATTTGTCTCATCGGGTTAAATAAGAATCAATCACAAGAACTATATATATATATATATATATATATTCGATTTGTTTCATCGAGTTACATAAGAATCTATCATCAAATTGCGGCGCCACGAACATCGTAGAATCCCTCCGGAGAAAGTTACCTGCCAATATGTTTGTTGTCAAACATTCTTCTTGTCAGCCATGCGCCGAGAAAAACTTAATTCTCACATGTTTAGTGTCAACAGTGAAGTACGGAGGAGGTGGTGTTATGGTATGGGATTGTTTCTCGTGATTAGCATGTGGTAAATTTGTTGCGCTTAAGAATAAATGCGGAAGGATATGAATACATTTTAAACTATTGATACTGCGTACGGTAGAGGACCAGTTCAGATACAATGATTGTTTGTATCAACATGACAACAAACCCTATCATAAGTCGGCATGTGGACAGTAATATTCTTGAAATGAACTGACCTGCCCAAAGTCGCGATCAGGACCGAATGGAACACCTTTGAGATTACTTAGAACGTCGACTTCGCAACAGATCCCAGCGTCCAATACCATTTCTGGTTTTAGCTGTTGGGGAAAAATGGTATTCCTCCACAGATCTTCAGACACTTCATTGAAAATCTTCCCGGCAAAGGGTAGATGTACCTTATATTGACGTCTGATAATAGGGAAGTGACACGGGTAAAGTATAAGTGTTGTTTCAGATATGTGTCCGCGTACTTTTGATAAGGTAATGTATATCTCCTTGATTCGTCGAAATTTGCCATGACCTGGCATTAATAGCCTTGCTAGCTGGTAACTACAATATCACTCTGACTGTCACCCATGGTTTTGATGTAACGAAAGCGCCAAGCTGTTGTCTGTCAGCGTGTGTTGGCCCGGAGCGACGCGTGCCTGATTCTGCGTCGCGTGGGCTGACGGGAGAAAGTGACACGGATCCCGTTCCGACAGCTCGGCACCTGCCAGGATCTGGCTCAGCCGATTAAGGTAATCGCTGCCCGTGGTCACCGCCGAGTACTCCTTCTACGTAATGGTCAGTCCGACATGGGGACTTTCCTCTCTCTTCAGTCTCAGTGGCCATGCTGGAAACCACTCGCGAAGACCGAATTCATCATCTGTTTCTTAATGTCTATAAATGAAAAAAAAGAGCTCAGAAGATTTATTTACTGTCGTAATATCATAAGAACGCAACTGTTAAGAAACCTAATGTCATGAAATCTAACTGTCATAGAACCTTCTGCCATGAAACCCACTGACTTTAAGCCGATTCTCATGAAAACTACTCTCATGAAAACTTACTTTCATGTAACGGCTGATCTCACATATACTGATGTGAAAATTTACCGTCACTAAGCCTACCATAACATAATTGTTTATCACTTCTTATATTGGAATGAAGCAGAATTGTGAAACTGAATGTTATCTTATTCATACAGTGCTGATTTATAATTTATGAAAAATTCATGTAAGAGTTGCCGTACTGATAATAGGTAAAGTCCCGCGGTTTCGTTTATGTTACCCTTAGAAAACACAGAAAAAAATATATTTTAAGGGAATTTGTTTACAAGTAACGAGAACACGACCAGTGTGTGACATACCAGTGCCATGTTCATGTACAGCAGTGAATCCCTGAATGCCCTCGGAACTTGATGAAAGGTAACAGTCCAGGATTACTACACTGCGAGTGGGATCGACGGAGCTGTAGTCTCGTGAAGTTACTGTCAGAGCGTTGAGCGTCAAGGTCGAGTCGCTCTATCCCTCCACATTCGGGTAGTCACTCCATTGCAGCTTTGTTAGTCTGACCGACTGTGGTGGGTGAGTGATAACTCTCTAGCCTCACATTCGGAAGACAACGGGTTCGAATCTCCGTCAGGCCATCCAGATTTGGGTTTTACATGGTTTCCCCACATCACACCAGGTGAATGCGTGGATGGTTCCCTCAAAAGGACACGGCCGAATTCCTTCCCATTCCTTGACTCCATTCCTTTCCCACCTCTAATGACGCCGACGTTGACGACGCGAAAAAGTAGAAGCAAAAAATAAATGTCTGAGTGGCCGTTCTTGACATTATACTTCAGCAGAAGATCCTTGGTTTCGGCTTAACGAAATGAACTACTCTACCAGCTTACAAATCTGCTGACATCGTAGAATGTCCAATTCTTTTACCGAAATCTTTCTTACAGGACATAATTTTTGTGGTATTTATAGAACCTCGCATTCGGTAGGACGCCCATCCAGATTTGGGTATTCCATTGTTTCCCAGAATCACTCAGGAGAATGCCGGGATGGTTCCTTCGAAAGGCCATGACCGAATTCCACCCCGTTCCTTGTCCCCAGTCCTCTCTCTCCTCTAATGACCTCGACGTCAACAAGGCGTAAATCCAGAAGAAAAAAAATAATAATAATAAAAAATAAATAAATAAATAAATAAAGTCTTCCAATATCCGACACGAGATAGACACTATGCTTGTCATACATTATAAAGAGTATCTAAAAAATACGAAGTTGAAACTAGGAAAAACTTCAGTCTGCAAGTTATAGATGAAAAACATTAAATCAACGCAATAGGAAGACAAAAATTGCGGATTTTAGTCCAAATGTCGATCTGATGCACATTAGGCGCGTCAGAAGTTGCAAGAACTATGTAAACTAATAAGAAATCGGAGATAAAGAAAAGTTTGAGCCAAAACCAGTTGGAGCGAAAAACATGAAATCAACACTGTGACAATACAAAAACCACATCTCTTAGTATAACGTTCTCGGGCGACTAGTTGACTGATATTTCGGCGATCGAAATCTGTAGCTACCTTCCGATGAAGACTTCAACATATAATGGCTACCCGAGAATATTATATTAATTCTCAATGCCTAGATAAACTTCGTTCTAATGTATCACATCTCTTACTTGATTTCATTTTTGCTTTTGTTTAACTGCTTGAGATTTCATCATTAAAAACTTGTCCGAAATTAATAGCTCACCCAAGATCAACTGGAAGTATTCTATCTTCTCCGGATTGCAACCGATTACAGGTAATTAAATGAAGTTCAGATTTGAATAACATGAATTTAATTGAATCAGGGAATTGACAACCGAGGAAAAGTAAGCATGACACTAAACTGTCTCGGCGATTCTGACACAGATTGCTGTCGGCTCGTCATTATTGACACAGATCTCATTTCCTCGCCTTGAAACTGCCACTCCGTCCTTTCATTACGACCTAATGGGGTGCAACGAGTCAGCCAGCTGGAGGCATCATTGAAATCAATGAGCCGTGCAGGATCACGACGGAGCGACTGCAACAGGTGAAAACAGGCACGTCTCGTTCACGTTACAGCTTGTCAATCCTCCACTCCAAGCGCACTTGCTTGAGTTAGCTCAGTGGTTTTAGTGCGCCAAGGAAGTTTGTCTGCCTGCTTAATTACTTTTATTCGCTTAATTATTTCATAGTTACGTCGAACTGTAGCCAAATGCATTTACAAACATTGCCAGTAATATTTGTAAATGCATTAGATCGAAATGGTCTGTACCTGTCTTTCTCAACCTGTGGTACGCGAAGATGGTTCAGGTGGCCAGCAGTCACAACATTATAAATGTGGATACCGGTTCCGTACTGTATAAGGCTATAAGCGGGTATAAACTATAAGCATAAAATTTTGAAAACTACAAATATTTCGATGCACAGACAAAAATCTGGTATTTCCATGATGAGGATAGGGTAACATTGTTCCGACAATATTCTGTCAATTTCTAGAAGACATCAAACAGAGCGTCGTTCGTCTAAGGATTAGGTAAGTCGCCGTTTTCTGAAGGTACTGTAGCAGATGTGTGGGACTGTGGTATGTTGTAGGGACACTAGTGAATTAAACAAAAATGTGTATACTCTTGTTTCTTTTATTTCATTTTCTGCCTGTAGGTCGGTGGTATAGTTTAGTTTCGAGCCAATAGTAGCATTATTATTTATTTCGTTACTGGTCACTATGCAATTAACTTTCAGTTGTTCACTTCCAGTTTCATAACTGTGTTTCCCAGGAATTCAGAACATGTTTTATAGATTTATTATGTATGTATGTATGTGTCGTTTAGGCCAACTAGGTCCACACTAAACTGTTGTTTGGCTTCAATTAGCTGTGGATGTTATAAGGAAATGCCTTATACCCATCATTGATGTTTATGAAAAATTAGTGGTGATAGTTTATCGTTGGAAGACTCTCTAGTTGTGTTAGAGTTACCAGTAAAAGCGACAGAAGTGCATGTATGGTGGAATAAATCTGTTTTAAGATAGCCTTGTTGTAATGGAAACAATAAGAAATATTAAATAAAATATTGAAGAGATAAATAATTGATTAAATAATAAAAAGGTAAAAGGAAGTATTAATAAAAGTAAATGAATGATTATATTCAATGATCAAGTTGTAAAATTCGAAAAGTCACGTAAGTACAATCTGTTTTTGTATAAATGTGAAAAGCTAATCTTACATATGTCGATATTTATGTAGCACAAGAAACTCCAATCTTCAGATGAAAAATAAAAAGGTTAGAAAATTTTAAAGTATGGATAATTGAGTTGTTGACGCAAGAGCCTCTATGGCAACGTTGTGTAGAAGCCACGAATTCATAGTAAAAGTGTATAAAAAAAACTTGTAATACGGACTTAAGTTGATGTTTGTTTAGTAACAATTCAAAATGGTAGAACAACGACAAAATACAAACCAAACTCTGATGAAATGAATAAAATGCAGGATTCCATCAAAAACCAAGAAAAAGCTACAAACGATATAAAGAAAAGTTTACAAAGAGAATTTGGTGAAATGAAATATGAGATCAAGACGACACAAATGGAACAATTACAACACATGATGAAAGAACATATGGAAAGACTTAAAAAGAATCTAGACAGAAAAAGATTTGTATCGACATAGAAGAGAGCAGGAGATTGAGATTTATTATGTATGTATGACCATACTAAGCCGTTGTTTGGCTTCAATTTACTGTGGATGTGTACACATCAGTGTTATATCTAGGATTGTTTGCCCTAGAGTGTACCTACAGTTTTACGTGAAATCCGAACCAGGAAGCGTTCTGGCGTATTTCACATTACACAGTAAGCTGTGCTAGCGTTGAAGGTTGGGTTAATGGTTTATGAAAATCTCCGCCGAGAAAGGGATTGAAACCGGGGACCTTTCAATCTCCAGTCAGATGTCTTAACCATTGAGCCATCAGATCGCTTTTTCAGATTTATTATGTTATAATGGTATCATAAAATATTTCCCAGATGTTAATAATATACGCACAGGTAGAAAATTAGGCCCATGTTAGTGAGGGATACGCAGTAGTGTTTTTGATAATTTACTGGTCCTCGAGTTGAAAAATGTTGAGAAACGTTGGTCTATACTATATAACTTACAAATCACAAAAGTGTGTGTTGCACTAAAATAATAGGAGTATCCAAACTTTCACCTTGACTGACCGAATGACAAAGTTTCCACCACCGGAACTTGAAGGAAGTTTCTTTTTCATTCATTACGTCCTTTGTAGGACTACGGGTAACCACTTCATAAGTGGATTATTCTCTAGCCAGAACCTCTTTCACTCTCTTCCTTCTCCTCTTCCGTTTTTCTTCTGAGATTTTCAATACCCTCTTCCCCTGTATTTCGCATCGATGATTCTCTATCTTGTTCTTGTGGCCTTCTCAGTCATTTATGTTTGAGAACATTACGTACAGTGCTGGATCAGCTACCGTGTCAACGGGCGAGTCTTCACCGACAGTGCAGTTATTTAAAAAAGAACAGACATATTCGCATCTGCTCTTATTATGCCGACAGATTTTTTCTAGCTGCAAAACTGATTTAATGATGAAAGTCTGTCGGAATACTAGATATTATCGGACAACGAGCAGATGCTGTAAAAGTACAACTGTTGGTAAAAGTAGTTCTGCGTTTCATCATCGACATGTGTCTTTCGAGGCATAGATTTTAACATTGTTACTAACAAGGTTTTCAAAAATGAAATGTGTTAAAGTGCAGAACGTAATCCAAGAGGTTTACACCTCTGAGGAAACAAAAAACTTGGCTCATGACCTAAGTGCGTGCTAGGTACAAAATGAGAGCTTTACATACTTTTATTTAAATGACAAGGGCACATGCGCTATCTGTGATTCTCATTACGACGTATTGATGCTGGTGCAGACTCGTGTTTGGTTTTTCCCAGGTGAGCAGGGTGCGGGGAAAGCCGTTACGTGATATGGCAGCCGGTCTGGTATTCAATTTCGTACGGCACTGTTCCAGTAGGTAATTGCGCGTCTGCTCGTACACAGTTGGCTGCCTCCCATTGACTTGGAGGACTAGCAGCGCTTGCGAAATGAAACGCGGGATACAATGTATTACAGAGACGACGGACGTTAACACGTAATAAATTCATATGGGCTCGCGGACGTGATGAAAGCACTCCTATTGATCACGCTATCCGTATAGCCTAACTATGGACAGCTAAGTGTAAAATCCGATCGGTGCAATTGTTTAATGGTTCTTGACACGCAAAAAACAAAGCTTTTCGACTTTGGAACAGGAACACATGACATACATGATAAAACATTTTACAATCTGGTAAGCAGAGAGCTCGCATCAGGTAATATATTTATTTAGACGGCAACGTCGACACTGCTACGCAAAAATTAAGCGTTAGATGATTTTGGGTGAACGAAACTTCGATGTTTCGCCAAATACATGGTAAACAAATAAAAAAATCAAGGCAATACAGTGTCAGAGAAAGATTTTTATTGGTTACAAGAGATTATATAGAAGCGGTGCAGTATTTTTATTTTTTTATTTGGTAGATAAGAGCGAAATTATATTTGAAAATAACTTCATCGGTTGTGAAGTTGCTTTGCTGAAAGCAAATAGCTCAGAAAAGTTGAAACACATTTCCAAACACTAATGTGACACCGAGCTATCCACATTTTGCAATCGATGACTTATATCAGCGGGCAGGGAATGAATTAGACGAACATTTCTTCTAGTTTCTGTCATTAATAATTACTATATATCACTGATTGTTTACTTCTAAGAAAATAAACTACAGTGTAGACACTAGCTTTGCACAGATTGAAATATTCGGTCAGCTATTCTCCTAGTTGAACAAAAGAAATACTAGAATATTTCTGCTTGTACGAAAGCGAATTTTATAAATCACTTTGTATTATCAGCGGGTATTTATCACGTAAGATCAATCAACAGATCAGGTGGTTTGATATATTCGCATATGTTGTGTGAAGAAAGCATGATTAATTTTAAATAGTCGTCAAATTATCCATAATTTAATCGTTTATACCCCAAAAAAATTGCACTGTGTTGTTGTTCAGTCATGCAGTAAGATTTTAGAGACATGACGCTGAAAATGTTTATAATACACGAGTTGATACTGCCTTGTAGCTTCTATTGAGAATTATACACAATAAATTGAAAATTAAAATCATAAATCATTTATCTCCGAGGGGTAAAGGATCTTAAAGCTGCACAGTGTGGCGGTAAGAATGAAACTGCTTGGAGGATTTATACTTTTTTATTTTGTAAACGTCAGGATGGTTGGTAGTTTTGTATGTGTTTATTTGTATCTTACACTCAAAAGCACTCATTGAGCGAAATAAAACGACCGCTGAGCGTTCTAGTTTCTTTAAAACGGATATAACATGTTTTAGGTTATCAGTATCTAACTCTTTGTGTTCACGACGAATCGGACCAGGGTGCATTTAATATATAGGATTCTTCTTACATGTCACGTTACAATGCTTTAAAAAAAATTTTAAAAAATTAAAATTGTGAGTCGTCATGTGTGGAGAACGCGACCTGGGCAATAATTTCGCACTGTTGCCTTTTTGAATTAGCCACAATGCATTCTGGACTTTTTTTTTTTTTTAATTGCCATAACGCGAATAACTTGTGGCCATTTTCAAGAAATCAGAACGCGTTATGGTTGTTTTCGGTCTCTTGACGTAACTTATATCTATATACAGTATATACAAACAGTCAAAAATTCATATCAGGTTGCGTAACTTCTACGAACGACCTTAGAAATTATTCCAACGCGTCGATTTAAGTATTGTATTTGAAGCGCCTAAACACGAAACAGAAACGGCTGTTGAAGCTAGCAGCGCGGTCTGGTGTTAACATTCGAAAGTTGGTGATACCGACGAAGTGGAAACATTCCGAAGGGAGTCAATAGGTTTGTTATTTCACGTCTGGCAGACTGCTGTCAACACGTGGAGACGCTTTCACCACCCAAACTCCTTATTTCAGAAGAGTTCCAGGTAATTTGATGTCGGGAACTGAGTGGTTTATGGAAAATTTCTTAGATCAACGCAGCTAACGTTCCTGATGGTACAGCGAAGGAAGTTCACTGATAACAACGACGTTAAATCTCTATTGAAAAGTTTAATTAAAACTCACAATTACATTTTTCAAAAATCAACAGACAGATACATAAGAAAATCGTTGGTCAGTTCAGTCATTGTTTATCGAGAGCAAAAACCCATATTGTTTCTTAATAGTAGGTGATGACACTTCGACCCTTTCGACAGATACTGTAGAATGGTAATTATGATCAGAAAAATCCAAGTAATATTTAGTCCCACAAAATCCTATCTATTATTACTTGGTGTAAATGTCTGTTAAATGTGGTAACCAAGTATATGCATTTTTAGCGTAACTTATTTAGTAAAGAAGACATATGACTTTTTTTCCTTCCTTACATAATGAAACTAAAAAAATTTCAAGACTTATATTGTATTTCATAATTCAGAAATAATTTCGAATTTAAAAAAAAGAAATGTAACATTAATCGTAAAAGCGTATTAGAACTATGAAGGAAAGAAGACGCCGTAACTAAGAATCTAGTAAATATTTCTAAAAAAATGCTACTGAACATATTTAATAAATAATTAAATTCCCCACAATAGAAATTTAATGTAGATTCTGATAAACCACGTTAAATTTATTTAAATCACTTGAAATGTCTTTGATAGATTCTGAAATCGCAGTTTAGGAATGAAGGGTTTCCATCTTTTTCTTACCCAAAGACTACTTCTGTTTTAGCCACTCGTTTAGGAGAAGTGTATTGATACGCTCGGTGGTCTGTTAATGGCCTGTATGTCAATACCTGCTCTTGCAAGGTGCTGGACCGGTCGTATCTCCTAGATCTGTATAACTGGCCGCTCCACGGGCGGTGTTCGTAATGAGCGCGTGATGGACAGACCATCAGAGCGGCCGGTCCATGTCTTCATGTGGGCAGGATCAACTCGCGGCGAAGATCAGATGATAACAACACAGACGGCCTGTTACCATTCGGAAGCGGCACACCAATTCCAGCCACCTCATCAACTGACCGGAGCGGCAAACACTGAAGTTGTTTAATGGATTTTTCGTCCAAGGCAAGCAATCGAACTTCATGTCATGAAGGAACAGATATTCGAAAAGGATCCCATTTTTCTAATAATAGTTGCTTGGAAATAACTTTTGCAGAAACACATCATCAGCCAGTTCAATCATTGAATGATGTTGCGTCTTGCAGTTATGAGCTCAGATAGATCTTGAGCAGCCTTCTCCAGGTCTAACGATCTTGGATGATCCTATACCAGTTCAACAATTCTGCGTATGTGTGTCTCCCATCAGTATGGTGGTTTTCCTCTCGCTCTCTGGCGATCTCTTGGACTCTGCTCCAACAATTCTTTTGTTCATCTTTCTTCCGAACAGCATCGTCGGCCAACTGCCACTTCAAGGAGGCTGTCTTCTCCAAGATGTCTGTGACCCCTGTGAGTGAGCTAGTGTCGGTTGCTCTCTTGTCGTCTTTTCTAGTTAAACCCAGGACTGACCTTTCCATAGTTCGCTGCGCTGTTCCAAGTTTTCCTTTCACTAATTCGTTTAGTGTCCAGGTCTCATAGATGTAAATCGACACGGGAAGAATGCACTGGTCGTAAACTACTTGTTTTAGATTTGAGGGTAGTTGAATGCCTACCGAATATATTGTTTAACTGTACATTCCCCTCTGTGGCCCATTTGTTAGCCATAATTTTTGGTTTTGAAACGTTCATGTTCAGGACAACTGCTTTGCACTTGGAGACGAGATCGGTAACGGAGGTACGGAGTTCTTCAATATCATTAGCCACAAGCGCAATGTCATCGGCGAATATTGATTTCTTAAGTTTTTTCCCCCCTTTACGTCTCGTCGTTGACGGCTAAGGTCATTAGAGGGGGGAGGGGCTGGGGACAAGGAACGGGAAGGAATTCGGCCATGGACTTTTTGAAGGAAGCATCCCGGCATTCGCCTGGAATGATCTGGGGAAACCATGGAAACCTCAAATCTGGATGCCCGGACGGGAATTCGAACCCGCGTCCTCCCGAATGCGAGGCCAGAACGTTAATCGTTCACCCCACCACGCTCGGTAAGTTGTTAAGTCTTCTGCCACTGATTCTAATTCCTTTTTCTCCCCATTCTAGCTTTGACATTACCATCTGCACAAGTATAGCGAAGGATAATTGTAACTTCACTAAGCCACCACAACTCCAATGGACAAAGGATCGTGTGGAATGAAGAGCTGTCAGTTACGTGTAAAATGTAGATAGTAAAGAATAAAAGATTACTAAAAATCGAAGATTTGAAATCGATGCAGCTATGTAGATAGTTAATGCACCCCCAAAGTAAACCGTATTATACTATCAGAGAACAATGCTAAAACGCCGTGCTGATTGACTAAGCAATTACTATATCTAATTTGTCTTTGGTCTAGTAGGTGACGACATTAAAGGAAAGTATATGCCTCCTACAACGAGTTTATTTTCAAGACAAAGCAAAGAAGCCATGTGTCACATCTCCATCTCGAACTCCCAGAGTATTTCATTATCCATTTCGATTTGAATATATCTCTAAATTTGGTTTAACGAAATCAGGTAATACAGTTCGGCATCGAACATCCAAATGAGTCGTCAACATTCAAAATGCAATTATATCGTTATACATATACATTATAATATCGTAAGAAATGGGACTAAAGACTTTTAACATGTGGTTATCCCGAAGTATTGAAAAGATAGGTAGAGCGAAGAATGAGTAGCCTCTAATGAGAGTTGGGTAGAGGAGGAATATTTTGAAGATTATCAGGAAAAAATTGTTAAGTCATTTGATAACACATGCTTTAGAAGGTACCGTAAGTGCAAAAAGAAAGAAAGAACGTCGAAGATTCCACATGATGGATGATATTAAGATGTTGGACAGTTAAGATAGGACGAAGCGAATGGCGGAAGAAACATGGAGTGAAGAAAGAGAAAACATACATGTCAAAACATTATTTACGGTTGATCACTTGTAATCATTTATAGTTATAGAATCAAAAAAATTGTATACGCCCAACGCAGGGGTCATATGCTACGTTGTACGCCTACTTAACTGTGTCTTAAACCTTGTAGCGAAGTGCAACTTCTGATCCGGTGAAGGCAAGGCCCTCATTGTGATCTCAATAGACAACTCTCATAAATATAAGTGCATGTTATAGGATTGAAGTTAAAATAAACGGAAGCGGGCACAGTATCGGCCTATACCACCACAAAAAGTCAAATCGAACAACAGAAATTTTTTGCAATGCGTTGGAAGAGCCAGCAATAATCACGAAATCCTACGCAGGAAACATAAAGAGAGTGGGAACGCAAGAAAGTCGACAAGATTACGACCAATTCCCCACAATCGACAATATGAACAAAAGTGTTATCCAGTTTGGTGAAACAAGTAGTACAGTACACATTACCTGATTTCGGTATAAATTAAGATCGAAAGGAACAATGAACATTAACGTTATTTTGTAGATATTTAGTCGGAAAAAATTATTCACAGTTTCGGAATATAACTTCTTAGGACCATGAAATTCTAGTCAGAACTGATGCAATTACTACTGGATGCAGCAACAAAATGCCCCACAGATTCTGACCGAAAGAAGGAATGGCCGCAATAGATATTTTAAAGATCATGCGATGACAGAAAACATGTGTCTAGGTACAACCTGTAGGGCCATAGGTACTACGCTGCCCAGATGGTTCCGCATCTTAGTATCATTTGCCGACATTTCGACCGACATTCTTCGGCTTTTTTTTGTGTCAAAACTGTGCTGCGATGTAGTGCGTATGGTCTGCCAAGTAAAAGTAACTCCTTATATCCAAAAGGTTGGTTCTCTAGTAGCTTTGCTGATGGGGAGTTGGTAAAATTTAGGAAAGCGCGCGAAACACAACACACCGCAGTTCTGACAGAAATGAAGACTGAGCACTTTGGCCCGAAACATCGACATTTCATATTAAAATGCGGCGATACGCTGAAAACACAGAATCCATTTACTTCGATCGCCTTCGACTGCATCTCCCCAAACATTTCGTCGAATATAACCCAGTCAGATATTTTTACAAAAAATTGCATCAATGTTGTCTTACAAATTCCGTGGAGTTCTGTCAGTTATTGGTGAAGACAACACTGTCATTATGATTCGTATTTCGAATTCATACTGTATAAAAAAAGGTATTTTTAACTTCCTAGACTTGCTTGAGATATAAATGGTAACGTTTGGATTGAAGTTGCTGTGCAAAGCTCTTCACAATCCGTAAAGACGCATCCTTCTGAACAAACTTCACGACTAGTATTCACTCCAGTTTAAACTCTACGTGAGGAGAAACATCATCTCCAAAAACGACACAAAAAAAGAAAAGATATCTCGAAGATAAAATTACATCACTAAGAACCTGTGCATAAATGTGTTGAGGTCCTAAAATGTATGACTGGGAAATGAGATTTATACTTGAGATACACTAACTCGAAGCAATAACAACCACTTTATACCCGTTTCCTGTATACATGTAGCAGTTTACCTAAAGCAGTTAAAGAGATTAAACGTTGTAGAAAGCTCGTTCTGCTTTCCATCATATGTATCTAATGTCACTTGCTTTTATTATACCTGTTAATATATGAAGGTTACAGCGTAATCTTAAATTTGCTGTATGTGCTGGACTGTGTGTTATTTATTTGACGTAAGGAGTATGAACTGCTTTGTGCTCATACACTGAGTAGGTTGTAATTCACCACGTGACTGAAGACATGTGGTGAACATAGCTGCGTGAAAAACTATCATAAGTTACGACAACTGTCGCCTGCTTTCATGTGCGGCTCGCGTCCCATACAGTGCCACTAGAGAAACGCGGTTCTGAGTCTTCCTAAGGGAACGATTCAAGTCTTAGAAGATGATTTCTCTTTTGATACTATGTTCTGATTCCTGTTGCGAGAAGTAGGAAGTTTGTTTACCTATAGCACTTTAGAAGGTAATGTAGCAGGTTTTTTTTCCAGAGAACAAAATATGTCATAGTATCCTACTTTACAATATTAAAAGATCTTGATCTTTCATTTTGTTACATTGTTATAATGTTGAAACTAGCTTTCATTGATAAATACAGCATCCAATTTGTCTACATGTTGATTGCATCATAGTAAGGGCTAGAATAGAAGTTATAATACATTACTCCACATGAATGTTCAGTACAATTGTTACCTCTGTTTTGGATTTTATGGTGGGTTATCCGCGTTCTCGAATTATTCTCCTGTGTCGCTGAAAAATAATGACTGTGACTGCGGATCGATATAACAATGAACGCTTTTGCGGCGGAAACCCTAGAAGAAATCTTCTCGGTCTTCTAGCCGCGTCAATTTCACATCGTGTGGCGACTTTTCAGAAGCTAGAACTGCTTCCATTGTAAGACCACCGTTCAACATGAAAACTGAAGTTGGCTGAATGGTCAGTTAGCTTATAAATTTTATGGTTCGCAAATAAGGAATCGAATTTGAAGATATCGAAGTTGAAGTAATCGAGGTTGAAGTAATTGAAGTTGAAGTAATCGAGGTTGAAGTAATTGAAGTTGAAGGAATCCAAGTTGAAGGAATCGAAGTTGAAGGTATCGAAGTTGAAGAAATCGAAGTTGACGGAATCGATTTTGAAAATGTTTAATGTGGTTCAGGTGCTGCCTGTTAACTCCGGATACCAGGTTCTGCATATTTTCCTGGCATCTTTTCCTACATACATAAATCTCTGATTGTGTTTGTTATGGAACCCATAATACGAGCAGCAAATGAATGTTACTTCGCCGCATTTAATGAATTTCCGGAAGGGCGTAGCCATTTGGGTATAGAAAGCAGAATTACTACCGATAAATTCTGAGTGAATACTGTATGAGACAGAAAAGTTTAAGGCTAGTTCTATTTCCTTCTTTTCCCCTTCGGTCATGATTCACCGACACTCGTAATCACTACGTCACTATAGCCAAATACACAATTTCCAGTTTCGTGAATTGACTTATTAATTTTTTGAGTCTGTGAGGTGTAGATGTAAGGAATTCCATGTAAACAGAGTGAGCTGACACGGGTAATGAGTACTTGCCGTCTGCACGGCTGAAGACCACCCCGAAGCTCGCAGGCCATTACGCACATGAAGCATGACGCGGGCGTTGTCCGCTGTGGCGGGTCACGCGATGGTTCTGCTGATAGGCCACTAATGGTCCCTAATAACAGGGCGAGGCGACACCCACTGTCAGAGACGGACGAGTGTCGAGATCGGTTGTGAATGGCTTTTCGATCGCCATTGCCGAAGAGTGCCGACACTTCTAGCCATCACGCTATGTCATTAAAATCTTTATTCGGTGTCTTCTTGTTTTATTTAAGTGTATATTTATGGTTTCTATATTCAATTTTATAATTTTTTTCCTTATTTGATGTTAGATACGAATCAGATATTATTCAGCAGTTGCAGGAATCACTTAACAAAACCTGGTATACACCAACCGTGGGATCAACCCATCGCATTGCTAACTGCTTTGATAATGTAGGGATGGGGCAAATTTTATTTCAACCGTTTAGTGCTGGAAAACGAAAAGGCTTTGTTTCCATCACTGGGTGTATTAGAATTTGTCTACAAATGATATTTCTATGGCAGAACATACCAGCAAACATGCAAAAATTAGCAGGTCATTTAGAATACCGGCTGGTAATTCTTCGATGAATTGACAGAGAAGAGCGTTTTCTGTTCTTTACATTTTAAAATTACACTTTTTTTATCCTTGCACGAAATTTGATTTTTAGGAAATTTCTAAAAACAATGCAGAGTTATTGCTGGTTTGCACCAGAAATACAATAGCGGAGATTAAAAGTACAACACCCACACGGAGTTGCGATTAATGAATGAAATTTGGCCCCAGGTATCTCCATATGAAGAGTATTATTAAAAATTGAAACTTTTACATGTAATAGTACGAGAATTACAGGGCTATTTATTATGCAAAATTCCTGTGGTTTTTTTTAGCGTATAATTGGAGAACAATGTGGTGCAACTTGACACTTCTTTGTGCACAACTTCTTGTTGGCCAAGTATGCCAAGCTGAAGAATGACGCCCGCTACACTCAAATGTCTAACTGTGAGAGAGGTCGGAGAATCGGTGTGCTTGAAATGAGTGCAAACGCATACAGACACGCGAATGGCTTGTATTTGTGTTTAGAGACGAATCTCGATTCTGTTTGTGGCTAAGTGATAATCGACAACGTGTACGCAGACCTCGTAGAGAAACAGCTTACCCTGCTGTGATTTCAGAACGTCACACAAGTCCAGCCACTGGTGTCATGGTTTGGAGGAAATCATTTTTGACAGCAGGACTGAGTTGGTTGTTATTGAAGGCACAATGCCAGCACAACATTATGTAGACAGGGTGCTACACCCTATTGTGATACCCTTCATGTCCACCATCCAAATCGCATCTTGGATAGTGCCCGTCCTCATACTGTGGCAGTCACAACACATTCCAATAACCATTGCTCCATTTGGATTCTATTAATATATATATATTTTTTGACGACGTAATTTTTATTATTTATTCATTTTTCTGAAATACAGACCTTTATAATACTGGAATGTAACTGCTCCCTATCAAAACTTAACACTACAGTAAGCGTAACGAAACCGTGCAAATTAATTGAAACATTTGTACTTGCTCAGGAATAAAGGCGTCTGATTGGAGGTGGAAATGTCCCCTGTTTCCGATGAGATTTTCATAGGCCCTAAACCCGACCATCACCTCTGAAACCGTTTGTTGTGTAATGTGAAGTACTCCGGAAAGCTTCTGTGGTTGGGATTAAAAACAAATCTGTAGGTCTCTTTTACCCGATGGGATTGCCTGGTTAGGTAAGATAGAGAGGAAAGGAACTGGCAATCCTACCTCCAATATTATGTTAAGCACACCTTTCCGGGATGATCCAACGAATCTTTGGGTTGAATATCAAGCTCAACATTTTAGGTTTGCTATTCGAAGAAAATCAAAGGGCAAATGTTTACTAAGCACCCCAAGGTCCGTGCAATCTAAGCAGTGGGAAAATATTGGTAATCCATATGAAGCAGGCTCATTTATATATATAAAGATGAATGTATGTATGTTTGTTTGTTTGTTCTTCATAAAAATCCACAGTTTTCATCCGATCTCGATGAAACTTTGCACACTTATCCTTTGAAACAAGGAGAAAAATACTATCTACATTTGGTTGAAAAATTATCTGTATAAATAACACATGTTGTCTCATAACTTCGAAATACCGCGATAGACAGACACGTTTGATATGGACGTCTCCGTACCATGTTTCCGTATAGTGGACTGGCAGCTCAGTGCTTAAAGCGCTTGCTTACTAACATCGTGGTCTCTGGTTCAAATCTCCGCGGAGGCTAAGATTTATAAAATTTGTTTCTGATCGTGAGAGTCACGCCTGGGCCGTAGGTTATTCGGATTGAATGTTAAACTGTAGATATCACAAAGTTAGGGGTGCAATGCGAGGCAAATCGTAGGTAGTTTTGCAATGCTGTAGGTGTACACTTTTTTACGTTATGATTCCTCAGGGGTTGTTCGCAGTCAGAGAGAGAGAGAGAGAGAGAGAGTGAACCGCAGTAATAATACTATAAATACGGAAGTAAGTCTCTGTCTTTTTGTAACGTTTCGATGACCAAATGGCTATATCGATGTTGATGGAATTTGACAAGAAAATCTGTATGAAGGGAACAGGACATTTTCTCCGGTATGTTTAATAGTTGTAGTCACGACATTTTGAGACCTTATCGAATGGTGACAGAAATATGTTGGGAACTGATTCTCTTCAAGAGACTGGTTCGACGGTAGAATGATATAGTGATAGCTTTCCTGTCATATTATTGTGTTTCTTGGGTCCAATTCTTCGTTACCAACAACTTTCTATATTAAATTCTGGCAAAAAAATTTAATCCACGCGTACGAAGTCGCGGGTACGAGCTAGTTAGCTATATAACTCCAAACCCATATTTCAAACTAGAAAAAATGTACCGCAAATTCCTCCCTACTTCTTGTTGGCTGCTGGTCACATATTTCGAGGCTGCCCCCGCAGGAAAGTCTACCGTTTTAAGGAGTGTCGCCTCGTGGTGTTTACAGTGCAATTAGGCGGCGGATGTGCCCGCGAGTTGTGTTATTAAGGCGCCTCGCGTAATGAGAAGTAGGCCCTGCCCGCGGGGAAGACAGCCACTTAGTGCACGCCTCAGCTGATGGCCGCGTCGGCTTTATCTATTAAATAATCACAAATCTGGCCTGGAATTAGAAACCGCTGTCCAGCAGCACAAACGAGGAAACGCCCGAATAAATTAAACCGAAAACATCCGCCGGCGGAATTGCACCACCGCTAACAAGACGCGGAGGAACTCATCGTGAATGCTGATCAAACACTTCCGCGATATAGTGACGCAACCGGCTCTCTGAAATAGAGACGGCTGTTCTCTTACATACCATTAAGGCTTATTACACCACAGGAAAGGCTTGGTGTCCCCAGCGTCGAGAATGTCTTCTGCAAAACATTTAAGTACCCGCGATTTGCGTTACTTACAATCCGAGTATGCTTGAAGGTACAATTCGTGCTACATTTTTACTTCTAGTACTCTAAAGTAATTTTAGCCTTGGATTTCACATTTAGTTGTAAATAAATAATCAATAATACGTAGAGTAACCTGTAATAAACTTTTTTAAAAAAACCTGTTTTCCATCTTTTTAGAAAGTTTATTATAGAGGTATACCTATCTTTTTTTCACATAAATTTACGCCATACGAACATGGGAGATATTACTCTAAAGAGTTATGGAAAGCATCTACAGGGCAAATTAAATTTGTTCGTAACTATTACGTCATGTAAATCTACACTAAATTAAGATTTTGGGCTAAAACTGGTTGAAAGTAGACTAGGACAAATGAACATACCTTATATTCACAAGTTGTGTCAGATGAACTGTTGATATGTGCATAATTAATGCTTTATAGACTATCGACGACTTAAGCATTTCACAACACGCAGAAAAAGACTTAAAAGTTGATGAAATAGTTAAATATTTTCTTGCATTTAAATTCTGTTCCATTACCTCGGCATTATAATACGGTCAGAATCACCCTTCAGTCGTTTTATATTCCAAGTATTGACATCCTCGGCTCACGGATGAAGGCAGGCTTAAGTTCCATGGGCTTCTCAGATTGCTAAGCATTGAGGAAAAATATTCATAGATAATTCACTACGTGAATCCCAAGTACTTATTTTACTTTTTACAATACTTCTTCTTACACTGTTGGAGTTGACATAGATTATTCCAGAAAAGCGCTTTGCCGACGTAACAGTGTATTGGTTGGTTGCATTATCAAAGGTACACCAGAAACCTACAATTACCACTACCAAAGAAATAAATGTCTGTTGACGCATGAGAATCCTACCGTACTTTGAGCACTCTAGATAAAGGCTCGTAATGATCTGGTGACAGTGTTTTTATTGGCTGCCCATTCTGCGCCCTGTCGTAGCCGCCTTAACCTAACTCGGTAATCCTGCTGGGTATAAGGGCCCTACAGTTTAACGTGGAAACCGGACCACGGAAGCTTTCTGGCATACTTCACATTACACAGTGATCTGTGAGGTGAAGGTCGGGTTAAGGGACTCTGAAAATCCCCGCCGTGACAGGGATTCGAATCGGGGACTTTTCGCTCTCCAGTAAGATGTCTTAACTACTGGGTCGCCGGAACCCTTCTTGAGAAGATGGGTTCTGTCGCTAAAGGTTCACACGACAACATAATTTAGAGTCGTTTGCCTGGTCCTGACATTCCCAGGTGTTATCTATACAGCATTCAAAAAACTACTTGTCAACAATAACCTACCAGTGCGATTGTGTATAGTGCCCACAAAAAAATTATTTTGAATTTATTTTCTGGTCCATTCTGCACCACATTGAGGCTTGTATGTAAAGAGACATTTTCAGACACGTTTTCATGCACTGCTAACATTATTTTGAATACTTTTGAATTCAACAAATTTAAGTTGGTTTCTTTTTCACAAAAGCAATGAATCTTCCTTGATTAGGACATAAGATGCTTAATAATTTACAAACGAAAAACTAAAACCACACTTATCTCATAACATATCGTTTGTGCGTCAGTTGATTTCCAACATAGAACTGCCTAATCTCAAGAAGTTAATCAGAACTTTACTTCGAAATTTGCACATATTTTTCACGAATATGGTAATAATCTTCATCATTACAATGAAGTTGAGACTGGCTGACATATATCTCACAGAAACTGGCAATATTGGATAATATATGTGTGGTACATAGCGACCTCTTGTCTTACGCTATATTATATTTATACAACCGTGAAATGTTTAAAGAAAATCTGTCTACGAATTAGTCCGCAAATAAAAGCACTGAGAAGAATCATTACATGATTTTTGAAAGAACCGTTCAGGCATTCTTCTAGAGTGGTTTCGAGAACCCACGGAAAAACCGAAACCTGGAATGCCAGACCGCGATTCAAACCCACGACTTCCCGAATGCTAGACTATTCATCCATCAGGCTCAGTAGTTAATAGAATCGTCTCCTGGTTTATTGTATCTAAAATGTATAAGAGTATTATTTATTGAAAGTAGACATAAAATAATACCCCTCATAAACATAAACCATCTATAAGAGGAAATTTACAAAACTCTGGTCTCTCGCACCCACAGCAGTGGAATAAAAAGTTTACTACTTGCATAAAATCGAAAGCTGCTTATTTCGATAAAAAGTCGTGACAGCCGCGTAGATCGTAAACGTCGAAGTACTCCTGCGTGAGTAACTTCAAGGTATTTGCTGCAGGGTTTGGTGGGTGATCAGAAAACTATAAAACGAGTCGACATGACTTCGTCTTGCATGTGAAATTCAAATATTTAATCTTGTCTCTCTTTTAACTGATTTTCTTTCACAGTTACGACAGTGGAGAGTGTGTTGCTCTAGAAAGCTACTTAGGGTCATTGCGAAATATGAGATGCCACTTCAGCATCCTAGATGGTCCTCTGTACGGCGGTTTAATGATGCAAAACAAGTCACGTTATACGGCATCGAACACTTACGTCACATTAAAGCTCGGTGGAGAGTGTCTCACAGTTCCAAATACGTCTAATATTGATTACTGAATTTAAGATGTAGCTGTCATTGTACCTTGTTCTTGTCGCAGGTGAATCAGCTCCATCCTTTCAAATTCAGTGCTGATCTTTTCATATTCCCGAAGAAATTACATCCTATTCCTTGCTTCAATTATTTCAAACTTTGTATTACGCCTTGTTTATTTTAATAAAATATAACTTCTATTATGACCCTTATATATATCGCATGTGTCTCAAAATGTGATTCACGATCCTATACCTACTCTTCCAAGATTGTTCCATTAATAAGCTCCTTCAGCAGGTATTTGTAGAATGTTTTCATTTCGTACTTAAACTGTCAGTTAAATTAATAAATCAGATAAATGTAAAACTAATTGCTTAATTCCTGCAAACTTATGTCTGTAGATAGCAAACTGTATTTCACTTTATTTCAACTGAAAGCTATGTTTATTTATTTATTTTGCAATGAGAATTTTCTTCCGCTACGTTGGGAAGCTTAATAAAACTGACTCAAATTGGTTAGCACCATTTGAAATAAAATATTTTAGTCTGTTATCCAATCGAATCGCTATTGAGAACATTCGTCTAATTCCGTTTATCCAGCTGACCAAGAAGCGATTTCTTGTTTGTTGTATAAAGCTGTGTATTGTAGGAACAAACTTCACTGCTATCAAGGATTTCTATCACTCGAGCATTAATTCTCTAACAATACAATTCATCAAAAATCTGTGGTAGTACCCGTACAAGTAACAAATATGAGAGCAATTTCTTCACTCAACCTTCAAACAAATATCATAAACCGAGAATAAATTTCACGAAGGATATACACTTAGTTGAATTGAAATTTTTTCATTATTTCTGTGTGAGGAAAAGTTCAATTGCTGGAAAATCTCGTCGTGTTGTGAACATTAAGAAATAATGATGCATCTAACCCACTGATGTTACCTTTATTCACGTACAATCAATGAGTGAAATGTTACAGCCATATTACTGAAAAATTCTAATTGCAGACTTTGAAATTAAATAATACCGAAAATAAATGAACTAAATTTTTCGAATTTCCTACAGGAGTTCATATAATTTCATTAAAGAAAGTGGCTGTTAATAGACATTGACACGTATTGTATTAACAGTTAGTTTTCTGTATCCTTCAGTAAGTATTAGTTTTACTCTTTATGATAAAACTTATTGTTTAAAGCACAATGTCTTCTATCGGTAACTATAAACTCCACCTGTGGATATCTGTAGATCGTCGTTGCTAGGAATACCTTTCATTGGGGTACATTATTGAGTGTGAATTATTTCGATTTCGGTTTGTGTTTTCTGTGTTAATAAGTTTACCGAAACAAGTAAAAAAATAAACAAATACATCGGTGAGAATCTTTTAAGAATGCGAAAAATATTACTTCGCATCCTCTATTCTACATCTACATCTACATATATACTCTGCAATTCACAAAACTGTGGGTGGTAGAGGATGCTCAGCACCAAACCTAATCTCTTTGTTGTGCATTCCAATCCCTAATGGAACGAGGAAAAAAAGTATTCATATAAGAATCAGTGTGGCACCTTATTTCTCTAATCTTATCTTTCCTATCATTCCGGCTCAAATAGGTTGGTGGACGAAGTATTTCACTACACTCGTGAGTGAAAGTGGGAGTACGCATGTTTACCAATAAGTTTATACGAAACGTGTGTCGTCTATCTACCAGAGACTCCCAGCCCAGTCTACTAATCAGTTCTGTAACGCTTTCATAAGGACTGTAGCAAGCGGTCACGAATCGTGCGGCTCTTCTCTGTACTTTCTCTGTACTCTCGATCAGCCCCTTACGAAACGGATCCCAGATGGCACAACAATAGTCCAAATGTGGACGCACAAGAGATTTGTATGCTATCTCCTTTGTTTGTTCATTAAAATTTTTCAAAATTCGACCTAGGAACCGCAGCCTAGAATTAACTCTACCTACCAAAGTATTAATTATATGTAAGTCCCATTTCATGTTCCTTTGTACTGTTACTCCCAAATATTTCATAGAATCGACCATATCAATAACTGAACTGTTTACCTCGTATTTCTGAACAATTGGATTCTTTTTGTTAGTTATGCTCATTGTCTTACAATTTAGTGTGAGTTGCCACTCAGCGCACCATGCCAAAATAACATCCAGATCACGCTGAATTGCTAAGCAATCGGTCAAATTCCTTACTTCCCTATAAATAACCGCATCATCAGCAAACAATCTAAACAGGCTTTTCACTTTGTCTCCGAGATCGTTATTATAGTAACTGGTAATATTACGGATTTCAATTAAATGTGTTTCGAATATAAACATTTTTGCTCTACATAAAGAATATAGATTTTTAAATACATTAAATATCCTTGTGCAGTTAAGAGTTTAAAAACTGAATAGAAATAAACAATAGTTTTCATCTTCCTTTATTTATAATTACTCATCATTTCATCTAATATTATTTTAAAAACTTCTAAATACAATAATCTGTTTTTGGTATATGAAACACATAAAGTGTGCAGATTTGAAGTTTAAAGCGTATTTCGTTTATGAACTAGAGGCCTTTGACAGATCGATATACAACGGATCGACGGGAATAGTGCTCCGTTTATAATATTTTGTGCTCTTTAATAACCTTCTTGCTAGTGTTTAAAGTGCCAATGTTTCTTCTTTATACCTCCAAAAGAATAAAGATAACCAACAAAAACATCCACTTGGTTTTCATTAATTTATTGTTTCTTTTTGTGCACAGATACAACTCGCAGTTTATCTAAACGTCCGCCGTGCATACCGGTTTCAAGTCTTCTCCTCTCTTTGCCCAAATATCTTCTTACTGTACTGTATATCGTCCACAGATTTTCATGTACTTTGTTCATCTAGTAATAATCTTTGACACAATACTTAAGAAATAATAATAACACGATATAAAGCACTTTTAACAACATACAAATATAATCAGCTTAACATTAATCAGATACAAAATAGTGAATTTAAAATACCACTGTCGATAAACAATTCCCACAGAAATAACATAAAAAAACATTATTTACTAACTCTTCAAAAACTAAGAGGCTGTGTATCCTTACATGTTTCCCTTGGGGATCGGAACACTAAAAAAAGAAAATAAAATATCTTATTACTGTAAAGATAATCAGGAAAGTAGTAAGCATCACATATCTGTTTACTCTTCCTTTACTAACAAACATGATGGAAAGGAAACAGTGACATACACCACGAGTGAAATTAAAAATGGTAAGCAGCGCTATTGGTTCGCTCACCCACCACCTAGCAGAAGACGAGGTCGTAAGGAGTGGGGATACCGTTCGTTTTTATTGCCTACAGCTCGAGCCCGTAAATATAATAAGTTTATTCGGAGTGGGCAGAGATACCGGTAGGCAGCAGCTGGAGATAGTTTGGGCGATATCTGGCTCCGTATCTTCTATGGATCACTCGAGATCGTCTCATAGCCGTCGAGACTCGCCATAATGAGGCTCGAGTGCATCTTTATGGCTAAAACTTACTCCGCGGTACGCCTTATTGATACTCGCTCTGGTCGGCTTCTCCCTGCCGCATGTAAATTGGACTCTCTTCTTGTTTGGAATCTCTTTGTCGGTCGTCGTAACGTCTTTGTCAAGCGGCACACATGATCGCTGGCTGAGTAATGACCGGCGAGAGGCAGAACAGCAAAGGAAGTGAACGCCGCAGGAAAAGGTTGTTAACACCTGGGAGGTCGCAAGCTATACGAGAGAGCTGCTGTTGGGAAAGGCAACAACAACATACTTCATCACCAAAGGAAACATTCGGCAAAACAGTGGATTAAAAACAATAACCGTTCTTTCGTGTAATTATTTTTACGAATTGACACTAAGTCAATGGTATGAAAAATGGAAATAGGACTTAGAAACTGATGTGTGTAGTACACGTCTCATTTTCGTTGTCTTTCTCTCTCTCGCGCGCACACATACAGAGAGAGATAGAGAGAAATTATTTTCTTAATACTTTACGCTTTGTCAGCGTCTTTGCTGCATCACTGAATTTCCTCGAAGCCTAGTATCGTGACGTAACGGGAAATGAGACGGAGGTAAAGCACGTCAATTGTTTGCACGTTGTTAGTCAAACAGATTTTGTTTTGAGACGCTGAGGAACGCTTCTAGTAGATTTCCTTGAATATGGTGCAACAGTCAATTCAGAAATGCATTGTGAAACATTAACAAACTAAGGCAGCGATATAAAACAAGCGTTGGGAAAAACTAAGCTCATTTTTTCCCCCATGACAACGCGCGTCCACACTAGGCTAATCGACAGCTCTTGGATGGTTTTGTATGGAACGTAATTACCACTTCATTCTAGCGATGAAGACCTAACTCGAAACATAGAGCTTTGACAGTGACGCAGAACGTCATGCCGTAAACCAGTGGTTGAAATCTAAGGCGGCAGATTTATACCGAGACGGAATTGAAAACCTTGTGCATCATTATGATAAGTGCTTCGACCTAAATGACGTATATGTAGAAAAATAGTTTAAGATTATCCCATTGAAATGGGTATGGCAAAATTTCTTTTTCTTATTAGGTTGGTTTTTTATTTTGAAACGTAAGTTACATTCTGGACAGCCATAGTAAAGTGTGGAAACAGTATAACTTCCGCACTGCAATGCACTGTCGTCTCAGGCTGTGCTAAACTGCGTATGTTGTAGGCTGGACTGGAATCGATGCGACGGCGTGTACCGTTGATGGCTAGCGGGCAGCCCAGTGGAATGCTACGGCACTGTGTGTGGCGGGAAGTATGCCCTCGCGCCTTCTCCTTACTGTCAAGCATTCCACTCGTTGTAATATGGTTTTCGATAAGTGAGAGATTCCACACTGCTCCAACCGTTTTAGTAATTAATTCACACACTATTGGACAGCCGTAAACGTTTTTAGAAGACGAAATATACCTCGTCCAACCAAGCTTTGTACTCCTTGCAGTAACTTGTTTGTCGAAGATAGCTTTCACAAAAATTTATTGTTACCAGAACTATTCGATTTAGGTGGTAGAGTAGTCAATCAATTCCCCTTTTCCAGCAGTGTAGCAAACTCAAGCGGGTTTCTTGTAACACATGCTATCAGGTGTTTTCTTGATACGATATTGGATAATCCAAAGTTTCAAGAAAATTACAACAGGCGCCATTGTCATTTGACAGATTATAACAGCCCTCAAACCTAAACTTTAGCTGAAATTGTATTTTATGAAGCATTTGTAGCAAGCTAGAGTGTGGTTTAAAATGGTTTTGTTTATTGGTCTTTTATTTTATTGTAAATCGGTGTAAATGGTTTTTGTTTTGTGAAAAGAAATTATGTAAGTACCATTTAATATGTTTAAGAACAGAACTATGGCAGAGAATTGCTTAAATGTTTGTAATTGTAAGTATTAAGGTGAGCCACGATGTTTAAAGGACTATTTACTACAGTTAAAAATGATTTATGTGGATAATTTTGGGTTTAAGTATCTTTAATTTTCATTTCTAAGCATTTTGTAATGATTTTAAATGATTCTGTTTTAATTCTGATTGTTTTTTAATATGTTTTCAATTGTTTAATTATTGTTAATGTTCGAGAAATATCTGTCGAAAGCCTTGTAGCGTTCTAGAACTTACGATATAACTTATATAATGCGATCAGCAGAGACTAAGAGAATTTTTCGACAGAGTTTTACAGACTCAGTATACGTCAGCTACGGACAGTGTTAAAATAACAGTTTTGGTAGTATTGTCTTTGGAAGAAATGCCGACTGTAATCGTTGGAGTGTTGTGTTTATATGTGTCCAGTATCTATGATGTTCGATGTGCTTATTAAAATAAAACAAGTTAAAATTTGAAACTGGATCCTGGACTAGTTATTTACTATATCTAATTAAAACCACGAACAATCTAACAAGATCTCTCCATCTAGATGTTTGTAGCTTCCTCTTCTTAGCTCAAGATGCATCTTTAAGCACATTAATTAGTTAAAACAGCATAATTTCAGTACAAATCTGCACCTTCAGAAGAAAATCCAAATTTAAAATTAGCCTTTTATAGTTGTGTTTCACCGATTCGTGAAACTTCGTGTGTTCTCATTACCTAACGTTAAGCTGCATGAAAGAGGCGTGTTCTATAAATGTTGCTTATAACAGAAGGAAGGTAAAAACGGAGTCATTAGATGAGCATCAAATATATTATATATTCCCACATGTAACAATTCATTAGTTAATTTCCTGATTTCACTTCCAGTTCTTCGTATTTTATCTTGAAAATCGACAGGCTGTTAAAAATTTTACTTAAAATCCCGTTCACTTTTAAATACCATCACAATTTTTTAAAACGAATTAATATCAAACTAACTCATAATTTTTTAATTACTCTCTACTGGAAGTATTAATTACTTCTATGGGCTTTTGATGCGAGGTGGAACGTTATATATTAAAACAGTACGTCTCAGCTATATTCTATAACGAAATTATGTTATCCCTATAACCAAAAGAAAAGTTTGCCACTAGTCTTAATTACAAATGATGGTTGCTATTGTGGACACGTTTAATTCTAATATTAAGTGATCCTTGTGTCAAGAAGTATCATTGTCAATACTTTTATCCTTCTTTCTAGTTCATCATATTACGACTTTTTCAGTACAATTTAAAGCGTTATTTCAATACTAAAATTTTAAAATTTCTGATGGTGCTTATTGTTCTTGATTTTGTGCTCGTTTAAATGACAGTTTTATAGATTTTAATCAGAGATGATATGTTTGTTTGAAGGAAACAAATTACTTTTTATTTAATTGTAGAATAAGCAATTAAACTGCTGCAGTCTTGTGCTAATTAATTAAGTTCTAAAGTTGTGCAGCTGTATCTAACAGCTATTTCCGAATGTTAATAAACAGGAAAAACATCGACCCTTCGACAGTTACACTATCTGTTACAAATAATTACAGCAAGTACCCCTCCCCACATCGATACAATGCCTGATATCTACAAACCAAATTAAGAATTACCAGACACTGGCAATATTCTTACAAGACGCACAAATAACGATATAGTCAACACGACTCAACAGAGCGCATGGACAAACCACAGGCTCACGGAAGTCAAAACCAACTGCCGGAGAAGACAAAAGGGAGAAGAAACAAGAAATATACAAGAAGCACCACTCTACTAGTGACCTACAAAAGGATACACAGACACATGAAGATCAAATCTCAACGAAGAAAACTACTGGTGAAACAAAGTTTGTAAAGCAAGACAAAGGTGGCAATATTGTAAATTGGTAACTCATGTAAAGTAAGGTAAACATACTATCTAATAGAATCAATATATGTAAAATCAATGTACAAGATCAAATGTATAATAAAGGTTGGTGAAATGGTCGATTGACCAGAAACAAATAATAATAATAATAATTACAGAACATCCTGCTGTCTGCATCTATTGGTTTATATTGGAGTACAGGCTTATTAAAGAAAATGAACATAAGTAAATTTATAATTACAAATTGAATGGGTTTACTGCACCTTGTTTACATATAAAAAGCACTGGTGTTACTAAACTCAATTTCCACAAATCACTCCAGGTTAATGCCGGGATGCTTCCTTCAAAAGGCCATGGCCGAACTCCTTCCCATTCCTTGCCCCCCATCCTTTCCCGTCTCTAAAGACCTCGCTGTTAAGAGACGTTAAGCAGTTAAAAAAAAAAAAAACTATACGCAAGATTCCATTTATCTTGTCCTCTTTCGGCTGAGCTGATTTCACGACGCTGACAGTGGTCGTAAGAGAGAGAGGAAGCGATAGCTCAGCTGTTACTGAGACGTCAATGGCAAGTGTTGCCCGGGCAGGGATAATAAGTCCAGGTTTTCAAGCCGTCACGCACGGGCGCTGGACCACTTTTTGTCCTCCATTTTGACGGCTACCAACCTCTGCACCGCTTCGTTGCTAATGATTTACGCGTCGAAATATATTACGAGACACGTCTGCCGCTCCTGGTCCTCACAGTGATTACACTTCAGTCCGCATCACCGACCCACTCCTCTAATTCCTTAGCGAAATGAGTTCCTCGCTCATAAATTCTCCGTGTCCGCTGTGAAATAACGTAAGTTGATGGGGATTTATACGACGTGTGGCCAGCTCCATGTGTATAGAGTCAGAGGTAGATTAGGACTCGAGATAGAATTAGCACTTCCCTTACAGTGTACTAGATTGAAAAGCTTTCGAGATTGTTCTCCGATTACCGAGCGTGGAGGGTGAACGGTTAACGTTCTGGCCTCACATTCGGGAGGACGGCGGTTTGAATCCCCGTCCGGGAATCCAGATTTGGGTTTTCCATGGTTTCCTCAAATCACTCAAGGCAAATGCCGGGATGCTTCCTTCAAAAGGCCATGGTCGAATACCTTCCAGTTTCTTGTCCCCAGTCCCATCCCGCCTCTAATGACCTCGACATCGACGAGGCGTAAAGCCATAATTAAAAAAAAAAAATCACAGATTTTAATCAGGTATGTCAGAAAGTGATGGTTGTAGCTCTCCAATGCCTCGCCACATTGGCATTCACCCCGTTAATGCAATCCTTCAGTCCTCATAAAATTTATTACAGGTAGTATGCATCACATCGATTATCATGCAGTAAACTCTACGTGAAGGAAATTTTCAAAATGTAAGTATTAATTTATCATAAATTAACAGTAAAATAAAAATACTCCTTTTTTATCTCAACTTGCAAACTATAATAGTTGTAAGCATTTTATTTTACATTTATTGTTTAGTCACATTATGTGGTAGATATTGGAGACAAATTCCAAGTTTTTAGTTAAAAGCGTTTTTCAATCAGACCTGGCGACAAAACTGGTAAAATTTACTTTGATAGCAACGCATGTCTTTATTTTCAGTGAAAAATATTTAAATAAAATAACTTAGTACTCTACTTGATGAGCAATAAACGATAGTGTCCCATACATTGGGGTAGTAGCAAGTATTCTTGACACCCTTACTTCAGTCGAAGCCATATCGGAACATAATTTTACAAAATTTTAGACACGACATTTGGTTTTTGGCCAACAAAACACACATGTGCAAATTGGCATAGTAGAATTTGTTTCTTTTAAGTCCGAGAAACCTGGACAATCGGACATGCGGCGAAACGACCGCAATAAATTACCTTTTCTTTTCAGTTAAAGCGGAGTAGAATTGAAAATGTTGTTCATTTCTGAGCTTTTGAGATCAACGAGGAGGCCAAACTCCATATTATATCTGTACACTAAGATGGAGGTGGTATTTTCAATTGCACCGTCAAGCAGCGTTAGCCCCCAATGATGAATTTACTCCTTACTTATCCGACATCAGGTTCATGGAGCTTGAGAGAACTGGTACCCATCTTCGAGAAACAATGCGAGACTGAATTGTGGCATTTTATTTCGGTGCCAACTACTTTTTCGATAGAGTAATATTCCACAATTAACTGTTTAGCATTCTGCTATTTTTGTGTCTTAAGTACGTTATACAACTCGTATTTGAAGAATGACTAAATTATGAATATCACATTTATAATTGTTTGCATCACTGCTTCATAAGAACATTTTCCAGAACTTTGTAAACGGATAATTCATGGATTTTTCTAGAGGTAATTTCCCTGAAAGCTGCTTTATTTCCATTCTACGTCACTTTAAAGGTATATGCGATTTTCGTAACTCATATCTATTTCGTAGGAAAGCGAATAAAAAAGTGCTGTTGTTGTCATGCAAAGTGTATTCAGCACGATTGTGGAAAAAGACAGATTCATTTTCAGGACCATATGATCAGATCGCATTTAATGTTCAAACTCTTAATTTCAAGAGTACAGGCAAGCAGAGTTTTCTTTTTTATTTTCACCTCTTTTATCTCAAAAATTTCTCGTAGTATAGATTATAACTTGGTCACTTGGTTTGTACTACATCTGCTTTTTTTTTTAATATTATCTGCATTACAGCAAGCTGTAATGACAGTTAGGTAACAAAACCAGATGTAACTGACTCACAAATAAAGGATGCATTAACTGATACAATTTAAATGCTGCCGCGAATTTCCTAAATGTTTTTGGTTGTTATAAGCATTCTTTCAGCTATAGTTTCATGATTCATCACAATTTATGAACCATCCATACATCAATGTATCATAAATACCTAATACAGCGAAAATTTGAACATATTATCACCAATAATATTCCTGTGGAAAGGTTTACTTCGCGAATGATTAATTGAAACGAAATAGCAGCACAAGACGTTTTCTGATGATCCATATCTCACGTTATATGGTTAGAAATTAAGGTGTTAAGACAGCTTTACTAAGTAGATTGGCCTGCTCCCGAGAATCATACCACAAAGTAGAACCAATTCTGCATAGAGTTACTGAGCAAGTCGCGAACTCGAAAAACTCGTTCGCGCGATCATTAGCTGCTCATTCCATAAGACCCTTCCTCGGTGAGGGGCTCCCAGCGGCTAGTTCCTTTCCTTACGATCTATTAACGGCGCATAAAGTACTGCCGCTCCTTTAATACCAACTATAAACTGCTAGACACGAACTGGCTTATATAAAACAGAAGACAGGCACTTTAACATTCTAGTTTGCTTAATCGAATTTTGAAAATGTTAATCATCCATAGTTACTTAGAGATGCGAACAGCGGTTCGAATTTTAGACATGTCTCTTCTTCATTACAACTTTAAAATTAAAAAAAAAAAACACTGAAAAGTATCGAATATTTTATGTATACGTATATATTGACACTACTGCGCACTTTCATTGCCGTCCTTGACAAGGTAACGACTAGATCAAATGTAGCAATGTCTTTCGGCTCAGTCGTAAATTCGAGTTCTGGTTTTCATGATGATGACGGATTTAGTATCTTTTAAGAACTGATAACGTCAAGAACTCCAATATAGAACTGATGTAGATGTAAATCAGGGCTTATCGTAACTGGAACCTGCTCTGTAATTTGCTTTATTTTTAGAAATCGCGGAAAAACAATGACTAAATATGCAAAGGAAAATTACACGTCTCTTTGTTGCTATTATTAGCTACGGTAGCTGTCGATATCGTTATAACATACAACTGTAGAGGCTTTAAGAAATTTGATGTGGCGTATATTAAAAAATACAAAAGTTTTAAGAAAAACGAATTCGGAAAAAAACTGTGTTATCTGGAATCTAGTGTGACTTAAACTAGAGCCCTTGGAAAGACGAAGGAAGGAACGAGCCAACAAGAGGTTCGGCATCTGTAATTTTGCTTATCGAATTCTTCTATAAGAAGTCAATCTTGAGAGACAGTCTACGTGGCTATGCGAAAAAAATGAACAAACAAATATTAATCATCAAGAGTTACTATAATGTTAGTTGAAATGAGACAGTGTTCTAATATATAATAACAAAATGGTACCACATTACACCACTTAAAATTCAAAGTCTGTATGTGTTTTCAAAAGTTTAACACAAAATGTTTACCAAAATTTATTACAGTCTGCCTGGAATATTCGTATTTTATGCCTTTGGTACTGCACTGCCGTAATCCGAAATTAGTTTCTTAACTTTCTGGGCAAGGTCGCCAGTGTGGCGCAGTGCACTGAGGCACCGCACACTGTATCGGGGAGGTACAACGGGGTCAGGCACGAGCCCACGCCCTCCTGACGTGGGTTTAGACGGCCTAAATGTGAATGCCAGGATTGCTCCTAAGCTCCGCCTCGAGAACATTTAAAAAACAAACAAAAGCTCTAAATTTAACCATGCCGACGATGAGTAAAATTCATCAAAGGCAGCCGACCTCTAATGTTAGGAAAAAGTGATGATGATGAAGAAGAAGAAGTCCTTTTATGCATAGTGCCTAATGATCACACTTTTCTCCAGGAATTACCACAAATTCTTTTGTAGAACACTATAATAGTAATTTTGTTGGTCTATGAATATTAAATGGATGAATTAACTCATTCCAAGACTTTTCTTCTCTACATGTTTCAATGTAAATATTCTAATACATGATATGCCCAGTTGGAAAATTTTTTTTCACTTTTGATTCACTTGCTATTGTACACGCGGCTCTAGACGTAGTGACACTGTGACATGTCACCACCTTCTAATCAAAACGACACGTAGTGAAAGAAAAAATAAATATTTAGGAATGCGGCATTCTCTAATATTCGGTACCTTCCGACAGCTATGGGAAAAATTGAACACCTTCTGTTGGACACATCAATGAACTATTTCGCCATCTTAGAGATAGATTCCAGATGTCACGAAACGCACATGCGCAATGGCTTTTTCGTGGAAATATAGAATGGAGGGGACAGCTTTGCAAGTGGCGATTGGTGAGAAAAACCGTTCTGTCTCATCCTGCTCCGAGCATTGGGCAGACACGCGTGCTCCGTAACATTATGGATCTCGAAAAAGATAGTAACTTTGTCGGTGAAGTGCAGCAGCATTTGAGATTTTGTCGCATTCAAATTCAACAACATCCTCCTAGAAGCTGGAGGAAATATTGCTTCTATTTCTTAGTTCCTATGAAGGAGTATTACACACATTTGTGATTGCACGTAACAGTAAACAACTATCAAGCGAAATGTGTTCCATTGCCGGAAACGGTGTGCCACTGTCGTGGTTATCGAAAGCAGTGGCTGTGTCTTGTAGGCAGTGCCGCACTGAGAAACTATGGGGCACTAAGCATTCAATACTTTTGGGGTCATCTATTTTTGAAAAAAAATTATCTGTATTTTGTAAATACGAAGAAAAGATGAAAATAGATGATTGATTGAGTAGAAGATATTTTTTATTCAATTAAAAAAACGAATTTTACAATGTATGATATTTTGAATATTACTTTTATTTATCGTACACTATAATGAAACCAAAAAATGTTATTTCATGCTTTTCGTATTACTTTGATTGTTTTATTTTGGATGATTTTTTTATCGTTATTTAACGAAAAAATGTAAGCTCTCAGGGTAGCCTTCAAAATCGGGATCTTCAGGCTACTGTCTAATCGTACCTATTGGGTAATCCCTGCACTGCCTGTAGTTTAAATCGTCGGCTTTTGGCTAATCAGTCATTGTTTATCTTTTGGTCAGTTTGAAAGCATTTCCCATTGATTCTTTCTATTTCAAAATCATTTCTTTAATCGGGCAGTATACGCTGGTAATGAGACATACACATGTTACAAATTTTTATGTTGCGAGATTCTTAGTCACCTATTGTTAGTCAACTTCCAGGCACCCCCCCTCCCCCCCACTTCAATAATGAAGATCAGTAACCCGTAGAAAAATTTCTGTGTTGTCACTACGTGAGCAAATCACTTCGGCCACCCCACCTCTATAATGATTACAAACGTGCCTGTTCCTTACTGATTGGAGGTAAAGTGTGTCCATTAGGAGTGGCGGACGTTAAATCCAAGATGATTACTGCGCTTTGGTCAAGGATTTGCCCGGCGGTAAACTGATGGTTCGCTGTGCTGCTATGTAGGACAAGCGATTGCCGAAAGTTGCCTCGCGGGATTCCGAAAGCGCCTCTGGGAGGAACTCATTTCTTTGAGTCGGCGGCAGGGAAAGGTACCTCGATCAGCATATAAGTGCCGGGTAGCCACATATCACACGTCACGTGACAGCTAATGTCACACAGACGGGCGGCTTTCACGCTCGCGAACCTTGACTCCGCAACCTGCATCGACAAAAAAAACGGCCACGGTGGTTGTTGATAGCACTGGCTGGAACCTGCACCTCATATGTTTGTGAGAGAATTACACGAAAAATGTAATTGACTTGTTATTTAGATTTGTTTTATTAATCTGAATCAGCAAACTCGACATGGACGAGTTGTGGAAATCCAGTATTAAGTTTTGTTTATACTAATTGCAGTTCCGTACAGTAATATATGCTGATCGTGAGATTGCACTCCAAATTTCCAAACCTATACTACCAAATGCTATGATCACGCTCATAATAGGTATCTATACAAGTACTGCTGCAATAAAGATGACGGGAGTAGTCTAATGCTATACCACCATAACACTAAGAGTCAAAATTGCCAGCTTTTTTTAGATTTAAAAAAAAAGTCAAGTTTTGAAATGAGATACTGGTAAAGCATTATCTCGAAGGCCACCTAATTTATTCCATGAATCACTAGACCAGGTATGGCCTTTTTTTAATTTTCCCATTTACATTTTGACCCGTCATGTAGTTGCTAAACTGGGCCGCTGAGTCTTATTTAAGAAGAAGATTTAAAAAATAATTATGCAATTTTTAACTATGTGAACAAAAGAGCAAATACTTCAAGAAATAAGTGATGATTTAAAAATCTAAATTTAATGAAGCAAAACAATTCTTTCTGTCCCTATTTACTAAGAACTATCCTCGCTGAATATATTGGGTGAATGCTATAAATGTCCCACTTATGTTTAAAACCTCGTCGGAGGTTTTGAAAAGGCAAACAGATGAAGCCCGTAGTACAATATATATACATAGAATGATTCAGAAGGAATGGTAAATATTGAAGGAGGTGATAGCATGAAACATATTGAGTAAAAAGTTCGTACAAACATGCGTACCATTTCCATTCGTTTTCGAATTAAATATTCCCAGCCTCGTAACGTAGCAACCACAGTCTCTCATCTTTTTTTTTTTTTTTTTTTTTTTTTGAGATCCACGCCCAGCGAGACTGTACGTGTTGGCTTCAAGCATCAATAAAATGCTTCAATTTGTGTATTAAAGTCGATGGTTGGAGTTTCGAGCATTTAATTTAAACTGTTGTAAAATATGCGAGTGTATTTGCATGAATTAAGTATTTCTATAAATTATTTATGTGCTCTTGATCATTTTCTGAGGTTGACTTTATGCATAACATTTCGGCAACTGTATCTCCAAAACGAATGGAAATCGGACACACATTTATATGAACTTTTTTACGCAATATTGTTCGCTATATATGTCCCACTTATGTTTAAAACCTTGCCGGAAGTCTTGATGGACATACAGATGAAGCCCCTAGCACAGTGCCTGGTTCGCGTGATTTACGCTCTGCTTTATGACTAATCAGACGGCAGAATTATTCCGCGTTACTCGGACCGGCTCGATTTACGACCGCCCGCCAGTCATCTTACAAACCGCTTGGCAAAGCTGCTGCCAACAAGTCTGGATCAATATACAGGGTGTTTCAAAAGGACTTTACAACTTTGAAAATTCATATAAATTTTATGAAACAAGGTATAGAGCTAGTTTTGGTGTTGTTTTAAAGGAAAGCACTTCAAGTTTTTTTACCTTAAACTAAAGATGTTCTATGTGGCTTACGTTGGTTATTCTGCAGACATCCCATTGGTAGTCGATTTCTTCCCAGACTCGCACTAGCATTTCAGGTGTAACTTGCTAAGCAGCAGCGTAAATTCTTGCTCTAAGTTCAGGTAGAGTGGCGGGCAAAGGCGGTACGTACACCATATCTTTTATTAAACCTCAGAAGAAAAAATCTAGCGGTGTCAGGTCTCGGGAACGGGGGGGCCATGCAATTGGCGCATCACGGCCAATCCATTGACCTGGAAAGCAGGTCATTGAGAAAATCCCGGACGTCAGTCAGATAGTGTGGTGGTGCGCCATCTTGCATAAAGAAAACATTTCGTTCTCGGTCATCCTCATCGATCTGTGGTATCAAAAATTGTTGATCAAGGTACACTATCCCGTTGATGGTTCTCTCTTGGAGAAAAAAGGGGCCGTACATTTTCCTCTTGCTCAACGCACAAAAAACGTTCACTTTAGGGCTATCACGAACATGTTGCAATGTTTCATGTGGATTTTCACTGCCCCAAATCCTACAGTTATGTGTGTTAACCTTGCCACTTAAGTGAAAAGTTGACTCGTCATAAAAGATTATGTTGTCCAAGAAATGTTCATCATCATCCACTCGATTTTACATGTCCACACAGAAGTTCCTACGTGCAATCTTATCAGTGTCTTTAATTGCTTGTAAAATCGAATATCGGTATGGTTTCAAATGCAAACGTTTTCTCAACACACGCCAAAGCGTCGTATGTGGGACTTGCAGCTCATGAGATGCACGCCGGGTCGATTTCGTAGGGATGTTGACAAAACTTTTTCTCATTTGCTCAACGACCTCGTCCGATGTGCTTGGACGACCCGAGGATTTTTTATGTTTTATTGAGCACCCTGATTATACAAAACTTCTATGCCACTCATAAATTGTAGGTCTACTAGGAGGATCTTTAGCGTACTTGGTACGAAAATTACGCTGAACTGTTGTCGCAGACTTCGATTCTTCAAACCAAAACACACAGCTAGCACGCTCGGGTCCAGTGAAGGCAGCCATCTTTAACGTAACTGCCGCCAGCGCGTGTGTGGCGCAATTAGACTACGCGAGTCAAAACTTGAAGTGTTTTCCTTTAAATCTACACCAAAACCAGCTCTGTACCTTGTTTCATAAAATTTATATGAATTTTCAAAGTTGTAAGGTCCTTTTTGAAACACCCTGTATTGGAGTTACTTCACAAGGTTCTATAAGAAAAATATAACGCCTTCCGCTGGCATCAAAATGTATTATTTGTTACGGGAACTGCAAAAGCGCTCTGTAACTTGATGACTTTCGGTGGTGGATTTGATATTTAATGACACAGATGAATAAATAATAAGTATTTCATGACTAGAAGTGCGAGTTTGAACCAGTCATTATCAGCAGATCGCTTATTACAAATGTGTGTATACATAAAACCTGTAATAACTATACCGTAACAGATGGATTCCAGCAATTTCAGTCTTTAAAGTGGCCAGTTATTTATTTCATTTTCTTTTTAAATCAGTAAGTATTCCTACAAACGACAGCATGTAACACATCCAGAATCTAATTTTTTGGAGATGATGAAATCTTATCGGATAACGAGCCGAGTGAATCCGTTGATAACTGCCACCGAGCGTGGTGGTGTAACGGCTAGCGTTCTGGCCTCGCATTCGGGAGGATGGCGGTTCGAATCCCCGTCCGGGCATCCAGATTTGGGTTTTCCATGGTTACATAATGCTATATGATATAGTAAAAACGAGAAAGGATTTTGAACAGTACCCGGGGGATGTGAACAGGATACCATATTGGGTAGAGCAACATGCAACAAAGATAAGTGCCATAAGAAGTCAGCTGATTAGGTACAAAGACACAAAAATTGATTTTTTCGTCATTATAATGGTGGAAGAGGAATTGCTTGTTAAAGACATAAAATGTAAATATGTTGTCATATCATTTGACATTAAACTCAGTTGGGAGGAACCAACGTGCAGATGGTAAGGAGAGTTTCAAATCCATGAAAATACTGGAAAGGGTGATGAGGTTATGTGCTACATACGTGAAGGACCTGAGATCAGTACTGTACTTTGAATAAGTATGGGATGTGAATTGTGGATATCGAATACAGGAGCTGCACGGGTGCAAAGGAGGGCAGAATGTTTAGTTTAAATTACAGCGCAATACAATCAGTACTGAAGTGGAGAGGACAGAATGCGAAAAAAGAAAGTGCTGGTATTGTACAAGGCGTATATTTGCGATAGGGCGTGGATGGATTTAAGGGTAGTACGTGAAAAGAAAATTTTGATCGTATCTATAAACCATCACTTTATTTAAAGAGTAAGGGAATCTGACAGGTTTCTTTTGTAGCTGAGTCAGAGGCTGTATTTAATTAACGAAAGATACGTTAAAGAAGGAACTCAAACAGTAAAAAAAAAACTGAAGTAAAAATTCGTGCAGTGCAGAAGTATGTAAGTGATGAAAATGCAAAATGCTCCATTGCAATTGATTAATAAAAAGTTAGGAGAATCACTGAATGTTAAAAAGTTTGAAATTAATGTTCATGTTGACTGCTGCATGTTTAGTTCTTTCGCTTGAAACACAGGAGTCAGCAAAACAACAACAAACAGAAATTACTCGCAGGTATATTATTTTAGAATACTTATAATTAATCTGATGAAAATTTTAACAATGTCTTGGCTAATTATTAGTTTTACTTGGTTTAGTGCATGCTGTATAAATGAGTTGCTTGTTGGTTTAGTGGATGGGCTAACTGATTTCTGACCCAAAGGTCCCCAGTTGAAGTCATTGTCTCGGGGAAGATTTTTATAAGCTTTCAACCCAACCTTTATCTCTGGCAGAGCATGCTGTGTAAATTGAAGTACGCTACTGTGGTTAGGATTCTAGGTTAAACTGTAGATCGCCTTTCGGCTATCAATCCTAGTTGTAAAACTGAAACACCACAAATTCGAGCCAAACAAAGGCTTAGCGTGGTCCTAGTTGGCCAAAACGAACATACATACATACAAGGATAAAAAAATTTGGAGATATGAAGACTTCTATTCTTCCACACATATAATAACAATATCGTATAGTAATTTCTAAAATCCACGCTATTAAAGTGATGCTGTGAAATTTTTATTAGGTGGAAACAGATCAGCATTAACAAAAAGAACATTCTTGACACAAAGCAATCAGTTAGGATGCTAGAATGGCATAGATATAGGTAAGAATTTTTTCTTCGGTCTTTACGAAGCGTCAACGTGGAGGCAATTAGAGGCGGGAATGGATTGAGGGTGAGGAACGGGAAGTAATTTGGCCCCTTGTCCTTTGAAGGAGCCATCCCAGCGTTCGCCTGGAGTGTTTATGGGAAACCACGGAAAGCCGAAATCTGGATGGCTGGACGGGGGTCTGAATCCATGTCCTCCAAAATGCCAGGCCCCAGGGTAACAGCTAACCTTCCAGGATCGGTCGCGTTCAATAGTGTTTTATGACACCACAGGATGCTAAATGACTTCGATGTTACCAGAAACTCAAGAGTTATGAAACATCTAAGCCGGATGTACAGTCCACAGCATAATTTCCCAGACCGCGTCCGTAATAGACGCTTGTTTCTGCTCGAATATTCATTTCAATCAAATATTATAGATATTTGTGCAAAACGTGTACTATGCGAAGGTTGTTAATCTAAGAAATAAAAATCGTAAGTTCAAATGAGGCTAATTATTTTGTCATGAAAGATTTTGACTTCGGAATTAGCGTCTTTGGGGGGTCTTTAAACTAATCTATTAATACAATAACTTCTTTTTGTCACTGATAGATTTTCTGAACATAGTGTATGTAGTAACGATTACAGGTATTAGTTAGGATAATCATTATGTATTAGTTCTAATCCCACAGAGCATTTGAATTTTGTTTCAAGGCGTCTTACAGAGAATCTTCAGCTTCTTTAACATGCCTGCAAATGTTTAGGAAGTTTCTTGCATATTTATGGATAATCATTTCATTTTTTTCTGTCATCATTCTCTCGACTGGTTTGATTATATCCTCAATCCCTTCATATCCTGTGCTTACCTTTTCCTTACATCCTATAGCTTCAGTTATCTCCTTCATGTACTC
Organism: Vandiemenella viatica; assembly: GCA_031002005.1. Lineage (NCBI taxonomy): Eukaryota > Metazoa > Arthropoda > Insecta > Orthoptera > Morabidae > Vandiemenella > Vandiemenella viatica. Next base: position 153,597,283 of record JARYHS010009186.1, read on the forward strand.
TACTATTTGACTTCCTCTACAGTTCTTACCTTCAACCGTTCCCTCCACTAATAAATTAAACAATCTTCCATATCTTAAAATCCAACCCACCATCTTGTATCTTCTTTCTGTAAGACTCTTCCATAAGAATATCTTCTTGACTATCATTTCCAAAACACTTTCATTTCGTACTTTATCTGACCACTTAATTTTCAGCTTCCTTCTATAGCACCACCTTTCAAATGCTTCAATTTTCCTATCCTGTGGTATTTCTTGGCTACCATAAAGTACTATGTTCCACACATAGAGTTTTAAAAACTTCTGAGTCTTAGATCAATATTTGAAACTTAAAGATTTCTTTTCTTCATGAAAGCTCTTTTCACTAGTGGTATTCAGCTTTTAACATCATTTCTGCTTTGGCCAACAGTAATTTTGCTTCCTAAGAAGCAGGAATCATCAAATTCTTTTAATCGCATCCGGTCCTATTTTTATATTTAACCCACTATTACCGCTATCATTTCTACTACATTTCATACTATGATCATTTTAACCCACTATTACCGCTATCATTTTTACTACATTTCATACTATGATCATAGTTTAAACAATGTTTGTTAAGTAAGCAACAGTTTGCTTTTATCAACATTACGTCATGTTTTATATTAGTTGGGATCACGCAGTTGAGTGATTACACCGACTGAATGTGTAGAGGTGCTGCTGGGGTTCAATCATCAATCAGGCCGAAGGTTTCTCTTTTAAGCTGAACGTCAGGAACGGCTCCTCTGATGCCGGGAAGCAATGTCTGCCTGCTGTATGATAGGTAGCATCCAGTGTCGGCAGTCTGTAATGTCCTTGGATGAATGGAAGACTGAGCACGAATATCGACAGAGAAGTGGTACCCTAATTACACCAGATTGCATTACGTGTCATTGCTTTCCGCCCAAAGGGGTGGATGGAAGATTAGATTTTTTCCCTCTTATGACTTAATGCCTGTTGACGTCGAGGTGATTAGAGAAGGGAAAGGGTGGGGGTGAGGAACGGGAAGGAAGTCGGCCATTGATTTTTGAAGGAAGTATCCCGACTTTCGGCTGGAGTGATTTGGGGAAACCACGGAAAAAGCAAATCTTGATGTCCGGATGGAGGATCGAATCCGCGTCCTCCCGAATTCGAGGCCAGAGCGTTACCGCTCACCCACCACACTCAATGGAAGGTTAGAGACACAGCGGGAGACTACAGAACCACGAGGCCTGCCGTCACAATTGAACAAATTTAAAAGGGGCTAATTAGCACAAGAGTCAGTCATCAGACACTACGTAAACTCAGCAATACCTTTCATCTCCCTTAAGCCATGTTCCCACAACGTCTTGTACCGAAGGCGGGACGGGACGAATACTCAACAACACGCCATGGGGACAGGGCCGCCTCTGCTAGCGGAGATGAGACGCAGCTACCCACTCTGTGTCGGTAAACATCACAGGCGTGTGTACTGCAGCGCTGTTGCCATCGGTTTGCAGCAGCGGTGTGCACTCCTTCTGTTGCTGTAAAATGTTCTGTGCCAAAAGACACTAGGCAACATGGAGGGGAGGTGGCAGTGAGGTAAGCGAGGGCTAACCTGCGGCGCGCGCCCTAAACTTAGGCTAATGAGGTCCCGTCCCGTCCCGCCTTCATTACAAGACGTCGTGGAAACGCGGCTTTACTGAATCGTGCGTGCTAGACATGAGGGTCTTTGCTTAGGCGCGCCGCCATTGCGTATATGATTCTGGCATCCTTCGCATCCGGTATCGAAATCGTTTCTTCTGGTCACGAAATTTATCGTGGTGCTGAATACGTCGTCTCTACTGTCGATCTTTAGTATCTCTCTCTATTAGCATCAGAGGTCTGTAGTAGCGACCAACAATCTTCTTAAATTTTCGTTTGCCAAAATCTTACATCCGATGAATAAACGATTTGGAGTTTGCGACCTTTTAATGGCTTAAGTTTCCAGTTACAAGTTTTATTTATATTTCTCATAGGAATAATATAAACATCTAAATTTTGGCTCTGGAGGTTCGTGAGCACTCTCAACACTCATACGAATCAACTAAAGGTGTGGTCGTAATAACAGGGTTTCTATTGGCTGTGCATGCCGCCTTAACCTGACCCGGTAAGCGTACAGTGTATAGGGTTACAGTTTAACGTGGAATCCGAACCACGGAAACGTTCTGACGTATTCACACCACACAGCAAGCTGTGTCAAAGGCGAAGGTAGGGATAAGGGTCTTTGAAAATCCAAACCGAGAGCGGAATTTGAATCGGGGACCTTTCAGACGTGAACCACCATACCACTACGGGTTAATAAACAGCATTCGTGTAAGATTATTGTGATGTTATTGTTCAGTGCCCTCTTTTACACCATTATAAAATACTGGAAGACTAAATTGTTTATGTGGTTTACGATGTTTGTTGTTTTTATTTCCTATAAATGTTTATCAGTTTTACCAGAGCTGACGGACAAAAATCGGAGAAACTCAGTTTTAGAGACTATCCATAAGATCTAATATCTGGGTATTGTGGGCCATAATCCATAAGATTATAATGTGAAATTTTTGTGTTCACTTGAATATGTTTTTGAATCTGATTAATTTGGTAAGATTTTACTATCTCAAATAATGCACAGCCATTTTCAGTGAGATGTACATAAAGGAAGTCTAACTGTATACATATTTTTTTCGCATTGGATATGACAAAGGTGATTTTTTTGCAGTGCTATACACGTTTTGGGGCTTTTTCAAATGAAACATTATCTCAGATCACACAGAACGATTATGGAATGAGCAACTGCGAACAAAGTTGTTGCTCATAATCAAACGATAAAGCCAGTGTACACTACATACGTATTTTGAAAACAAAATCTGTTTTTTTTTTTTAAAAAAGAAATCTACCTTCTATTGTTGTCTCAGTAGTTTGAGTTATACCTTATTTTTTTATGTTTTTATTTCTTATGGTTTTACGTCTTGTCGGTGACAAGGTTATCAGAGGTGTGAAAGGATGGAGCTCAAGGAACGGGAAGGAATTCAGCCATGGTATTTTTTAAAATGAACCATTCCAGCCAGCATTCACCTGGAGTGATTTGGGGAAACCATGGAAAACCCAAATCTGGATGCCCGGACGGGGATTCGAACCCACGTCCTCCCGAATGCGAGGCCATAGCGTTACCACTTACGTTCGGTGCCTTAATTTTATCCGTTATGTGAATTTGCTTGGCCTTGGCGAATCAGAAGCAGGGGCAGCCACTCTCGTTAATGATTCCGAGGTCGTAAACGCAACGACAGATCGGCGGAGGTGACGTCTGAAAGTTTGATAGCTTGCGTAAGAGCGTGACTTTCCCCGCGCGCTATGGGCGAAAGTGAAGGGCGACTGTTTGGCCACGGGGGCTGATGGACACAAACTTTCCGCGTACTGACGAATGCGTTTCGAACTTCGGGGCACTGGTTATACACAACTGCAGTTAAAGATGTCCACCGCTCCAAGAGAATTATTAATGTCAAACTGTTAAATATTACTCAAAATAACCACATTTACAATGGTACTGATTATTGATCTTTGCAAGAAGTGAAATCCCATACATAATTAATTTTGTTACAAATGGTCTGTTCCATAATCACATCGCAATACAATTCATTTACATATAATCATCGAATATCGCATACGCAGAAGATAACGAAGAAAGAGATGAGGTTCCAAATTGGCCGATGCCAGGGTCAGAACCGATTCTTTTCTGTATACATTTTTTGTACGAGCGATTAGGAAATGGAATAGAAAGGATTTACCATGCGAGTAAACTTAAAATCCGACAGGAGTAGCTTTCGTTAAAGCTCTCCGGCCATCCTGATCTGGATTTTCCATGGTTTTTTCCAGATCACTCCACGCGAATGCTGGGATGGTTCCTCATAATAGCCCATGTGCGCCTCCTGCCATATCCCGTATATCCCTTACAAACTATTATCCTTTCGGATAGGTGCAATGCACCCTCCGCCACACACTTTTAGTTAATCGCGGAGTAACAATAATAATAATAAGTAACTTTCTTTAAACGCCATGTTACCACTTCAAGTAATTTACCAGATCCATCTTAGGCATTCATCATACGAAGATACTATTCATTATCTGCAACGTTTAAACGATTTTTTCTGCTCTGTACAAACATACGGAGAACGTTTGTTGTGTCTGCCATATCACCTTGTTACAATTTGACTGACGTACTATAAAAAAAATTGCAGTTTATCTAATTACAGTATATTAACACTGTCTGCAGGGAAGGAGTGTTCAGTTACGGAAAGCAGTAATCGTTTTCGCTATTACCTGTGAATACTTCAAGAACGCAATCCAACTGCGCGTACAAAATTAACATTTACACCGAATTCATTAGGTGTCATCAATCCAGATCTTTATCGAATTTATTAAGCAGGGGTATTTTCCACATATACTTTGTCTATTATGTTAATTTCTCATATATGCAATCACCTAAATAAATTTAAATCACCAGAAGACGTCCCAGTTTTTTGTATTATATGCGTTGCCTCCAGTATAACATGTACTGAATATATGGAATGTATTCATGTATTCGATACACGTTGCATTGTTGCAAGAAGATTTGTTTGATTATCACCGTACCAGAAATCTGAGAAAAATAACCAGATATGAAATTGAATCTTAGTGTCATCAATGAAGCTATTGTGTTTTAAAAAAAGTTACAGTAATTGTTAGTAACAAACCAAAACATCACTCTGTAACATTACGAAAGCAATAACTTTATTAACTTTTAAGAGGCATCGAGATTCAAACTTACTTGTTTTTCCATCTTACAATAATTACTGAACAAAACTTCGGGGCAAAAGTTTTTACAGAACGAGTGGAAAAAATAAAACATCACTTGTTCTATAGCGAACCTATGTATATGCACGTACAACTGTATACACGTATCCCTTTGGAGGCCAGCTTTCAATTTTCGCAACAGGTGTCCACCCGATTTGCGCCCTCGTAAACACCGTCGCTCTACAAGATGCAAATTTATTCAGAGTCTCACGCAGTGTCTACTTAAACAGGCGTGTTAGTATGTACGATACTCAGCCTGCTGTATCTACGCACTTAACCAACGGTAGTCTGGGCTGCTCGGCATTTCTCGAGCACTGTGGCCATAAATATGACTCAATTTGGGTGTCACAACGTGAATTGCCACCTCCGTTGCACGAGAGAGAAAATAAAAAGAAGCTCCGAAGATGGCTTCACTTTATTAGGAGACCTTAAAGCGTGGCTTGTTATTCCTACCAAACGGACCCCGCGCGCTCGAAATGTTTATGGCGCTTGTATAAACGGTGTCTGTTCAAACAGAGCCTGGCGGCTGTCATAAAGCAGCCTCAGTATCGATTACAATCGACCCTTAACATCGGGAAGCTATTGCCACCTTGTAGGGATCCATTGTGGACAAACTGTTGAACCAACTAACGGCTGTGTTTATAAGCACGGAATGAACCGGAATAGCTTTGCAATCTGTAAACAGTTGCGTAAAACAAAATTATTGATGCTCATATAATTAGTGTTTCAAACGTCTGCATAAATTTAGAGGAAAAGGAAAGGAAGGGATTAAAAAAATATTCTGACTAAATTCGTAGTAGTACTATTATTAAATAAATTAATTAATTCAGACCGGAATTAAGTGTAGGTCTGCAAAGATACGAATTGTTCCACTATGACTATTTTAGTACCTTCAAATTTGCCAATAACCATTAATTTATATGTGAGTAAATTGTGTGTGTTCTTTAGCTTTTAACATATACATTATCTGAATATATTTAATATGAATTAAATGTTATTCACTGAAAAGATAAGTTACCGCGAAACTAAGAATATTTAAATCCAGCACAATTTGTATCTACATTGTACGTGATAATCGTAAAACGGGAAATGACACATTTATAGTTTGGGAGGAAATAGATATACGGTATATTTTAAATGTTATTAAATGTTGGTCGGACTGAGAAAGAGGCTTCAGCGACTGGAAATGTACTGTTACAACCAGAAAACACGCTATTAGAAGATATTTTTATAAACACTGCACATAAAGAATAATGTATTTTCCATTAATTTAACCATGAAAAATTTTATTTGTTACAAATTGGAACGCTTGGAACTAAAAATCTGAGCTGCAGAATTTTTCAAAAATGTCATCATAATTTCGTGGCTGATTACAAGCGTGACAGACGAATATCAAGCAGTTAGGTACTTCCACCAAAAAAAAAAAGTAGATTACCTTCCCAGTACTTCATATTTGCCAAAAAAAAAAACAACTCTAATTTAGCCAATAGTGACTGGCAGAGAGTATTTTGTACTCGTATTAGAGTATTTTTTCTAATTATTACATACGAATCATTCAATAGGAGACTGTGACAATTGTTTGGATTAATTTCTAAATCTCACTTTTTTAAGCTTAACGTTTTCATATAATTCTCCTTATTCAAGGGTTAACTAACACAGATTCCAAGTAATTGATACCAGCAATGTAGGGTGAAATCGAGTAAGCGCTCGTTCCTAATATAAGTCAGAAAGGGAAGTGAGTGTATGATAAAATAAAGCCTATGAAAATTTTGCAGTGTCAGGATTCGAAATGGAAACCTTTTGTTCACGAACAAAACGCTATCCACCTTACATAATAGTCCCGCCATATTTCCTGTGGCTAAACGTAAACACGTGTTGGCGTAATGACCTGCTGACAGGGATTCTTATCGTCTGTGCAATCATAGCCGCCTAGCCTAACCCGGTAGTCCTACTGGGTAAAGGGAATCAGCAGTATAAAGGGGCATCCGAACCAAGGAAACCTGCCAACGTGCTTCGTATTACATATCAAGCTGTGCCAGAATAAAGGTCGGATTAAAGGCCTATGATAATCCCCGCCAAGGCAGGGATTCGAAGCAGGGACCTTACGATCTCCAGTCAGACGTCTTAACTGCTGAGCAAACAAAGCGCTCATTTCCATTGGTTAAAGTACAAAAATAATAGATATTTTGTTGGAGCTAACGTTAAATATCTTAATAATATAAACTGTTACACTGGATATCTTTATAGTTTGCGATGTAATATCAGAGCGATGTGTTTGTTTCAGACGGACCACGACGTTGACAGTGTGAGGACGGATGCACTTTTCGGCTGCTGACTCCGTCAGCCTGTGCGGACCCCTTCACGTATCGAGAACAGTGAAAGCAGCGTTTAAGGTCTTTTATTTCTGTTTTCGTTGGTAAGCAGCGGCAGCCGATTTACAAGACCAGCTCCCGCCTCGCCACCTGCTCGGCACCTGTTGCTCCCAGCTTCCTCTCGTCGGTTAGTATTTGTTCCAAACGTGGAAACACCTTAACAAAACCACAGGAACTTGCCACAGGAAAGTGACTTCATTCGTAAATAACTACGACACATTCGCGACTTGATTTTATTTTTTTAAATGACCTCCACTTTAATCAGTACGTGCAGAAGAACAAAACTCATATTTCTTCAAATGTGACATCCTCCACAAAGTGGTGAAGTCCTCTATTTCTTGTTGAGAATAGAACACAAAACAAATATTGTCACTACATACCAAGTACGAATGGATGAACAAAATCGATTTGTTCATTTCCAATCTTTTTCTACTTTATCAACTTACAAAAATTAAAAAAAAAAGATGTTGAGTTATCATTGTTTTGGAAGAACTACTAAATTGAAATTTATATCTGATTAAAACTATTTAATTGTAACGATATTATGCTTTATGTGCAAACAGAGTATTTCAATTACTGTGAGATTGTCATGGTAAGCTGAGCTGTGAATTAATTCATGTGATAAAAAGAAACTTTTTTCGTGACCTTCAGATTTGTAACAAAAGAATAGTAACGGAGGTATAGAAAAGGTGTTAAGCAATAAGTATAAAGACAAAAATCTAGTAGGGCTGAAGCTACGGTACGGAACTGATGAATACAAAGATCCACCAAATTTCGAGTTGGTGCGCAGCAAATAATGCAACTATGTAACGGTGGCAAAACTTTCGCTTTTTTCCTTTAACGTAACAGTGTATGAAGTATTCACAGTTACCATATCGCTTTTAAACATATTATTTGTCGGCATTTATTGCAGAAAAATACTGTAGTAAATGTTATTACATTTAATAATAAACCTCGAACAAAATAGTTCTGGATTTTCCTATCACACCTCCGCAGATATCTTTCCAACTGCTCGCATAGTAACGTTCGGAAATAAATTTGCCATAGTCACAAACACATACGCACTAAAATGATCAAAATGACTCTTCGGGATCCAAAACGCAAATGTCGATTGTACTTTCCTAATTTTAATTTTCTAATCATGCTTTACCAACGGTTACTAATACTGTATTACGGAACGATATACTTTCTTCACAGTGTTTGACTTAACATGTAAAGATATAGATAAATAATACTTAACTGGACAACTTTATTGAAGATGTTTCTATCAGCAGAGCTATGTCATCCTATATAGACTATAACGTTTTTAAAATTGGTTACGTTTATAATCAAGCTTTACACATAAAATGAAAAACTCCTCAATCTTATTACAATATTTTTACAGTAAGAGCCACATTGAGAAATCGTAATTACATTGAGCCACCATAATACGTAAGTACGATTTTTACGACAAATAGAATCTACAAAACTCCTCAATATCCTGTTAAGGTGTCTTTATTTATTCCTGAAGTTGTGAATGCGCAGTTCTAGCGAACAATTTAGTCTCGATGTGTATACCATAGAATCATAAATAATTGGAAAAATCTTGAAAATGCTAGGTGTTTCGTTTAAGAATATAACAGAAAGTTTAACACAAGTTTCATACTAGATAAGTAAAATATTTTCATCTGCAGGTCTGTGAATTGGCTACGACATATTAGTCGAGATAGAGATACTCCATCAACGCTATAAGAGTAAAGATGACAAATTTCTGTACGGAATTCACATAGGTAAATATTTAACGCCATTGTAGTTAAATTTATTTGAATGATTTTGTAAATCACTATAACACCCCAAAACATTCTCATTCAAATTTTCGATCACGGATGATCAGAACTTGAACATTCTATACCTCATGAAAAAATTACTCATTGTTTTTTGTTTGTTATCCTATTTTCTCTTACAAAAACCTTCTGTTTATTATAATAATTCACTTCTGCCAATCAACCTGCTATAGCGAAAACCCTCAATTTGCAGTGTCTAGCTATTTTCTTAATTAAATATAACAACGCATGGAGTCAGTAATAAGCTTAATCGTTGTATTTATCGTAACAGTATCAACAAACGTTTTTAATGAAATTTGGATGCTAGCCACCCCCGAAGGCCTAAAATGTGTTAGCGAAGTAGACGTCATCACTGAATTATCTTACAACATATTCAAACGTGTCACTCAACAAACGTTTACTTGTTATTACTTTTAAAAACTTTCTTTCCGGTATAATCATCTTTTTTACGAGACAACATTCCCTTTCGTCGAGTTATCCGTCAATGCAGTGTGGTAAATTATTATGTTCCACGCCAAATATTTAGATAACGCAGCGTAAAACTAGGACAGCGACCACGTCCGTAATAGAACTGCGTTCTGTTATTTTCAGAATAGTTTGCGTAGAATAAAGAGAATCCAGTAGCAACTCGCAGTGCTTACATGGTTTGTCAGTTACATAAGCGAATTATGTATCTTGAACAAAAAAATTCTGACATTTATGGAATTTAAAATTTTCATATTAAAACTGTATTGTAATAGTTTAAAAATAAGTAAAGGTATAATCGGTGTTCTTGGCCGCGTTGCTGATAGAGAAATATTTGAATTTTAAAAGACAGCTTTAGACTGATATCAAAACATGTAGTCTAAAATCATTAAAATGGTAAGAGAAGTTGTTTAAGGACGCAAATAGGCTTTCGTCCGAAGAACATTCTTTACTGACAAAGAACTATCCTACTGCAACAACAAGTGTTAGGTGAAATCTTATCATTTAAAAAATATTTAACTTCAAACATCCCTGAACGATTAAAATACTGTAAAATCCGGCGACTTGAATCAGGAATACACGCAAAGATGCCCCACTCCCACTAAAGACATTATACGATTATTTTACAAAACATAGGTTATACTACATAATTGACAATATATTTACTGCTTGCAACGACTCCTGTGCTGGAAATGAATTAAATAGAAATTTCTACGTAAGTTCAGAAAACTCTGCTATTCATATTTCAGCTTAGATACTATACAAAGCCTGTTTTGTAAGTTTGCTATCCCTCTCGCTTATTTAACAGACCACTAGAAAAACACCAACTCCAAATATTTTCATTACACTATCCTCTTTCCCTTTAGTGAGAAAAAATCTGGAAAAGACTTGTCATTAATGCATGGGATTCATCGTAAATATCTACTGTAAAGTGAATAGTCTATTTTCACGCTCACTTATCTCTTTACAAATTCCATACAATGGGTTTTGGAACGAAAAATATTAGTCTTTTCTAACGGTTACTGATTGGCTTAGCTCCTAAATTTTTTACTTACGTGAATAATTCTTGTAGACTCTTAGGTAAAATTACTTTTATAGCACGATAAATACTCAGATTTCTTGATTTCATGAATATTTGTTGTATTCTCTCCCAGATTAAATATTTTATATGATACGATATAGGAATCACTCTCATATTTTCTAATCAGTCGAATGTTAGTTCTTGTTGTATTTTTACAACAATGTTGACTCAGTCAATTTCTTACTTAATAGAATGTCTATCGGGAGTTAGGAATTGTTTGCGGGCCATTTATTTGTCGCGGAGTATTTCGACAAGGGACTTAGAGACCTGAGGCAGTGGGGGGAATCTTCCACACGTAGTTTATTTGGTTCTGGCGGTCCGCCCTACCTTGTCGAGGAAGGCCCTGCGGAAGGCGTCCCTGGTGATCTTGTGGGCCGGGGGCTGTCCCGGTGCCGTCCCCTGAGCCGGCACGGGGGTGGCGGGGGCGGTGGCGGCGGCGGTGAGCAGATCGGAGCACTGTTTGAGGAGCGAAGCGCGGAGCCGCTCCCGGAGGCTCTCCTCTTCCATGCAAGACATGCGGGCCGCCATCTCATAGCACACACACTGGACTGAGCGCGGCAGCCGGCGGGCCGCCAGCCCAGCAGCAGCACCAGTGACGTCACGCACAGTGCCGGAGCGCCGCCGCCCGCCCGCCGCTCCACATTCGACGGCAGCGAGGGTCTACACGCACTGGTAGCTCTTTACCAGGGTACGGAAGTAAGTATTACTGTATAAGACGTGTAGAAATGAACACAAATCTCTAAACCATCTAATCCTTAAAATCCTCCAGTATCCTTCTCACACGACGCTACTCAAGGGAAACGAAACTGATCACAGACTGAAATTACTAGCTACTTACTGACCAATGTTCGCACACGACGCTATTCAAATTTCTGGAACTTCAGTTACTCGTGTGATTTGAGTGAGGCGACGATTTCTTCCTATTCAGATGAGCATATTATCTTAAATTATATTATTCAAAGAAGGAAAAGGAGATCATAGCCTTTGCCTACAAGGCTACCTAGTGATAAAAATACAAATGATTTCCCGTTCTATTTCGTAGGTGATGAAACGTTCCCTCTAACGCGATATTTAATGAGAGCATATACACAACGAACACTTGATAACAAATAAAAATATTTAATAATATATTAGAGAAAAAAAACTATTGAATGTACATTTGGCGTGATAAAGGAAAAATTTCAAGTGTATAACGATCTCATATGATGTAATGACCAATAAAAAGTAATTAATATAGTAGAATCAGCTTGCATACTTGTCAGGAGTGGAGAAGGAATCCCGTACAGTCTGAGTATATTTGAAAATAATATAACCTTAACACCACACCATAATAACGCTGTCACAATTTAAAATATGTTCTCATTCATCAGCATGTGACACCAGAAAATATTTAGCCAATTACTTTACTATTCCACAAGGAGCACTTCCTTGGTAATGGAATTATATTGTATAATTTAATTTAAGAAAATAAATTTGAAGTGTTTACATAATATATTGTTCATTATTATTTATTAAAAAAGGTTTACATTACTGATAAATTAACTTTCTGTCCAATAACATTCCACGGTTTTTCTGTTGCATCTTTCCGTGAATATTCACTAAACTTATAGTTATATAAACAAGGATGTTTCTCGATTTCAGTAACAAGTTTTAAATTCATTGGCTGATCCGCCATTATTGTTGAGAAACTAGTTGGTAACTAGTAGCGCGGCAACCGGCACGCAGCGTCACTTGGAACTAATCACGGATGCGTTACTAACCGATCACCCCGTGTGCAAGCCTCCATACAAATACTAGTACATTGACTAAACAGAAACTGATTGGTGATCCGAGTTAGTAACTAGTTTCTTTTCAGTAGCACCGTGTGAGAAGGGCCTAAAGGTAATTTTCCGTTTGGCATAGACAAAAATTTCTTTTTTTCAGAATCTTATTCGACTTGTGGACGAAAACGAGAACTAGACGTTATTTTCGGTTATCTTGAGACACAGCAAGTTTTCACATACGGTGATTGTAATAACTATTTACACTCTGAAACTAAGTTGTTTTAAAGAATAGGAGCTTTTCCGTTTATTTATCCAGATACTCAACTATTCGGCAGTTATAAAGTCCGTAACACTAATGAATTGATAATTCTCTTTTGTTCACTAACCGTCCTCACTTCCGTCAAAATAGTTTGCCTGATTTTTCTACAGTATTTAATCATTGCTTCAGTTTCTATCACAAGAACCCAAGAACTGAAGTAACTATTTACTGACTCCGTATTGTATATCTCTCCGTTAACTGTGTTTCATTTGCTTCTACACTGATTTTCAGAGAACAACAATGTAATTGAAACGAGCTTCTCGTTTTCAGGAAAAAAAAACAAAAAAAACAGATTGCACATAATGTTCTGGAAAGTTTCAGCAAAATTTTTTAAGAAGGAACCGTTTTTCCAACTTATATCTTAGTTAACATATTGTGGAACGGGTACAATACAGTCGCCGTAAGGTCCCTTATTCGAATCCATGTTGCATCAACCTACTCTTATTTTAAGGTTACCAATGAAAATATGTTGTACTTATGTCTTAAAGGTAAAGTCGTATATAAAATAGATTATAGCTACTATGTCCGAACTAATGCGATCTGGTGAACTGGTGTTGTCACGCTATGGCAAAAACCTTTTTTTTTTTTTTTTTTTTTTTTTTTTTTTCACTGTCTTAACTTTCCAGTAGAAACAGTTTCCATTAGGTATTTTATTCTAAGGCTGCTGTAATAAAAACAACTGAGCACGGGGAAATATTTAGGAAGGTTAATTTACGGCATCGCTGGTTTTTTTTTTTTTTTTTTTTAAATATGGCTTCGGTCTTTGCGACCATTTAGCCAGCTCGAATTTGTTTTTGTACCAACTGTTGTATCAGGCATTAATCATGATATTGTTGACACTACAGTAAGGAGAGCACAAGACGAACACAACACTTAATTAAAACCACCCATGCCCGCGGCCGGACTTGAACCGGCGGCCCTTACAATGCGAGGCCAGCGTGCTAGCCCCTACACTGCCAGGGGCGGCTATCGCTGTTTTGAAAGTTCTACGGAACAACAGACGGTTCTATTAAATATTTCTATAGGGTCAACTCAAGAAAGAAAAAATCAACGTGCTATATTATTTCGAGATGGAGTTGGAATTCTCAATCTGCTAAGACTTTTCCTTCAGATATATCTCCCACCAGTCAAAAACATGTAAGCTCGCGAAGATGTCTTATATGGAAACTGCTTGTTTACATCCCGCTGCTTTGTTTGAACTGATAGAAAATCATGAAGTGTCTATAAATCCCTGTGTTTTGAAGTTATAATACGAGTCCATTTGTTAGGATAGAGAATACTCCTAGGTATCATTTTTTGAATAAACAGAGAATGAATGATATGACAACAATAAATAGCCTTTACCACGGAATCACAGATGATATCATACAGGACAGTAGGCCTGTTGATAATACATCGATATATCGAAATATCGATATTATTTTTTTGAAAATATCGATATTTGTGAGTGATATTTTTTCGGACGATATATCGATACTGAAATCTGGATATCGGATTCGATATTTTTTAAAATAAGTTATCATTTTTCGTTTGCTCTGAATGACACTGTGTCCCTCAAATTCCTGTTACGCATAGAGATAAGCAAGCTTAAATAAATTCCATAATTAATTTGGAATTTATAGGTACCAAGTTTACTCAGATGATGTCAACAGTGTGGGCAAGGCATCGCTTGCCCAGCACGAATCGAACGTGAGCCCATTGTTTGAATTGAGCGTGCGCACTGTTCAGGGAAGTCCAACTGGAAATTAGTGTGTTAGCAGGAATAACAAATAGTGGCTAATTAAAAAGCAAGAAAAGTAACACAACTAAGAGTAAGCTATCAACGTAAAAAACTAAATGAAATTCCACGAAAACATTATACGAAAAAAGTTATGTAATTTGGCCATAATGCGTACTATAATAGCTAAACTTCTACCTAAATAAATTCGCCAACTGTATTGCACATCAATCTTAAAAATAAACTAAGATTTACCTCGAACCTCTTTCGGGTTTTATAAATTTTACTAATTTTTATTAAAATTATGACACAAATAATGGTCAATTTTGTTAAAAACATCAGCAATCATCATCACCAAGAGAAACCATTAGAAAGTGAAAACCTGATTAAGAAAAAAATCACGTCTATTTATCAGTGGACAGCCTTATTTTTACAAGGTTAGATTTTATGAAATTGAATTTATGAAAGTATCGATATTTTTTCCCGATATATCGACAGCCGATATTGATATTTTTTTAAAATATCGATATATTAAAAATCTGATATTTTTTTACAAATATCAACAGCCCTACAGGACAGATGTAAATTTAGCAGCATGGTGAATAACCGCCAATTTGCCAACAAGCAGGATATTAGGAGAAGAAACACCTGGACGGAAGAACATAGGAAAGAGTTCAGCGAGAAGATGAAGAGAGTTTGGGAAAAGAAGAAAAAATCGCATCTGCCAAATAAGTTCAATCCCGCTCCTCAGTTAGGTATAAGGACGGAAGAAAAAGAACCTATTAACCAAACAGCGATAACTATGGATTTTTAAAAGACCATTAAAGAAATCTTTTTTTAAATGATGAAAACAGCAGAACTTAAAAATTTCTGACATCCTACATATTGATTGTAGAAACAACGATGAAGATGGAGTTGGTACAAGTAATTTAAGTAAGAACATTATGCACATTTTAACTGCGAGAGAAAAAAGTTAAGTGCACCAGCATGAATTATTTATTTCATATTATTCATTATTATGGCTTTATGTATCATCGAAGTCGATGTAATTCGAAAATGAAGAGAATGAGGATCAATAGGCGCGAAGGAATTCGGTCACAGCCTTTTGAAGGAACCATCCTGGCATTCAATTCAAGTGATTTCAGAAAACTGGAAAACCAAAATCTAGATGGGTGGGCGGGGATCAAACCCACGCACTCCAGAATACTAATCCTGAGCGTTAACCTTACACCCACCAAAACAGAAAGAACAGTTACATCTTAAACTATTGCTTTACGAAGAAAATAAAATTTGTAAAACAGGAATTCAGTCGAAGGTACTGAAACTAGTTTGCCTACATCCTGCATCGCAAATTCACACTAGCAAATTCTCCAGCTCAGATAATCACATCATCAGTGAATAGTTTCATTTCGTTATCTGCAATTTTGTTGTGATCAACTGTATTTTATTTCATTGCTCTTCAGCTTGGAACAATAAATTCTCAAAAGATACAAGTCTGTGGCTATAGTTTCGATGGTAGAATACAATTCGAGGTATATTTTTGCGATAACGGTCTTTTTGGTTCAGACGTTGTCGCAGACTTGCGTAAGGAGAGAACGGGGACAGCAAGAAATAATAATATGAGATCAACGTATCGTATTACATTAATAACAGATTATTATTTTTGTTTCTTGTTTTGAAATTGCTTTGCTGGGAATCTCTGAGAATGCTGAGTTTTTTTGCAACACCTTGGTTTTATATACGCAACGTTCTAAGAGTACCTCGTTTCTGAAATATGTAGACTTCTTTTTTAAGTTATGATAAGTATTCCCAGTCTGTAATGGTATAAGCCATGGCTGAATTAAAATAAAATTAATACACTTCCATCACAAATTTTTATTCAAAAGGTGACACATATATATTTTTTTATTAGTAATGGGGTATGCTTACAGATGAATTAATAATCTATTTTACTGTAAAATAATTTATTTTCGTAATTTACATGTGCATTTTTCTGGATATAATTTCTGTTTTCGAAACCTGATGTAACTTTTTTTTTATCGAAATTTAATTTCAGCGAGTTTGCCTTAAACCAAATTTCTCTGACAACTTTATTTCATTTGCTTCAAAACTTAACTGCAAATTTAAAACCAAAGACAAACAGTGAACTTATCCCAAATCCTCCTATGGACGCTTGAAGTTTTATACACATTCTTGCCACCGTTTAATTTTTTCTTAAAGAATGTCGCTCCTGAGGGCCACATACCACCTAATTTTTATCCTTAAGCCATGCAGTAACTGAGCGAAAACGCAAGGCGTTTCGTAATGTATACGATGTAGCAACATTTCACACAGAAACAAAATCATTTTTCTCAACATCATCTGCATTGCGTCTTAGGTTGTAATGGAGATTGAATGAATGGATTTCCAACTTACAATTAACGGAAAGAACACGTGAGTATAAATAAGTATCACAACGAAGCAAAGCAGTAGGGATATGAGGCAAAAAAAAAATACTACTTTAGGTTAGACATTATTTATGGCTTCATAGAGCTAAAGTAAAAATGGAGTATTGCATAAACAGTATTTGAAATACACTGGAAAAATATTTTTTTGACAATCAGTCCGTAATTATTATTATTACTCCACGATTCACTAAAGTGGGTGGCGGATGGTGCATTGCACCTATCTGAAGGTGTAATAGTTTGGAAGGGATATACGGGATATGACAGGAAGAGCTCATGGGCTATTTCGCCTGGAGTGATCTGGGAAAACCATGGAAAACCCAGATCAGGATGGTCGAAGTGATTTATGGGGAACTATTTCTGTCGAATTTTAAGTTTACTCGCCAGGTAAATCCTTCCTATTCCATACCCTCATCGCTTGTGGAAAAAATGAGTACAGAAATGTGTCGGTTCTAGCCCTGATTTCTGTTATCTTATTTTCGCGGTCATTTGTATATATGAATGTTGCTGGCATTAATATTTGTTTTCTGTCATACCGAAATAATTAAGTTGTGAATTTTTTAATTAGTTTCTGTCGAGAGCAACGCCTTCGGTGTTCCACGTCTTCCTAACTCTTTCAACACGCTCTTACGCTTTCCCTCCAACTTATATATACCTGTCACGAATCGGGCGGCTCTTCTTTGGGCCTTCTCTAATGCCTCCATTAACCCATTTTGATTGGGACCCCATACAGAACAACAATATTCTAAGTAAGGACGCACTAGTGTCTTGTATGAAATCAACTTTTCTTCTGGTGTGCACTGTTTTAAATTACAACCTAGAAATCAGGGCATACGATATGCTTTCCCAATTACCTTCTCGATATGCTCATTCTATTACAAATTATTACGAGTTGTTACCCCTAGGTATTTAAAGGAATCTACAGTTCTAAGGACAGTGCCATTAACTCTATATTCAGAGACGAATTGTGTCACCTTTCTATTTATACGCATGACTTGATACTTTTTAGCGTTTAGCTTCAACTATCAGTCTTTACACCACGCAATTATTTTCATAATATCGTCTTGTAACAAAGCGCTGTCGTCCTTGGTTTTGATTTCACGATAAATAATAGCATCATTGGCAAATAGTCTTTTATTCGCTCTTATTACGTAGCACAAGTCATTAATGTATATGAGAAACAACAGAGGCCCTATTCATATTCTCCGTAAAACGTGGTACGTAGCTACTGATTCTTACTGCCCGGAAAATTATTTATGAGATTACAGTAGAACCGTAGATACAGGGTATTTCAAGCCAGATATAAACAACTAATGAGAAATTAATGTTTATAAGGGAAACTAATTCACACCATAATTTGTGAATTGGATCCATTGTTTTGTTTTGATTTTTCTTTTACTGATCTCCGGAGTGGGTGAAAACCAGACATGTCTGCCGTCAGCTTTAGTCGCAGAATTTCCGATGAATCATATCGGGGTCAATCGCGAAAGCATAGCCTTGTCCGTACCGCGCCTAGCTCTACGCAACCCGTCGAACGCAGTTGGTCGCTTAGGAGGATATTAGCGCCAGAGTGGCTCCAACTTGCCATACTGTAGGCTGACCAACACGACTATCAGATCAGGGAATCTTTCAACCATTCTATTTGCGACATACAGTAAACAACTGACCGAGATATGTGAGAACAATATTGCCTATTAAGGATCCTGGAAGGCAGCGGTTGGTTTTATAACATTCAGTATTTATTTATTTATTTATTGGCCTTTAGCCTTGTCGGCCATACAGCCAGCCTTTGTAAACTTTACATTGATGTGTACATAATATTTTCATTTAGTTATCAAACTTGTTTTTTACATGGGTTCTTCATTATTTACTAGACTAGTAATCTATATTACATCATTTCTGACAATTCACTTATGTGTTGCTCACACTCAAACATTATAATTTGACATTGTATACTTGTGTTCTCACATGTAAATAGGACACATTTAACAAGAAAATTCTAATTGATATAAAGGTTACACTTTTGTGGTATGTATAAGTAGATCTAAGCTAGGTGTTTCCATCTTCTAGATGTATCATTTTCTAAAATTGAGTGTTTCTGTCTATAAGTTATGTCTTATCTAAATTAGCTACCAGTAAGACGTTAATTTTAGTTATATATTTACAATCTATAACACACAATAATGAGGTAGTTTTTGAGCATATAAATGATGCAGTTTTAAGAGTTAGATGGGGAGAATTCAGATGAATATGTCTCCATCCATATAATATGTCATTATATAACATTCAGTAGAACCGATGTAAGATTTGCTAATGTCTTTAGTAACAGATAAAACCATCCTATGGAGCAAATAGTAACTTGGGTAACAGTGTAATAACTGTGGTTAAATTTCATGGGCATGCTTATATCATGGCTTCACTCATTTGTTCAAACAGACAAAAAAACTGTTACTTAACTGCGGCGGTGACTGATATTCAGTTATTTGAAGCTGAATTTAGTCGTTACGAAAATGATAAAATCACTGGTAACAGAAATAGGTTTTATTGCAGTCTGAAAACTGCACGTTGTGTGGAATTTAATTACTCAACCTGCGATTCACTTTACTGTGCAGCTGCATACAAAGTTCGAATTACAATTTATTCAGATGTTGTATGAGTTATTTACGTACTATTATTAATTGTTATAATCATTATACTATTCCATACACTAACTCTATTTTTAGTTGGACTGCTTATTCCTTAAGACAAACATATTTTTGGCGCTAACAGTGTTCGACGGTTTATTATCGACACCCCTAGCCATCTTCAAAGACTTTAATTTTTTAGGACCCTTTTAACTATATTTCTATTACTTTACAAGTTCCTCGCTGTATGGCGGTTCTTCAGATGCACACCATCGTCACTAAATATAATCTAACCAGTAACACGGTACGTTTATTGCTGAAAACCAAAAATATTTTAGTAATTGTTTCCGCGCTTCAGGAAGTAGTGCTACCAACTTCTGCATTTGTTTCCCTTATTAGTAGCTAAATTCGAAATGTGATTTGAAATTCAACCTCCTTTTTGATTCACATATGAACTTCTAATTAGTCAACAATTTCGATTTAATTACCTTATACTATCGTTGTTTTCCTGAAATTTTCTGTTCAAGAAGTAGCGAAAGAAATGGAAAAAATCTTGTTTTATTTTTTCTTTTTTTTATCAAAGTATGTTCTACTTACATTCCATGAAACGTGTTACTGAAACATCATAATCCATTTTTCTAATGCTGGTTGATCTGGAATAAAATTAGTTTCACTTAGTTATAAAGGTAGCTCCTGTTAAGGTTTCATCATTGAAATTTTCGTCAGCTATTCTGAGTCCCTCAGAGATTCGACAGTAGCAAGTGAAATCGGAATGCGAAATCAGGTCCAGGAAACCACTCAGAGAAATCTGAGGAATCTAGGTCGCTAGTGTTATTTGATGACCTAGAAAGCACAGAGTATTTCAAAACAGCATCAGCCTTACAAGTAATCCGTGAAACTGTGATCTAAGCAATATGATTACGGAATCAATGTCAGTTGCGTAATGTGTAGGTATATTAACTCTCTACTTGTGAACTAATGCATTTAATCTCACTCAGTTTTCAACAAAAAGCAATAAATCCAATAAATGTTAACAATTAGTGTTTAAGGAATTGATTATACTTCAGCAAACTTACATATGCCTGTGTAAAGGAACGATTATATAAAAAATTCTTTTAAAATCCATTATTTTAGGTAAATACAGTTCTTATATATTTGTTTGTACTGTAGAGTAACATCGTTTGCTGCTTTTTGGACTCTTAAAAGTGAAAATGAACACAAATTACAATGTACTTATAATTCAGCCAATTGACTAAATTTGTTGACCCCAGACAAATATTCTCCTGACAGGTATGTTACTTGCTTGCTGTGTATTTTTATTTTTAAATAATTACAATAATTAGCAGGTGAATTGTATCCCGTGTGAGTCATATAGAAACTGTCAGCTAGGTATTCGAGGATTTTTATTAAAGCTGCTGATATTAAATGTGAATGTTTTTAAAGTCCTGTATGTATCCTATATTCATATAACTTTGTTAGTAATAGTAACAGTGAGCATATTATACTTTACCAAACGCGTAAACATTATTTGTTTCAAATGCTATCACTCTATTACTCATTTATGTAGCAATTTGAATCGTTGAATTGAGACTTTTTTTCTGTTTCTATAATGATTAGGGCGGTTAAATTTATGAAATTTACTGAATATTTTCAAGCAACTTTGCTATAACTGGTGCTAAATTAACAAATCAAGCATAATGTTCATATATTTGATGGTATTTTTTAAATGATATTAATTACTCAAAATAGCACATTTTCGTTACAGTTATTTTTCGAGAAAGTATATAATGATTACATGAAAGTAAATGAATAGTTGAAACTAATGGATAATAACACATTGCTTAAAGGAAAATAATTAGAATTCAAATTGTTTAAATGCCTTTTATTTTTAATTCTTTGTCATAAAAAAGAAAAACCAAACACAGTGAACTTCACAAAAATAACCCTTCAGCTTATTTTTACACAAAGGTTAGTTAATTTTGTTTCACTAAAAACAAATAAGCTGTTCACATATCAATTATTTTTGTGTACATTCACGAGAGATCGGCGAATAGAGATTTATGTATTTCAGTATTGACACACACTTTTCGGTCACTATATTCATTGCAAAATGCCCG
The DNA here is from genome assembly GCA_031002005.1 of Vandiemenella viatica. Taxonomy (NCBI): domain Eukaryota; kingdom Metazoa; phylum Arthropoda; class Insecta; order Orthoptera; family Morabidae; genus Vandiemenella; species Vandiemenella viatica. The sequence continues at coordinate 153,618,841 of JARYHS010009186.1, forward strand.
GTAAACTGTGCCCATAATGTGTTTTTAATTTGTTGTGGGGAAAGCAACATTGGTGTATGCAATACGATTATTATTTCTTCGATCGTTACGAAACGTTCCCTGTATATCTATGGAATTAAAACGCAGTGGTTCGCTGTGTTCCAGATCACAATCACCGAGTTGAGTTTGGAAGAAGGTCAACAACGTAGTCCAGCTGTGCGATACTAAGTTCCCAACGTAATGAGATAATATTTGGAGATTACAAAAAGATTATTTTTCAGTTTAGTTCGTTTCGTCATAGATGATTAGTGTTTAAAATGCCGTCTCAGAAATTGCCTGTATACAGTCACTGAAATAACATGTTGTGAAAGTGTGAACTATGACAGTACCCGCTACAATAATAAGTATTAGAGATAAATCACATCGGTTATGCGGACAGAAATTGGTTGTTCTGGATAATTAAGTTCATGCCACCTGTAACCCTTACGAATATTATCTTCTGAAATAGGAAGAGCAGCTTTCTGGTAGAAAAAATATTAGAGTAAATTTTGCAGTGTCGTCAAAATGTACTGTTACGTAAAATATTAGTCTTCTTTTTAGTTGGAGTGTCATTAGATTTGATGAGAGAGCAAAGCTAAATGATAAAGACTCTTTGAAAGAAAGAGTGCAGACTTGTGGTGCTGGATTGTTAGCTCGGGCGGTGGTGGGGGGAACAGGTTGGGGCGTCCACATGAGAGCGGGCAGCGCCGTTATGAATGACGCCGGCACCTGTGATCAGCCCAGCCTTGACACACTCAAACAGGTGCGCCTCCGGTCTAACCTGCAGGAGCACCACTCTAACACCAATCCCGAAAGCTTCTCCCAACACTGAATTTACCTCCTTGAAAAAGCGGATTGGATGGTCGGAATTTAAATCTGAAGACTATTCCTCGCAGCTAGTAATGAACTTTTGTTACGACTTGTATATTTAATGTCATAATCACGTCGTTAAATTCCGTGTGGGACATAGGAATTTCGCAAACATTCTCCGATGCACTCTTTTTATTTTCAGTTCCTTTGCCTCTAACCAGGTCTTGTTCATATACAATATAATATATATGGTGGGTAAAAAAGGACTTTGGAATGATATGGAAATTTACTGAGCTAACTTACAGAATCGGTAGATGTGTCATTTTTTTAGCAAACAACCTAAAGTTTGATGCAGGTAGTGCATCAGTACACCATTCCGCCACCAGGAGCGGCAGCCTAGTGCACAGTTAAAATGGCTACTTTCACTGGTGCGGAACGTCCTCGCTGTGTGTTTTGGTTTCATGAAACGAACGCTACAACAACTGTACGACGTAAATTTTGCGCCGAATACGCTAAAGAACCGCTAAGCAGTCCTACAATTTACTCTTGCAAAAGAACGGGTTGTTCACTGGGGGGGGGGGGGAATGTCACTGTATATGCTTGAAAACTTTTTAATTCTACAGATCGATGAAGATGACCGAAATGGGATCGTTTACTACCAGCAAGACGGTGATCACCTTATTTCCTAATGGAAGTTGGAGGTTTCCTCGACAATCGCTTCCCAGGTCGGTGGATTGGCAGTGAAGGGCCAATCAGAAGGCCACCTCGCACCCCAGACTAGACACCATTGGATTTCTTTCTCTGGGGTTTCATTAAAGATGGCGTGTATGTTCCTCTCCTACGAAAAAATTTGACCGACCTTGAAAAATCGAATCCACGCTGCGGTTGTACAGGTTACGCCCGATTTGCTGCAACGAGTGTAGGAAGAAATTGATTACAGGTTGGATGTTTTCCGCATGACAAATGGTAGTCACATAGAATAAAAATGACAATTGACACTTTTATGTGAAACTTTAGGTTGTTTGCTACAAAATGCCAAAGTATCTATTCCATAAGTTAACTCAATAAATTTCTATATCATTCCAAAGTAGTAAAGTCATTTTTGACTCACCCTGTATCTTCGTTTAACTTGTTCAATATTTTTGGGAGAATACCACCAAATTAGCATGTTTGTTCTTTGAAACGATTTAAGGTAATTTGGTAGTATTGGAAGAAATCTGTATTGACAAGTTGGTCGGAAGCAAGTGCAAGAAAGAGATTATCGCTGACTGCGCTAGGAAGTGCTTCCAAAAAAATGTTTAGCGTACAGCTTTAAAAAGGAAGTGAGGTATAATTTACGAAAAACGCTGACGAAATTTAAAACTAAAATTCGTAAAAGGTAAAAGTAGGCGGGGGAGGGGAGGGAATTTCATACACAAATTATATAAAATAACAAAGAAAAGGGATTAATACATGACAAAGGAAATTGCCATCATCTCAATTCAATTCAATATACAAGAATTTTCTGAGAGAAGTGTTTCATATTTAAAAGGACCTAACAATGAGAGTGTCATCTAGGATGCCGACCAACTGAACCGGTGATTAATTATATAAACGAAGGCAGACTTGACCAACGATATTATCAAATGTTAATGCTGATTTAAATAACATCAATAGCAGAAGAAGTATTTTTCTTACTTTGTGCGCATTCTAAGCTCAATAAATAACTGCCTAACTCTTTGCACAGTATTTCTTATTTCCACGTTTTTCAAAGAAGCCTAGTGCTATTGCCTGATACAACATAAATGTGTACGAGTTCACGGAATGCTTTGCAAAAAATGCCCAACGCGCTAGTAAAAAAATACAGCTGTTTTTAATAAGTAATCAAGTTCTCCTTATAATGTGGATACTCTACCTGTTTTCAAATCAACATCATGGGACAGAATTATTTCAGAATGCAGGAGCATGGCGCAGATACGAAAATCTATTCATTGATTGCTACAACAATCTTATCGGACAAAAACCATACACAATAATCAAAACAATAAAATAATTAGCGTAATTACAATTACTAACGAAGAAGCTTCCCAATGAGCAAATATACAACGCTGTTACCAACATCCATCAGTGCGGAAAATAGTTTCACACGATTTACTAACACTATTACCGGTATTTAAATCTGAATCGGTGCTGTTTCTGTTTGTTCATAGGCTATTAAACAGACGTTTATGGGTCGTTACACAGTTTGAAAGGTTACGGTCTATCCTATACTTTATGAACTCTGTTTCTGACGCTATGTCACGCCTAAATGGAAAGACTGAACTTGATGGTCCATTTCGCTGTCTTTCGAAGGATTAGGCCTCAATGAACTGTTATCGACTGTCACCCTGTTCCTTGCGTTATCTTTCATTCATTCACAACGTAAGCAACACAAGACCACACTCAAAAGATACGCACCCATCACAGTCAGCCACACAAATAGTCGCGCTAGGAACTGCAAGGGGGAGCCAGTTTAAATTGGCAGCACATTTGCACTGGAAGATTAACTATCTTCGTGGCAGCCGGGTATAACGAGGATTATTTTTAATGATTTAGCTGTATCTGACACCAGCACGCAAATCCGCAGTTCACTTTAAGAGATTTTTTTTTTCTTTTTACTGACTTGTAAAATTGAATTTAAAACGAATAATAAGTCAAACAAAAGTTTCCCAATTTATCTGTGTAACATCAGAAATTCAGAAAGCAGAGTAAATGAACTTGGATTAAAAAGTTGCTTATTTGTAATCTTTTTTGGTGTAGTAACATTACTTTGGTTCTTTTTGTGGGGAAGATTTATTCAATCTTTTTTTTTTTACTTATGGCTTTACACCTCGTCTACGTCGGGGTTATTAGAGGTGGGAGGGGACTGGGGACAAGAAACAGGAAGGAATTCGGCCATGGCCTTTTGAAGGAAGCATCCCGGCATCCGCCTGGAGAGATTTGGGGAAACCATGGAAAACCCAAATTTGGATGCCCGGTCTGGGATTCGAATCCCCGTCCTCCAGAATGCGAGGCCTGAACGTTAACCATTCACCCACCACGCTCACTACCGAGTTTCATTCAAGAATTCTGATGTAAATAATAGTTCAGACATAAATTCCAATTTTTTTTGGTTGATGCTTGCATTAAATTTAAATATTAATATATACTGTACTTAAATTTAATTTAAATTAATTACCAATAGTCTACCCGAATAAAATTACAATTATACATGAAAGGTTTTTATTCGAATTATTTAATTCATTTGTGCAATGTTCAGAAGGAAGAATGAAATTGGTGTACATTTGCTCTGACAATTCAATACTGTCATTTTCCATAGATGCTAGTATACGTGACTGACTATGTATTATGCGGAAAGGAGTCAGTTTAGAGAAGAATCATTAAATAACAAAATCAGATGAATACCTTAGAATATGGACTGTCACAGATTAAGAAATTGGAAGAAATTGTAAGAAATTCTTTTATGAGATAGTTTTTTAATTTAATCTTATCCGCGTATGGTCTTTAAAGTTTGATATAATATTATTTACAGCGGAATAAACAGTGGAGATCCATTGGTTTCAAAGCAAAACAACAGAAAAATATCTTCATCTTATAAATACAATCACGTTATTAGAACCTCTGCCATCAGACGAGTAACACTGGTTTTATTTTACTAACTTGATTTTTACATTTTTTACCAAATACTTCAAAATACGACGAGCCTTTATCTGGTTGATCCCTGCGATATTTGTACTGAGCACACGCTGCAGGTCAAGTTGCGCCATACAGCAGATACCCGAACACTAAATGCCCTTTTATCAGCTCTTAATGGCTGGTGTATCATTAGACCGAGAGGTTGAATAAAATTTTTGTTCTCTCTCTCTTAGTGAGCTCAGTGGTTAAGACGTCTGATAGGCGATCGAAAGGTCTTCGGTTCGAATCCTGGTCTTGTCCGGGATTTTCAAAGGCGCTTAACAGAATTTTCACATCTGGCACAGCTTGCTGTGTAAAGTGAAGTACTCCATAACGCCTCCGTGGTTCGGATTGCAAGTTAAACTGTAGGTCCCATATATCCGGTAGCTTTACAGATTTACGCAAGTTACTCAAGTCAAGATGCGCATCCGGTGAAATCGAAATGTTTTCATCTGGCGTCCCATCAATCCTTTGGGAGCTCCCGAACTACAAAGCCATTCGATGATATGATTTTTGTTACTCTTAGTAACACCTAAAATTATTCACGATTATCATTAACAATAGTCTTCTGCTTCAATCCACTCGTTGAAGATATCTTACATTCCACATGTTACTGTAGGAATGGTTTACTAGTTACCGTTTTTGCAGTGAACATTTAAAATTGATTCAACCTCATCAATGCAATAAGCTATGAACTGTTGCATATTAATTTGTATATTTCTACGTATTTGGTGGTGGAAAACAATACAAGAACAAATTATAGCTCTAAAATTCAACCAAACTTAGCAAATGAAATAGACTATGCAATATTATCTGGTAGTAGGGGGCATTAAAAGCATCGGTGTTGGGTATTAATGTAATAATCTCCAATAAGAGGTGAACACTATGTTGCCAGACGATATTTTTTGTCGATTCAAAAATCCGTCGCCTCTTTCGGGAGCCAAGTGAATACGGTTTACGAACAATATTTCGCCCATACATCTCACTGTCTCTGCAGGAAACGCAAAAACCAGTTACACTACTAATTTAATAAATAAAAAAGAGTTCGATATCTGTCGCTTCCGGCCATTCACCCGTATTTTTTTTCGAAAGGACGTACCATAATTCCATTTCTTTGCTTGTGAACTAAGCGCTAGACTGATGCATAATTTCACACCGATGTACTTCACGTGTAATATTCAGAAACACCATGTTCACTTCGTTATAGTAAGACTAGGCTAATTTAACTGTTGGTGAGAGGATCTTGCAATGGGCAATTCGCTTATTCTTTTTTTTTTAACTGCTTAACGTCTCTTAACAGCGAGGTCTTTAGAGACGGTAAAGGATGGGGGGCAAGGAATGGGAAGGAATTCGGCCATGGCATTTTGAAGGAAGCATCCCGGCATTTGCCTGGAGTGATTTGGGAAACCATGGAAAACCCAAATCTGGATGCCCGCACGGGGATTCGAACCGCAGTCCTCCCGAATGCGAGGTCAGAACGCCAACTGTTACACCACCACGCTCGGTCTCGCTTATTCGATCTTGCTCCAGCCATCCGAAGTTCTACGATATCTCAAAAGGCTGCCATTTCGTTCCTTTCCTATAATACTATCCACCCCCCCCCCAAAATGGTATATTTCGCGCAATTAATACGTCCATTTAAATAAAAAATTTCTTTAATCGTTATACTGATATAAAACTTGTTTAGTTGTTCTGAAACTGAGTCCGATGAGGATTGTAGACAGGAGCGGATCATTTTTTTTTTTTATTCTTGGTTTTACGCCTTGTTGAGGTCAGGTGATTAGAGGCGGGAAAGGACTGAGACAAGGAACGGGAAGGAATTCGGGCATGGTCTATTGAAGGAAACATCCTGGCATTCACCTGGAGAGATTTGGAGAAACCACGGAAAACCCAAACCTGGATGCCCGGATGTGGAATCGAACCACCGTCCTTCCGAATGCGAGGCCAGAGCGTTAACCACTCACCCACCATGCTCGGTGCGGGCATCTAGTCACAGCTGAGTATGTAGTTGGTCGGGGCGTCCTATACCACACGCGCGTGTTTAATCGTCTAAGTGGCAACTAATGGTATCTTGTGTGTAGCGTAATTGGCGCTGAGATTCCCGTAAGCGGAACGGAAGCTGGTGCGGACACAATGACACCGCGTTGGTGTTGGTATAAGGGGAGAGCCAATAGTCACGGTCCGTCAGCCGGAAAAAACGCACGGCCCAGTCAATCCGCCGCACACTGGGTTGCGCTGTCCATTGTGGCACAGACGGTGTCATTAGGAGTGGAAGTTAGTCGTTCCTGGATCCTAGCTCCTCTCTCACGACAGATGAAACCCCTCCGTCAAAACGAACTCTCTTCTGCAAACCCCTTTTCGTGCTGCAGGAGTGCTGAAGCGATTTTTTGCTTTGGACGTAAAGCAGTTATCGTCGTCATTAAAACAGCTTGGCAGATGATGATAACTCCACGGTAGTAAACTGGAAATAAACTTACTTCAGTACTGGTTCTTCCATTTCTTTTTCTGCAGTCGTGAAATATATAACAGCGGCTGTACATTCGCGTTCATTGAATCTACGGTAAGTATCCAGTTTCCATGGTGGCTTAGTGTGTTCGCTTCATGCTCCTCAGGTCACCTGATCGAATATGAGTTTGGAGATTAATGGTTTCAATTAAGGCTCGATTTGTTATGTATCCTTATTGTGAAAAGACAGTGACGAACGCAAGTTAAAATAACTGCTGGTTCCACTATTTAATTTGCATGATTATAACTTTTTGTGAAATTCAATTTCTCTCTTTTAGTAAGTCACGAGTTAGCAAAAATTTGTGTGCACATAAATGAAACCAACAATGAAGAATTAAATTTTCAGAAAATGTTCCAAAATATGGAAATTTAACGTATTTAGAAAAGCCCATTTATTCATTGTAATATATTAATCAGAGGTAACATGGTAATAAGTAGTCTTAACCACAATTATTACGATAGACGGACTGTTTATAATCTCGTAAGCCACTCCATCCTTAACGAAAAAAAATAAAGAAATTAACAATTCAATACTTAACTGTAGAAAAAGATAAACTCGTATTCAGCCTGTTGCAGAACTTAGTTTAACAGTTGTAGACAATGAACCGAGAACTAGAAACATCTCCGATAAATTCAGGAAGAATTTAAGAAATTATGCGTTACGTATTTTTCGTTCGAAGTGCGAATTAAGGTATAGTCGCAGCTTTTCAAAGGTCTCTTGCTTCCAGCTCAATTAATGTAGTAATTGCTTCGTTTTCAACCGTTTGAAGTGGTATGTTATTTAACTCAATATGAAGTTTTATGTTTTATACAAAACTCTTAGCACATTTTGTTTTTCCTCTTTGCAGAGATAGATTTTCATACTTGTTACCAGACATAAAAATTCAATATATTATATCTTTCAATTAAAATTACAGGAGAGAATAAAATTAATACTAGCTAACTTCATAAGAAATAGTCTGAGCAACTTAACAGTTTTATTTATCGTATGATTATTTATGAGGTACACAATAGGAAATGTAAACTTAACAGTAAGACGCTAGTAAATCATTATTAGAATTAGTTGATCATCCGGAAAACAACTACAACTACGAATTAAACCCACCACAAGGCTGAGGCCACTAAGCGCAGAAAATGTGTTTGACCTTCTTGAAAGCAAATCCATTTCGTGTTACAGTAGTGGAAGAAATTTTCATCAAATACTACTTGTAAGACATGGCTCAGTAGAGGACAGCGCATTATTAATAACTAGCTTCAAAGCTAGTAAAAAATTACGTGCTGAACTCAGTCTTTTGATAGTTTATTTCTTCACAGATTTTTTTTTTTTAACTACATAGAATTGTTATGAAATAACGTTCGTAAACTTGAGTTTGTAATGATGTAATGCTGAACACATTTCGACTCCACCCCCTTCCATTGCACAACCCTTTTCATAATTAACATGTAAATTTAAACAAAATATGAGGCCTTTGGTATGGTTGGTTTCAAATTTGAATTTAAAAGTTAAAAAATACTGAAACACTTAAAAAGCATAAATAGATTACCTAAATTCTATAGTTGCTATAATAATCGTATTTATGAATAGAGAGTATTACGAAAATATCTACATCCAACCAACATAATAAACAAAAGCAGCTAATAGCTAATATGTAAATTTAAACCCAATAAATACTTTTCTTTGGGGTTGATTTACAATTTAGAATATATTGAACCATTATAGAAACAAAAAAGGTAACCCACATTCGTAGTTTGCTATTACACCGATATATGATCGAGTAAGGGTGAAAGCGATTTTCCCTCCAGTCTGGTTCAAATCACCGAGCGTGGTGGGTGAGCGTTTAACCCTCTTGGCCTCGCATTCGGGAGGACACCGGTTCGAATACCCGTCCGGGCATACAGATTTAGGTTTTCCATGGTTTCCCTAAATCACTCTAGGCGAACGCTGCGATTCTTCCTTCAAAAGGCCATGGCCAAATTCCTTCCCGTTCCTTGTCACCGAGCGTGGTGGGTGAGCCGTCAACGTTCTGGCCTCGCATTCAGGACGACGGTGGTTCGAATCCCCGTCCGGGCATCCAGATTTGGGTTTTCCATGGTTTACCCAAATCACTCCAGGCGAATACCGGGATGCTTCCTTCAAAAGACTATGGCCGAATTTCTTTCCGGTCCTTGTCCCTTGTCCAACCTGCCTGTAATGACCTTGACGTCAAAGAGGTGTAAAACCATAAGGAAAAAAAGAGTTCAAATCTGTTTCCAGCCACCCTAACTGCGGTTCAGTTATTCCAGGAGAATGCTAGGATGGTTCCTTTAGAAGGCTGTGGCAGAATTCTATCCTTTCCCCTCTCCTTACATTTTATTAGTTACATAGGGTCCCTGAGACCCTACAACATTCCGCCTTCTAGGCTTCACCTGGGAGAAATGAAATATATATATATAAACAATTTTATCTGTTTGTAGAAAGTGAGAACATCAATGATCGTGCCTGGCCAGCGTTACAGACATGATCGCCAAGCTCGCCCTTTATTATTATTGATAATCTGATTGCATAAAAGGGCCACCTGTGCACGGCTGTGTGGAATAAGGGCGTAGTGTCTCGTCTTTTAGATTCTATGGCTAGACTTGGTAACATTCCAAGAACTCACCCGCAGTGCTTGAGTCAGGTTTGAAAGTAACGTTTCCTCAATCTAGTTCACGAGATACAACAACACTCATTTATTACAATCATTTACACATGCATGCATAAACCACTAGTTTCCAAACGGAAGGAGAAGGGCGCCTAGTCTCCTTAGGTACAGGCTCGTGTGGTCGTAATGACCTGGTGACGTGATTTTTTGGCTGCGCATTCTGCCCCTCTCATATCCGCCTAGATTAACCCGGTACTGGGGACCTACTGTTTAACGTGGAATCCAAACCTCGAAGGCTTTGGGGAGTAATTCACATTACACAGCAAGCTGTACCAGAATTGAAGGTCGGGTTAAGGGCCTTTTAAAATTTCAGCTTAGACCGGGATTCGAACTGAGGACCTTTCGATCTCCAGACCTAGATCTTGCATAGAACATCTCCCTTTCTTTTTTAAAACTGATAGAACGCTGCGTTGTGATAGAGCAGTGGCAGCCAGCTGCCTTGTTTCGGTAGCCGGCCAGTTTCGGCAGCCCTGCCCCGCCCAGTGTATCCGCGGATCTGTGCGTGCCCCCGCCTTTTAATTGGAGAATACCTGTTATGCAAATGGAAGCCCTAAGATCGTTACTCAGATTGCATTTAATAATATTTCGCCTGTCTTTGATCGAGGCCGGGACCAACAAATTGGCTCGCACTGCTCTGGGGCGCTGCAGTGAGGGCGAAGGATGCTAATCAACAGCTAGTAAACTGTAGGAAAAACGTGGCGCCTACTTCCGTATACGGCCACAGTAAACAAGCGTCACACAAAATAGTTCCCAAGTTACAGAAAGCTAATTTAATTATGGTTTGCACTTAAATGTCACGACTTTACACAACTTATTTGAGTAAAGTGCTATGTGAAATTTCAGGAAACGTTTTAAATAAGTTGGAAGTAATTTTTCCTTCTTTACTAAAGGATCCACGATCCATCAGCTCTCTCTTTCCTGTTTTAGGTTTCTTTGGACTATTACTGGGCCTTCATTTGCCTCTTGCATAATATCTTATTATTTTCTGGGTAACCTTCTCTCGGCTATTCCATTAACGTATTATAACTATATTGTAATACATTTCTTTGTTTGAAACTACGTATTTAAAGCCTTCAGTTATTGCAATCTTCTCTATTATCTCTCTTCTTGGATAACTATTTAAGGTTCTCGGAATAACTCACTAACGTCAAGACTGTGTACAGCTGCAGGGTGACCTGGATAAAAAATCTAAATGGATTGGTCAGCATGGAATGAAGATAAATGCCAAGAAGAGTCAGCTTATTAGGCACACAGATAAAAAACTAAATGTTAATTATGAATATAGGGTGGGGTGCTTGTTGAAGGCTCGTAGTGTAAATATCTTGGCATAAAGTTTGAGGACAAACTCAACTAGGCAGTGCACATTTGGCAGGTAGTGGGAAAAGGTTACAGAATCCTTCATTAACTGCAGAGGGTGATGAGAGAATATAACAGAGAAGTTAAGGAATTGGCTCGTTTTAATTTTTAAAAGCAACACTTTTTGTTCTCTATTCTGTTGGCTTGCTAGGCCTAACACAGAAGAGGATTTTCTCTCGGGGTTTACTCCCTTAGCCTTTGAAGATCCCTCTTCACCACAAGGCAGTGGTTTCCTTCTCAATTTTCCCTGAGAGGATGGGTTGCCTCCTCCCCCATCTACCCCATACCGAAGAAACTTCTTCTCTGCCGTAGATGCCGTTAAGGTCTTCACCCGTGTCCCTGGGCATGGGTGCTGCATTATACCCCGCAGGACTGGGTCCCCACCTGGATTTTGCCATTCTGCCATTTCAGACTACTGAGATGGAGAATTAGCGTTTGGGTTACAAAAATTTGGTAAGACCATTGGTTGAATATGGTGGTGTAGTTTGGGACCCACATTTTGGTTATCAAATACAGGAGTTGGAGGGGGTGTAAAGTAGAGCAGCTAGATTTGTTTGTGTAAAATATCGCAGGACCCAGTCAGTAACTGATATGATGAAGGAGCTGGATTGGGAGTCATTGGAGGAAAGGAGGAGGGTAAAGAGAATGGGAATATATAGGGCATACGTTGGTGATGGAGCTTGGAGGGATATTGGTGAAAGAATTGGGAATAGTGCATGGAAGGAGAAAGGCAACCATGACCAAAAGCTGGCGCTCGATTTCATGCATAAGGGAGTGGGAAAATTTTATTTTCTTGGTCCGAGCATCCAGATTTGGGTTTTCCAAGATTTCCCAAATCACTCCTGGCAAATGCCGGGATGCTTCCTTCAAAAGGCCATGGCCTAGTTCCTTCCCATTCCTTGCCCCCCATCCTTTCCCGTCTCTAAAGACCTCGCTGTTAAGAGACGTTAAGCAGCTAAAAAAAAATTTTTTTGGTAAAGATTGGAACAAATTACCAAGTGAAGTGATGAATAATTTACCAAAAACGCTTAATGAATTTAAAATTAAAATTTGTAAATCGGTAAAGTAAATGGGGGAGGAATTTAACACTCCAATTATAAAAGAAAATTTAAAAAATAATATGAAAAGGGATAGTCAGATGACTAGGAAAATTGTTACCTGAGCGTTAGCTCCATCGCAATGAAAATTAATAATAATAAGGTGGCCGGTAATTTATTTTCTTGGGATATACTGAATCTTCTCTAGATTAGGGTTGGAATTAATGTCCTATCTAGTTTAGTGTTTGAGATATATATTTGTTCCTCCTTTAACGTTTCAGAATTCTCCAACTTTTTCTTTATGTCTGTCTTGACATGCTATTGCTAGTGATTAATTTCGAGTCAACAGATCATTAACCAAAGTCCTGGGTTAAATCCCACACCTCTGCATAGCGCGTATGGAGTTGAAGGCATACGACACCGTTGACGGTTATTAGTTGGATGTGGACGTAATACTCGACGTACAGATTGTAGTATTTCGAAAGAGCAGGCCTGTATGGGTCGGCACCGGGTATCACCCACACTCTTCCATTATTCACAACGCAAAAAGAGAAAAAAAAAAAAAAGATCGCACTGAACGCACATAAACAACAGACATCCACAAAACCAGTGACACATACATACACTTCTATTACTGGTGGAGAATGTGTAAACCACTCTAGTTACATTTGCCAAGAAAGCTAAAAGCTACCATGGAGCAATAACTTTCTCCAGTACAGCCAAGAAAAATGTGTCACCGTATAATGGAAATATTCATCATGAATTGTGCATGTAACGGTCCTACGTCCCACTGTAATGTACGAGTGAATCGTTAAAAAAGTGATACGAATAATATTTATTTTATGCATAATAGATATGAAGTAATGTTAGATGTTCTTGTTAAGAATCTTTGACAGCAAGGAATAGATACGAGAGCTGGTGATGGAGATTAAAAAAGAACAATATGGAGTGACGTTGAGTTAAGAAGAAGAATGGATTGAAACTGGAAATGTTGCTAGTAGAGAGTTACTATTACTATTACTACTACTCCGCGATTCACTAAAAGTGTTTGGCGGAGGGTGCATTGCACCTATCAGGAAAGGTAATGGTTTGGAAGGGGCAGGTGGCACCCATGGGCTGTTGTGAGGCTATGAAAGGATACTGAATTATGAATACATATGCAGGGCCGGCGCTAAGAATTTCGGGCCCGAGGTAAAATGGCTGACCTTTTTTTTTTAGCCCTACAAACTGGCCGGGTGACAATGGGCGGATTCATGGCCTGAGGGGCCCCTACAGTCGGTGATCGGGGGGCCCCCATCAGCAGGCGGGCCCGGATACTTTTGACCCGCTTACCCCCCCCCCCCCCCCCCCCCCGCTAACGCCGGCCCTGTACATATGTACGGCTGCGGTCAAAATAAAATTTGATGATGATAAAGTCGTATAATGATAATTGTTCATAGCTTGAAAATTGTACAAAGTGTAATAATGTATGGAGTGTAGTAGAAAGATATCTTACAGTTTTGATTTCATTTAAAAGAAGAATTACAAAAGAATCCCGGGTATAGTATAAAAGCTTATTTCAGATAGTGAGAAGATGAATATTGAACTATGACTGGAATAGCGAACGTTATAATCCGTCTTAGTAAAAGGAGATGGCAAATCCTTTCTGACGGAAAGTAATAAGGAACACGACCAGGTAAAGAATAGTATTGTTTAAGCGACCAGAGAGATAATTTGAATATTGTTTGCTTGAAATAAAAAAGATAAAAAGTAATAAATCGAATTACAACATTTCCATATAAGTTTGGGGAGGTTATATGCAGTATAAACTGGCAGCCACAAAGAAAGCCGGGAAAGTAGCAACAACATATTTCATCACCATAGAAAACACTCGGCAGATTAGTGGAATAATAACAATAAACATTCTTTAATCTAATTATTTTTACAACCTGTCAGTATGCTTATGGAATATAGTCTAACGATATTCAATGTAACAACACCCGATTCGCTACTCAGATGTTGGACCGAAATCACGCTCTTGATTCCGATTTACTATAAATTTTTTTTTCTCAATTTACCTAATAATTTGGAGAAGATATGTGAAAATATATAACAGTTCGTCTTGTAATTTAAAAGAAGGATTAGGCGGACAGAATGTAGCATCATCAGAACACAGTATTATTGTAATGGTACCGACTGCGATATTTTTCAGCTGGGTGATCAGACAGTTCGATGCCTTGTATCACTTACTAGCAGTCATGTTGGCGCACCTCTCCTCGTTGGTAATTCATCCAGGGTGAGGCCGGTGTCTGCCAGACATCGCTCAGGCAGATCTACACGGCCGAATTTGCAAAGAATGAGCGCCAGACAGCGTTGTCGACGGCGTCAACACAGCGGTCCCGCGACACTCGGTCTCAAAATCAACTGCACCGCAATACACGAGGCATGCCCTGGAAGCAACCACACTTTCCAGTCATATTAAAACATGGTGGCGACTTCAGAATTCAAATTCGCGAGATCAAACGAGAAGAAACTCAGATTTTTCGCGTTAATACGGGGCACACAGGAAATTACCTCAATTTCTTCTTCGACTTCATTACATATCAATTTTAGATGAATATCCTACTCAGGGCCAAATGAAAATGATGCAATTAAGGACATTGAAATTATTGTATAATACGACGCGATCATAAAATTCTTGATTCTGCTGATGTTGATGTTCACCTGGGTATGTATCGGTATACATGCTGAGATGACCACATTGCCTCGAGCTTGAAAATCATGCAAGGGTTACCACAGCTCTGGCTTGATTTTCTATTCGAGGTAAGGTGGTAGACTGTCACCTATAGAGAAATGCGGCAGCCGAACCCTTTACTGTGCGATTAAGGCTTTGGTTCGTTTCTTACGGTCCAAATTAGTTCCGAATACACTAAAAGTCTTCCCATACCGTACACTTTTTTTTAATAGTGATACCGTTATAGTGAGACTCAGTTTGACTTCTTATTTACATCTTCAACTCCAATTCTTATCTGATCGACTATTACTTCAAATAGTATACTAATATTATGCTCTAAGACATTGAAATTATTGGATTTAAAGAAGTTGTAAGAATTGGGTAAAATTTAGAAACATCTGTAACAAACATTTATTTAAAATAAATACTGCAGCATAGTAGTCAAACCAGAATGTCTTTACCTGAATTACAAGATGCACAAGTTGCAAAAGTGCATTAGTGTTAGAAAAAAGAATTATACGTAAAATACTGGTCCGCTAAGAACTACAAAGTGCTTAAAATTAAAAAGTTATGATGAAATACATCAACACCGCGATTAGTATTTTTTGTGCATTCATATAGAATGGATGACAAAAAACTGATCTTAAAAAACATTTGGAACAAAAATAATAATAATAATATAAAAAAAACCACACCGATAGAGAAAATTAAGAAAGATTTTGAAATAAATAATATAAATGAAGAAGAAGCAGCAGAGAGATTGTTTATAAAGAATTAATAAAAATTGAAAGAATCCAAGGCAGTAAAAGAAATGGTCCGAAGAGAGGTAAAAGATAGGAGAAGATGAAGGAGTACTTAAGGAAGAAAAAGGACAACAAAAGACGAATCACTGAAATAAGCTCGTGGTCCTTGGAAGACCATAAAGGGAAAAGAAAGAAGAAGAAACAAAATTGATGTAAATACAGAATTTACTACCAGCAATACAGATTATGTGACTTCTTAAACAAGAAAGTGTTACTTAGTTCAAAGCATGACACGAAATACAGTTGACTTATTGCAAAAATCTATCACGTATACAGTCCGAGCTGAAAAGAACAACGCGTTCTTGACATGTAGAACAACATGAGGTAAACTATCAATTCTTAAAGATTAGTTTAGTGCGCACCTCAAAATAGATAACATTCCTAACTTGAGACGAAGTTTCAGAAATATTTTAACACAAAACAAATTACCAGGTGCATAACGCAGTAAATAAAGTGAATAAATTGAAGTAATGATGCAAAACAGAGTCAAATATCTGTGACGGAAGCTACGACATCGTGCTTACTATTTACTTTTCCCGTGATGGTATGAAGATAGTCAAAACGGCAGGTAGAGGTTTTATGGCTTCAGTATCAATCTCCACAGGTGCAATCAGTGGTCGCCATTACAAGCAAGCCAATCATGTATGAATAAGACCCTTCACGTCGTTATACTACCTGTGTTGATTGGCTGAAGTATATGTTGGTGAGAGCAATTTGAAAAATAGCGCTGATATATTCCGGAGAATGTTATTGCGTGCTGGTAGCACCAAGATGATCTCATGAACGTGCGTTCCAAATGCCAAGCAATTCATGAGCGTCTCAGAAATCCACACTCTGCGAACATTCTGTTTGCATATGCGGCACTCGTCTCAGTATAGCTTTTGTATGAAGTTACCACTTGTTTACGATAGAACTGCCAATAGTGCATCTAATTTCAAATGAAACAGTCTCAGATCGTCATAGAATCTGGAAAACGCGGACTGAAAAATAATTGTTGTTTATTTTGCGGTAAGACTTTCATTTTATTGGCAACTGGTGGTAGACTGTTATCTTCCTGGAAGTGTCGGTGGGAGTTCTGCCTGTGGCTTTGCAGACACAACTCTTGGCTTCCTAGAAACGCACGATAGCAATCGCGGGTGTTGGTAGTAGCTTGATTCTCCGATTAGTCTCGCCAAGTCAAGTGGGAAATTAATCATTTCAGGTCATTCTTCGGTCAAATTGGATGTCCTCGCATCACATCATTGACACCCTTGTTGTGGTAGTAAGACATAAAGTATTCCGTCATACATATTCGTGCGGCGAAACACCTAGTGATTGAAGTCCATCTAATTACAGTAGTATGGCAGTTGTAAGCTGAATATAAGCTTTACCACTATCCAACACAGCCCTCGAAGACATGTGTTAATTATTAGTATTGCCTCACTAATCGCTGTTGACGGCGTGTTTTGGATAACTTAGGCCCATATTGTCATCACTCAACACTTGCGAGCCGTCCGCTTAGACGATTCTTTATTAATATAGTTAATTACCTGACCACCAACAAACGGAAGGGATTGTACTAAGTCACAAATGAAAATGCACTATTCTGTTCAAACACCAATGGATTTAATAAACTCCGCCACTTGAGTCACTTTTCTAAACTCATATAATATCCAGACAAACTTCCTAACATATTTTATAATCTATTACAGCTTTCCTACAGTGAAGCATAAATTCGCGTCACGCGTCATTATCTACGCGGGGCAATACACACTCGCCTCGCTCGCTCGCCCTGCCGTTTCGGACCAAAGATACTACAATACAAGTTCTTAAAGACTATAAATTAAAGCTACCCCGATAAAAACAGAAAATTCTTTCTGTGGGAACCAGAAAATTATGTACAACAGGTTACAGACATTTATGAAAAAAGTTAATAATTTTTTAATAAAAATTATATGATAGCATAATAATAATAATTGCATTAATATTAATACCGAAAAATGATTGGAGGAGCTGTTGTTGCTAACGATATGACGGTAGTATTATCAGTCAGAAAATGTGGAACAATTTTTCATTGCTTACTAACTGTAACTGATATGTATAAATAAGATATTACAAGTTACAAATATTAGTGTTTTCTGTGATATCAATGTATCGCTGTGGTACACTGAATACTTGTCAGTTTGGTTGTGATTATGGTTTCTATGCGGTTTTCCGTAATCGTCTAGGTTACAGGTTCCCAAAATAGGGTGCGCGCACTTTTTAATAATAAAATTGTGATTGGGGGAGTGGAATTTTCCATTTTGTGCAAGGGGGCGTGATAAGAAAACATCTAGTCTAGGTGAATGCTTCCTACTTCAGGCAACAAGCTTGTTAAGAAACAGAGTTGTGCAACAATATATGAAAGTGGACCATAAAGAATAAAGGGGAAAAAAACACAGTAGGAAAAATAAGCAATCATATTGAATAATAGGGACCTATCGCAACCATTTGTGAAATGTTCTTTGTGGTGGTCTTCAGGAGCGGAAACTGTAAATGTTTTACGAGTGACAAGTGAAGATCCAAGTGACTTCGGTACCCGACAAGGAGCCACAGTAAATGCAATCCTTGCGGACTAGAGGACTTCAAAATTATTTGTTATGCATGTTATCCTTCATGTAGTACATCTCATAATGGAATAATTTACCTTTATCAATGTGGTTTTATTCTACAAGGCATATCCATGTAGCTATCCTAGAAAAAATAGGTGTGTAGAATTTGACAAATATTATTGTGCCGCAGCGCAAAAAATTAAAAATCAAAATTGTTTCTCATCGCACGACAACTTCTGTAGTTTGCTCACATTCATAGCCGTAAGTCATCATCGACGTAGCTTGTTTATCTTCTACTTGTAAAGTTTCCTGCTGATACCACTCATGAATTATTCAGCTGTAGTCAGTCGCCGTTTTTTCTGCGTATTTATTTGCTTCCTTACCTCCTGCAAAACATCTAACAGAATAATGAATGTGAATTATCAAACAAGCATCCGGACAAACGTTTCCAGGAATGTTAAATATGTTGAATTTGCCTAAGTTTTTTATTTATTTGTTTTTTTATTTTTTGTTGAGATAAACATTCCTGACATTTCTAGAGACATAAGGTTAAATCTTAACTATTATACCAAAACATTGCTATTTTTAAACGTAGAAAAATATTTTATAAAGTAGATATATTATCATGTATCTAACAGCAGTTTAGTAAAATCACAGAAATCAAATATATTTAAGCAAACACAGGATGACAAAATAGGAAAGGTACAAGAACATAATATTCGTCAAAACCCATGTTTCTTTTTTAATTTTATTCCGTTTCTCTCAAAAAGGTTTTGAGTAGTAATTAATTTCTCTCAATACATTGCTTCTAGTAGCAGTGATTTAACGCGGATGTAAGATAGTTAAATGTCTGTTCTGTTGCAGGGGACTACGGGTGAGGATATTTGCCTTAAATAATGGGAAACTGGTGGTTGAGAATTGAATATTCGAAACTGTTCAAGAGTGTGACTTTTGATGCGAAACTCTAGAACTTTTAATCAAAGATTGTGTAAGAAAGTAAGAAAAGAATAGCCTGAATGGTGGAGTAGTGTCAGGATTGGCTGGTTTGCTATCTCCGTTATCTCACTATGAAGGGGTTAATTGACTCGTTCGTGCCCCGGTGATCAAAGAAATTTTCATCATTGAAACTTGCCCGGCAAAGTAGAGAGGGTGGTACTTTATTCTTGATCGTCTGATTATCTTTATTTTTATTTTATTTCCTGATTTTACATAGCCTACTACCTTGTTACCTAAAGTAGGCCCTTAGTTTTTACAGTTTTATTCTTAAAACAATTTACTTTATTTTCTTGTTAATAATATATCTGGATAATTATTTTTAAGGATTATCTGCCAAATATCATATGGATTAAGTCCCAAACCTCTGCGTAGTGCTTAAGGATTGACGACATGTGGAACTGTTGGTGGTGATTCTTCCGCGAGATAAGGACGATGACTTTGGTGACTTTTAGCTTTCGGTATAGTTGGCCTGATTGCGCTTGCCCTTGGTTTCACCCACTCCCTTATTTCATCCCAGAATATACACGATACAACGAATAACATACTACATGCAGCAACACACCAGTCATCAACAAATATACTGGCAAAATATCTCATTTATGGACAAAAATTTGTATATTTTAATAAATAAAACGTACACAGAGCACAGATCACACATTAGATGACGTCAGTTAAGATCCTATCTGTGACTGGGTCTGCGACCAGTTGATTGGTACACTCAATCATGGCATCTGTAGCATAAAAAAGACCCTGGCAAAAAAAAGCAAGGCTGATTTTCTAAAAGATTGTGAAACTAAGGATGAGAATTGTAGAGAAAGCCAAAACTTAGTATATGTCAAGCAGTTTTAGGTTGGTGTAGATGCATTTGGATGAAGAGAAAATCTGTTAACTGAAATTTGATGAGGGCTGCACCACAGCAGTTGAAGAAATAAAAATTAATACATGATACTTTTGGGCATCAATGTGTTGACAAAACGTATTTTGTTTGGACTAAAAACTGACTATCTTTTCACTCGTTAAATCCTGATCTGGTCCGTACGAGGGGTATCAATTCCCATTGAACAGCCCATGTGAAGTTTGGTTCTGACCGGGATAGTGACCAATTAACAGGGAAATGACCTATTAAAGCATTCGCCTGAAAAGAAATGGGAAGCCGAAATCTGGAAGGTCCGTTCTGAACTGGAACGTGACATCCTCCAATGAGTTAACCACGGAGATGGTGTTCGGTAGCTGAGACTGAGAGTTTACATTGTTCCATGCATGACCATGGGGGCGTACTGCACCTGCTGTAACGTGTCTCGACCACTACTGTGCTGTCTTCCGCAAGCGTCGCCGCTTGACGGATGGGAGAAGCCATTGACAGTGACTCCCGGGCGAGCAACCTAACATGAAGGAGCACTCTGCTTGTGGAGCTGCACGCTACTTTATTTTTCGGGCTATTACACCGATCAGACGCCCCGTCGTTCACTCAACGACCGTTTAAAATATTTGACAACCACATCAATCTTGATTCCATTTTTTTGTGTACGTGTGTCTCATACCTACAGAAATCACTTCTGCTCTCTGTCACTGTAGAAAAAGCCCCAGCAACAAGTATATTTGAGGTGCATGGAAGGGAAAAGATAACTATGACCTCATGCTACCACTCGATTTCAGGCACAAGGATGTGGGAAGATTTTCTTTTGTAGCTAAGGGGAACAAGGATTGGAATAAATTACCAACAGAGATGATAAAAAAACCAATGAACTAATTTAAAGCTGAAATTTGTAGTAAGCTGGTCCAGAGAAGGGTGTGTAGGGAAATTGACAACAGAAATTGCACTCCATCGCAATTAAATTATAATTACATTATGAACACCTGCCCCTGCAGTCCTATGATTGGTTACCAAAGATATTGCTAAAAATGGTATAACGGAAATTAATGTACAGTTCTATTCACCTCAACGTTGCTCTGAATTAGACTTCAGAACTGTAGGCGACGAGTTGCTATTTCAAAAATCTGGTGGTACTGCGGTGGGCGTGAATAATTTTATTTTAATTTTTTTTTTAAATTTTAATAATATCCAATCTTCCAGCCCTAATTTGTGTTTGGATTTTATGAATAGTAAAATATAATTTTCACATGACTTTGTAATTAACACATATCCTCGTGACACCTCTGAAAAAAAAATTTAAACGCTTTTAATCATTTAGTTTTCACATTATGGAAGAATATTTTTCTTTTTATAGGTAAACATATTTCTCCTAATCAAAAAGATAAGAACATAGCTAAATTTTCTTAAAGTACCAATATTTAGTGAATGTAATAAAGGTAATCTATTCGTCATTGATTCCGCTGCATTCCATTCTAGGAGATTTACCTGTGACGGGAATAGTAATTCATTTACGGAATTTTTCCACAATCGCAGATAAATTTGGCAATACAAATGTGAGCACTCACCTGAGCAATTATTTCTTTCATTTGTAAGATTAAACCAACCTATAACTTGGAGCTAAATAAAAGTTTTAGCTCCAAACTAATGAGTATAATTTAATGATTAAACATGAAACGTTTCGTATAAAAACTGACAGAAGTCATTTGTCGTGTTCTTGCACGCTAAAATTAAATTTTTAACTCCAAACTATTGAGTAAAATTTGAAACATTTCGTAAAACAATTGACAGAAGTTATTTGTCGGGGTCTCGATATGTATGATATCTTAATATTGTAAATGTTCGATCTATTTTCTGAACTGAGATAGTATTCATTTTCGTGACTTCTCTTTTCAGCCTTTTGAAGGAAGCATTCCGGAAT
Source organism: Vandiemenella viatica (assembly GCA_031002005.1). Taxonomy (NCBI): domain Eukaryota; kingdom Metazoa; phylum Arthropoda; class Insecta; order Orthoptera; family Morabidae; genus Vandiemenella; species Vandiemenella viatica. The sequence goes on from JARYHS010009186.1 coordinate 153,640,815, forward strand.
TCGCCTTGAGTGATTTGGGTAAACCTCGAAAAACCAATATTTGGATAACGGTACCAGGATTTGAACCCGCGTACTCCAGAATGCGAAGTCAGAGCGTTACCGCTCACCCACCACGCTCGGCGACAAAATCCTCTTTTTACCTCTCTCGTACCGCTGATGCTGACAGTGTGGCTTTTACATGCTGCTGTTTTGGAGAATTAAGGCAATGCCGATTTCTCCCTTGTTTCTGTGTTTCTTTTTCGTTAAAGGTATAAGGCTGGTTGACGTCCATGTCATATGAGCCGGGGTACGATGAAGGCTAGGAAAAGGAAGAAATTTGGCCGCGGCCTTTTAAAATGAATCATCTCGGCAATCGCTTGGAGTGATTCCCGAAAATCATGGACAATCGAAATGTTGAAAACACGTTTTCCTGAATGCCAGGCCCGAGCTATAACCTCTTGCCACCAGGCTTGGTCTCTTGTTTCAAGCATATTAGTAACAGTAGCTAACGTTGCTGTTGTTATATTTGATGTTGATCCGTAAGCGATTAGCGTTGAATACGAATTTGATAGTTTTCCAGCTGTATCAGTATTTCATGAGCGTCTGTTGCATCTGCGGCTCTGTGCTTGTAATTGTGTCTTCTGTTCTTGAAGCAGCTTTACTCTTTGTGATTTCTGGACTGATAAGCATGGTTGTGAACAGGGGCGGATCCAGGATTTTGGTTTGGGGGGGGGGGGGGGCTTGGCTTGAATGAAATTTGGTTCAGAGCGCTTGCCTTCAGTGGATTTTGGTTTTGGGGGGGCTTGAGTCGGCCCTTAGGATAGCCTTCTCGGGCCTCAAATCCATAGAGCCAAAAAAAAAGTCTCCAAAATTACAGTGTTGGGGGTGGACTTAGATACTTTTGGGGAGGGGGGCTTGAGCCCCCTAGCCTTCCCCCCCCCCCCCTGGATCCGCCCCTGGTTGTGAAGTATTTAGCCCTGATAAAGTGCCTGAAAAGGCGCTGAAATAGGCTGGGTTGTAACTTTTATTCAGGCCATTCTTTAAGCTGCTTCAAAAAAGTTAAATGACGTTTATTTTACTTTCACACGACCCTTCTCAGCCAAGTCAGTGTTCCCTACGCCTCCAGCATTTTCTGTCTTTCTCATATTGTTACGCAGATTGTAGTGAAAATTGTTGTCCGAAGACATTTCCTTTAAACTTTATATCATATTCGATACTTTTCTTCTGGTATGTCTTCTCTGGTGCTACTTTGTTTTTGTTTTTTTATTGTTGTGGCCTTCTGTGGAGATACTTGCCCAGTGGTGCTATCAATGTGTTATGTAATGTTTAAGCTGTCCTGTGGAAGGATGTGGCCAGCTGTCACATTCTTTCTCGCCGAAGTGATATACCTGCGGCAGCGTACAAATCTCTAGTTGGGAACCTTTTCGTTGAATGGAGAGTTCTTCGAGGGGTTCTGTTCTGCATAGTTTGTAATCTGCGGCCGCGTACCCAGACACGCGTATTCAAAGAGACTGCCGCAACTGGTCACTCTGTGGTTTTTAATTCTTTTAGACTTTCTTTATCTTAATATATGTATTATTTGTATTATTTATGATACCCTGATGTTTATTTAAAAATTTATGATGGTTGGTTCATTCTTTAATATGTTTATTGAGTTTTATTTATTTAATTAACTATCATAATTTTGTTGATTATAACTCAATTAGTTATGGATTGGCTTTTGATCCTATTTTTTTATAATGATTTTATTGAGTAATTATTCTTGACGTTAGTAGTAGGGTTAAAGAAGGGGGTAGTAGTCAGAATCTTATATTATTTATTCGTGGAAATGCTATATCTGGGGCTCCAATTATTAGAGGTACTAGTCAGTTTCCAAATCCCGGTGTTTCGTCTAAAGTTACATTAGGAAATCGTATATTGATAGCGGTGGTAATAAAATTTACTGCTCCTAAAATGGATGACACACCAGCTAAATGTAGTGAGAAGATTGCTAGATCTAGTTCTTGTGCCCTGATTAGGACTTTTTTCCGTAGGTCCTCTAGGTTAGCAGTCTGTCCAACATCTCTCCGTGAATAACGAATAATAATACCCTTTATATACAGTACCTGCTGATATTTCGATTGCAAAAGGTAACTTAAGTTTCACCACGTATATCATATCAGATGAATACTATAGAATACTATACGGAAACCTTTTTCCTAATTCCTCAACTTTCAGACTTTGCATCAAAATCGTACATACCTTATTTATATCTCATTTTGCACCCAATACCAAGTGTTGTATATTGTTGAAACACCATAAAGTCCGTCTGGTAGCTTTTGAATGAATCAAACAGACAGCCAGCCAGGCGAAAGCACTTGATAAATTCTGTATATCTTATTTACAATTACCCAAATTTTTTTTTTCAAAACTTTCTCCGACGTATAGATTATTTGTTCTTGTGGTTTTACGCCTCGTTGACATCGAGGTCATTATAGGAAAGGACGGGAAGGAATTCGGCCATGGCCTTTCGAAGGAGCCATCCGTGATGGCCGGATGTGGATTCGAACCGCATACTCCCGATTGCGAGGCCAGAGTGATCCCACCCACCCACCACGCTCGATCCCACCACACAGACCTCACATCAAAAGTCTTACAATATTTTTTGAATATATTATGATTTATTACTATGTATACTGCCTCTCGTATACAGAATAGTATACCTGTTTTGTTAACAGCATATTAATTGGAAACTGACCCGTATTCAGAGTCACTAGGTTCATGGAACACTGAGTGGTGTTTTGTGTCGGTTGCGGATGTGCGGTGTCCCGAGGCTATAAATCGGCGATGTTTGCGACGCAGTCGGGAGTCTGGTGATTAATGGCCCACCGCAAGCGCAATAAAGACGTCGCCGCAGCAGTGGCCGCTATCTTGATCAGCGTCCGAATTTAAATAATCGCCACCCGGTCCGCGGCGCCACTGTCGCAGTCCATTCGGGCTCCGGTTACAACTCACCACGACCCACTGCCGACTACACCAACAAATAAGACCAGGGTACGGACCATTGCAAATGTTAACGGCGTGTCAAGCAGGGCCACCCGGGGTATACAGTGTATATCACATCGCAGATCACATATAACACCCATCAGACTTCCCTCTGTCCTATGCGTAATTCAATGAGGCTTAGACTCTTTTCCTCTAGGTAGTGTGCCAGTGTTTGATTTAGACAGGTCTGGGTTCAACTCTCTGTCATGTGATGACAGAACTAAATAATTTAGATTTAGAAAATGTAAGTGGTGACGATTCTTTGGACACGCCACGCAGCTCAATGTGCGCCCCGGGTAAGGATAACGTCTGCCTCAGTGGCGGACTGTTGACACTCCCGCTTGCCTGAACGAATATAATCTAATGGAGAGAGCTTAATTGTTGTCAAGCGTCTGCGAAGTGTATTTGTTTGTTTGTTGTACGATAGGAGTATTTTTCTTTATGAAGTGCGTAGTTCATGAGGCGAAAACTGGGAACATCTCGGCACTGCTTAAAACCGCCTAAAATCTGCAATCATGACGGTCGGTGCGTTTGAGCCAAGATTGGAACCTTTTACAGTTCGTTGTACCTGGTGTAGCCTTAAGGGGCCCATACACACTAGCGGTAACTTCTGTATCATGGATATGTAAATACCTGTTGGAGATAAAATGTCACCTACATGTTAACTGATAACTTGTGCTATTTCTATTGGTTGAAATCAGTTAGTTAATATCGTACGATTCGTACACAGATTGACAACAATGCATAAATTTGAGGCTTTGGCTCCGAGTTATGTAAATATGCTATATGTTAACTCAAGACTTCAGCTATTACGAGATATAATTTTGTTGAATTGTGTTCGTGTTTTTGATTCATGAGAGCATGGAGAAAGACGAACAGACTCCCAAACAACAACACTATAAAACGCCTTTTTTTCTCTCGCAGGTAGTTTATACGTCTTCTCTTATAAGTTTATAAATCCTCCAAATTTTGTTGGCACCGAGATGGGAGGAGGCCAATATTGGCCTCCTACCTATCATTCGGGAGGACCGGGGTTAAACTCGGTTCGGCCATCCTGTCTGAGGTTTTCCGTGGTTTCCCTCAGACAATTAGGCGAATGCTGGGATGGTTCCCTAGAAGGCCACGGCCGACCTTCCATCCCCCTTCCCTCCCCGTAGTAGTAGATTGGCTGAAAAGAGTCCCCTATGACTCTCCAGCAGCCCGCCTCCCAGCCTTCTGCTGGGAGGAATGAAATGGTAAAAAAAAAAAAAAAAAAAAAAAAAAAAAAAAAAAAAAAAAAAAAAAAAAAAAAAAAAAAATTTTGTTGGCAAAGAAACTTTTTAAATACAACGCAGGTAGACTTGCGCCGTTGATATTTTTAAAATTATCGAATTTTCGATATATCGATATTTTAAAAATTATAAATATCGGCTGTCGATATATCGGTACTTTCATAAATACAATTTCATACAGTCAAACGTTGCAAAAATAAGGCTGACCACTGATAAATAGACGTGTGATTTTGTTCTTAATCAGGTTTTCACTTTCGAATACTTATGCTGGTGATGATGTTGATTTTTTTTTTAAAATTGACCGTTGTTAGTCTCATAAGTTTTATACAAATTAATAAAATTTATAAAACTCGAAAGAGGTTCGAGGCAAATCTTATTTTGTGTATTTTTAAGATTGACAAGATTGAGGTATTTATTTAGGTAAAAGTTTAGCTATCATAGCATGCATTATGGCCAAGTTGCATAACTTTTTTCATAAGATTTTTTTGTGATATTTGATTTAGTTTGGTATGTTGATAGCTTATTCCGAGTTGTCTTATTTTTCTTTTGCTCTCGAATTAGCAACTCTTTGTTATTTACACTTCCCACCATTCCCGCTAACACACTAATTTGAAGTTGGACTACCCGGGACAATCCACACGCTCAGGCTACGGCCACACTTGCGTTTTTTTTCACGCCGAGACCAGAGGGAAAAAAAACGCGAAGTGGCAATCCCGCAGACTATGTCACACTTGCGTGTTTTTCCCGCGCGTGAAAAACACGCAGCCTATCCCGCGCGTGCACATACCAGCAGTTTTTAAAGGTTCAGCTGCTTGTCAACTAGACTGCTCTCGAAATTATGAACAGAGTTTCAGAAAATCATAAGAATGCAGTAATTGCATTATGTGCCGCGGTAATAGTACAATTTCGATGACACATTGTCATGTACACTGGAAAGCATTCCTGCTTACGAAAGGGAAAGGGAATAACCATGGAAAAATTGTTAGAGATCATTTTGCTGATTACTTCTGTTCTGCACAAGGAGAATTGCCGTGGCAAAATAGTTATGTTAACCTCCCCGACTAACTTAATTCACAGTGAACCATTGCATAATTCTGTATAATATCATGCACAATGTTTATTAAAATATCAGTAAACTTACCTAAATTTGCTTTTGTTTCTTCATCAAAACCTTCCCACATGCCATCCAAAACGGCAGAAGTCACTGCTGTCCATGAAATCCTCTTGTTATCTCTGTTTTTATAATCCGAATGTCTTGGGTCACACAAACAGGGATATTTTTGTACTTCAAACTTTAATGAGTTCATTATCTACGCAATCCATTCTGAGAACAAACAATGAGAACGCAACAAACAAGAGTCAGCCACCGCGGCGTGTTTTTCACGCAAGTGTGGCCACTCACTGAAGCGTGAAATCCCGCTGAAAAAATGGGCCGGGGCGCGTTCTGCTGCGGGTGACCTTGAACACGCGGCTCTCTCCCACTTCCCGCTGCGTGAAATCACGCCAGTGTGGCCGGCCTCATATACTTCAATGTAGTTCATATTGTCGCGGGATTTCACGCTCAAATCCTGCGTGAAAAAAAACGCAAGTGTGGCCGTAGCCTCATTTCAAACAATGGGCTCGCGTTCTTTTCGTGCTGGGCGAGCGATGCCTTGCCTACACTGTTGTCATAATCTGAGTAGACTTGGTACTTTCAAATTAATTATAGGAACGTAGTAAGATTTACTTAAGCTTTCTGATCTCTATTCGTAATAGAAATTTGAGGGACATAGTGTCATTCAGAACAAACTAAAAATGATAACTTATTATAAAAAATATCGAAGTCCGATATCCAGATTTCAGTATCGATATATCATCCTAAAAAATATCACTCATAAATATCGATATTTTCAAAAAATAATATAGATATTTCGATATATCGGTATATCGATATATTATCAACAGTCCTACTTGAAAATCTCCTAGTCATGTTTAAACTGTCTGTTTCAAGTTTCAACCTTCATTTCCAAATAGCTGTTTGTTTAGGGGGTGCAGCCGCAGCGTAAACGGCGGAAAACAACAATCGTCCCAGCGCGATGACGTCATCCACTTTTCTGCTCCTTAACGACACGAAGCTGTCTCAACATTTTGATAGCAGGGCTCCAAGCCTCACTAAACTGGTGTCAAGTGTCTCTGTTAACTAAAGAATCAGCTGTTCTGATTTCAAAAGCTACTGTTATCAAGGTGTCCCAAAAATCTCTGAAGTGGTTAAACTCTAGTTTTTTCAAAATTAAATGCATGTCCCCCTAATAGACAGTTTAGACACTGTGTTCGGCCACAGCTGATTTCTCTTCTTGCCCCAGGTGACTTCCTTGCGTGCTCGACAGACCGCTGCACAATAGACCACTGCGTTGGTCCTATATAAGAACAGCCACATTCACAAGGTATGTATGAACACCGGGGGTATGTAATTCCATATCTTCATTAATGCTGCTAACCAAGTTTTTAATTTTTGTGGGTGACCTCAAAATTGTATTGACTTCGTGTTGCGACAACGACCTATCTATTTGAGAACTAATACCACCCACACACGGAAGGAAAGCAAGGCCCTTGGTAACAATGCGATCTTTCTCTCAATCTTCCTTCTTTGTAAACGCACGATTGATCTGCCGCTGATTGTAACCATTATTCAAAATAGTCCTCTAGAAATAGTCCAATTCACCCGCAAGACTACCTTTGTCACAAACCCTTCGTGCTCTATGCACTGAGGTGGTTGAAACAGTATTTCGTAGCGGGGTGGTGACAGCTGTTGGCGTTTCGTCACAAGTCAGTATGGGTAGGCTTACGATAGACAGAGAAGAAACAGTATGCAACCTTCATCTTCCAATACCAAGGTGAACTGAACATTTTGATTGACAGAATTCCAGTGTGCCAGGAATTGGTCTGTGCTGTTTCTACCATGTGGCCAAACACAAAAATGTCATGAACATACCTTTAAAAACATTTTGGTTTGGTAGCTAGGGTCGCAATTGTCATCATGTTACTAATTTGTTCATAGTTTTTTTTTTTTAAGTAAATGAATTTCATAATGCTCCGCTCTAGCCAAAATGTTTTTACAGGTATGTTCATGACCTTTTTGTGGGTTGGCCACATGGTAGGAGCAGATTGGACAAATTCTTGAACACTTCAATTTTGTCCATCAAAATGATTAGTTCACCTTGGAATTGGAAGATGAAGGTTGCTTACCGTTTGTATTCTGTCTATCGTAAGCCTACCCATACTGAGTTGTGTCTAAACGCCAACAGCTGTCACCACCCTGCGCTACGAAACACTGTTTTAACCACCTCGATGCATAGAGCACAAAGGGTTTATGACATCGGTAGTCTTGCGGGTGAATTGGACTATCTCCATAGGACTATGTTGAATAATGGTTACAATCAGGGTCAGATCAATCGTGCGTTTAGAAAGAAGAAGATGAACAGAAAGTTCGCATTGATACTGAAGTGTTCCCTATGTTAGGAAAGCGACTTATCGACCTCACTGTGGCCGTTTGCTACCTGTAATTGATTTGAAAATAATATTAAGTATAACAAAAAAATCAGGTGGGCGCCAGAGATTGGAGTGTACCCTATTCTGAGGGAAGCGACATCCAGATCTCAATGTATTATTATTGAAACATGAATTATTGAATTAACCAAGCAAAATGACACATTACAAGACTGGATGGGACCTAGTGAAAACAAGGTTCACAATCTGAGTTTACGATTTACTTATGTGTTTCAATTGTTTACTTGACAAAATTTTACAAAGATTAATTTTCTTTTTTACATCACTTTTTCTGTCGAGCAAGAAAGTCTGTCTCGGGGCAATATCTAGGGTAAAACGATGATGCAAAAGTTCCTTTTTCTGAATGGTGGTTACCGTGCAGGCGAATCTAAGTTGTTCAGTCGGTGGGTTGACCAGCTCTCCATCACGGCCGGCTGCCTCACTGCTGTCTCTCCCGTGGTCAGCTGGTAGGTCGATCTACACCTCTCCGTCGGTAGCCAACAAGTCCCCTTGTCTTCCGTGCTGCCGGACCAAGCGTCACTATCCACCCCTTCTTGATGACGTCTCCCAATGTCTGTCTTTGCAGGGAAGCTCTTTTCGCTGGTTGGCTCAGGACATGCAATAAAACCACCCCTTTTTTCAATACTAATAAATACAAATTTTTCCTATTGACTGTGTACTCCCTTCGTTCTTGGATACAGATTTACATTTTTTATTTTATTTGTTTACCAAAACAGTCCAGGCTGCTCTTGAGCTGTGGTCCTGTCACGGGACTGTTTTCTGCCATCTGTCCCATCTGGGACATACATTTAATTTTGATAAAACCAGAATTTTAGCCCGGGTCAGAGATTTTTGGGACAGCATTATGACAGAAGCTGTGTAAATCAGAATAGCTGATTCTTTAGTCAACAGGGACACAGGATACCAGCTTAGAGTGGTCTGCAACTCGGCTCTGAAAATTTTGAAGCAGCTTCGGGTCGGTAAGGAGCAGAAGAATGGATGACGTCATCGTGCTGGGTCGGCTTTTGTCTTCCACCGTTTGCGCGGCACCGCGTAAACAAACAGTTGATTGAAAATGAGGGCAGAGTTAACCGCCTTCGAAACGTCCCAGAGTTGTGACATTTACACACGGCTGGAAGCCCGAGAAAATTTTATTAATTTTCAACGCCGTGAAAAGCTACGTTCGTACAATGAAACTTCTTAGCTATCGTATGATGTCTCATAATTCGTATAAGTGAACAATAAGCTAATGTCGGACCACACTTGACTGTCACGCAACCGTACCCACAGATTTCCTGTTTGCTGGCGCCCATTCCATCTGATTTAGTTCAAACATCACTGCATCACCCACCAACACCGATTCGTTTAATTTAAATTTTACTTGTGACGGTGTGTTGTCTGTCTGGTGGACATGGGGAAATTTATGTAGCAAGTTCGGAAAATTCCGGTCATCTGTTACTAGACGTTGTTTCAGTGTCTTTTTTCCTTCTGCCTCACTTCCAGCTTCATCAGAAGATCGTGAAGTACAGGTTGCGTCATTCTTAAATATTCATAAAATTTCGTTTCATCGTCATTTAGATGATGTGACCTCCAACTCATTACTAATAAATGTTTTGAACAGTGATTCCACGAAACAAATAGGTGAAAGTGTTATAAATCTCTTAATAGAAACAAGTCTGTCAGAAATGTAGAGAATATACAGCCTTGTCGTCACTCAGCCGACTGTCGGAGCGATGGCGTGTAGGGAAAGTGTTGTCCGAGGTTTTAGGTGACTAGCTAACGTATTTTTTTCCCTGGCATTATGCATCAACGACGTCGAGTTCATTAGAAGCGGGAATGGACTAGAGGCAAGGAACGGGAATGATTTCCTCTATAGCCTATTGAAGGAACCATCCAAAAATCTGGATGTTTGGACTTGGATACGAACCCACCTCTTCCCTAATGCGAAACCAGAGCGTTATAGGTTACCCATCACGCTCAGTAGCATACTGAATGGCCTAACCATAATCCATGGTAACGAAATGGAATACGACAAAGCCAGAAATGAAATACTAGAAGAGGACAATAATAAATAATATTGGAAGGAGATACTTCCTCGTACCCGCTGATATATGTCTGTCTCCTCCTCAAATTACGAACCAGCATGTTAACTTTTAACATTTCTAAGATTATTTCCCAAATAGTTTTTACGTTTTGACCATTATAATACTTTTCTTGGACATTGACACCGTTGACGACAACGTAACAAACATTAATTAATCCAATATAAATAACGATAGGTTAAATTGATTGCTTTACGAAAGTATAGATCACTTTAATTGTTCTAAAGAAGGTAGCAACAGTTTTGTGTTAATTTGGCTTTCTGTGTGGAGCTGCGTCGAGTTTATTATTTTGACCACATTGCCATAAGAAAGAGAATACTGAAAACTACAGCTGAAATCTACTGACAGTTCGAATTTCAACTCTGTGTCCCACATTTCAACTTGCAAGACACACAAACTCAAAACAGGTCACTGTCCGATTGATGATTAATTGATCTACTATCCCACTGAATATAATTTTTAATCACCATTTCTGTTAAAATATTGTAAAATAGTGCTTCTTAGACTATGTTAAGATTCTCACAGTGTAAAATATTTTTCTCTTGATTTTAGTCACAAAATAACAATTAAGTCAAAATAAAACATATAGAATTATACATTATCATGGCTTAAACACAACCAAAAGTCTTTCCCCAACAACTAGAGCATTGAATGATTATGCTGTCTCAAGCAATAAAAAAAACAAACCATTGTCCCTCTGAACTTGCATTTTATCCTACATATATTTTAGAACTGTTTAAGTGATTGTTAATGTATCTCTCACAGTGCACTAAATTCTCATAATAAACTTTCACATACACTTCTGTAAGTCAGGAAACAGAACACGTGAAACCGTATTTTTGTTTATATAATTTGTTTTGATTATCATACGCAAAGATTAATTTGTAAGCAAAAATATCTATTTTCTAACTGTAAAGAAACAGATTCCGTCAGATTACAGTTATTACCATTCTTATATTGTGGCACTGTCATCAAACTACCGAAAGCGGAATAACTGAGTTTATTTGTCAGAGCTTACACTCATATGAGAGAAAAGTGAAAGAATAAACATTTAAGCCGGCTTGTGGTCGAGTTTGGTGCCAAGGACTAAGTCAGTACGCACTGAGATGTCGGTTAGATCGGTCAGCCACGAAAGTAGTTTTGCCACATCAACCACCTTCCAGATTAGTGTACAATCCCGATACTGGACCTTGTTGACTTTTAGAAATATTGTGTGAGATTCACGGGCTCTTCATAGTGTCTAAGCAGGTGATTAAGGTTGACAGAATAATCACTAATATTGCTCATTTCCACCTTAATATAAATTTAATTTAATAGTTTCCAGATTGATTTAAAGGCCGCTGATCCGTTCTCAGACGAGGCGATTTTGAGTGTAAACAAAGAAGCATATGAAATGTTGTACAACTGTTTCGCAACTCTGCTAATGAAAACGTGTATACAGTCTTTATCTCCCTGGTTTGGCTTTGCGGTTGACTATTGTGTACTTCTACCTACGCCTACAATACAGCTGATGTAGCAGTTATTAATTTCTTTAAAAGTAAAACATTTAAGCGTATTCAAGTCATATCTCCTTCTGAGAATAAATGCAACAATTTGCCACACGCTCCGAATTTTAGATTAATACAACTGTTAACAAGTAAACATAAATAGTTGTTAGTAAGGGTGTTTTGTTGCTTAGTGATGGGTCTGAACTCCTTGTCTCCTTCAAAAAACTTTCTTCAGAATTGAACTTACTGTGCTGTCCTTCTCGATATTCTTGGGAATATTTCTGGAAGACCTCCATTGACACATGTACAACCTGAAGTTGCACGTCACACCCTGAAACAATCGCTGGCATTTTCAGCATCGTGAACAAGCAGAGCAGTAGTCCTGGCCTGGCGAGACAAATGTATGTTGTATATCAACCTAATAAATCAGGCGAGTAGGCTGCAGTGGACGTATGAACATCAGCGTAGCATTCACTGCAGTCGTTGTCATTCAATCATTGATGCAGTCTGCCATGAGAATAAAAGTAATTCGCCCACGCGCTTCAGAGTTATCTTTTTTTCCGCCGGAGCAATGTACAGTTTTATTTGTGTTTAATACTTCTTAAAGAGTTGTCGTACTCGTATTCAAACTGATTTCGGTTCAGAGTTCCATAATTCTGATTCACCATTTAAGAGGATCAATCCACGAAACAGGCGGAAGGCGCGATGGCTTGCAACTCTGTCACTCCGCTGTTAAGATAAGATGAACTTATCTGCGCATAGTTTTAGACATCCGATAAGCCGTCATTTTTTCTTAACGGTCAGCACTCTATGAATCTATACGTTCCAAGTTTATAGAACAATATTGATGTTATGGAGTAAGCGTGATGGGTGAGCGTGATGGCCTCGCATTCGGGAGGACGCGGGTTCGAATCAAGATTTGGGTTTTTCGTGGTTTCCCTAAATCACTTCAGGTGAATGCCGGGATACTTCCTTGAAAATGCCATGGTCGAATTCTTTCTAGTTCCTTGCCCCCATCCTTTCCCGCCTCTAATGACCTCGATGTCGACGAGGCATAAAGACGTAAGCAAAAAAAAAAAAAAAAAAAAGAAAAAAGCAAAAATTAAAAAAAAAAAATGTGTCGTACTTTGATTTTATTAAAGCAATTTTAGGTAGCTTAAATCTTCTATCCGAATGTTCACTGCAATGTTCTTTAAAATATGCGTAAAGATATTTATTTCTCTTGCGAATTACAGCGCCACTTGCGAGCACTCTGTTCTGGTTGTTGCCTCCGATCCGTGTGGTTAAAGCAGCTTTTAATGTTCAATAGTGGATCATGAATAGTTTTTGCTAATAGCAAGGTTCTTTTTCTATTAACGCCGTGTCCGGGTGTAGGCAATTATCCCTCAATGGGAACGTCAAGAAAAATGAGGTTCGGTGGTTTCCCATTTCCTTCCCCAGTGTGGCAGTAGTCGTAAGCGTTGTAATTGTGGATGTCTGTGACAGCGAGCGTGTTCAGTGTAGATTTATGTTTCTGTGGTGGATGTGAGATGGAAAGGGAGAGGGTGAAACTCTTAATCCACTCTTCCGAAAGACTCCAACAAGTTCGCCAAGACTAACGTCGCCATAACGAATCACCATAAACTCCATACGCTCTGCGGAGAGGTTTAACATTGAACCCAGGACTTGGGTATACAATCTGGTGACTAAGAGTTGCGCGCCACCACCTCTCTCAGCTTGCCTCATGACGACAATTTTTTCCACCACCGGGACTCGAAACATCACATCCCGTGTTAGCGCCGGACGCCATCACCGTGGTGCAATCGACTAAGCCAATGGAGCGGGCTAAAAGTGAGGTGAATATCTCTCCTGATATTATGATTGATCGCACAGTTGATTGATAAAGAAATCACCCACCAAGTCTTAAAAGTGAAAGACTTTCCTCCAACTGGGAACTAACTTTTTTATTTTAGTGGATATAATAAAACGCCAAGAAAACGAGTGGTTAAAAGAACATGTCCTATGTACTCAAAAATACTGTATTGTAACGAATGCCCAAGTTGCGATAAAAGTAAAAAAAAAGCGACTCATGTTTTGATATTTTATTTGTTGAAAGCCAGAACATCCCGTGTAGCCCGGCTCCTTTCATCAAAGAACATGTGTTTCAAATGCATTCAGGTGGCAATAGGTTAAAAGTTATGGTATTCCGTTTTGACAGGTAGTAAATAAATAAGCACGCAAATGTTAAAATTACAGTAACGTTAGTATCGGATCCGCGAATAATGAAAGTTTAACCAGAGAAAAATAAAGTTGTCACAATTATTTCCTCCGCGAATACTGAAAAAGTGAATGGTGAAACGTTGAACAAAGATCTTTGACTCTACTGTGTCTAAACAAGCTGAAAATATTATTTTCGGTGTATGGAAATTACTAGTATATGCCGATAGTTTCACTCGCGTGGACCTAGGTGTACGTGTATGCTACGGTAAATGTTTGGATTGTCATGCAGTAGTATTAGTGGTAACTATCGATAAATTGAAATTCAGCCTGAACCAAAATTCTTTTCAAAACATCCGCTCAAGCCTCACATTTTGCAGACTTAAAGAAAAAAAACTTACATTTTTGTGAAGTAATGCCCGCAGTATGTCAGGGAATCGCATAATTTTTCCGCTAACTTTTCAGGATAGTTCATTTCGTCAAATGCATAACTGTGAGGCCAATAGTTTTGATGATCTACCTGTAAATTGCTGTCACAACTTAAAAACGTAATAATTTTCGGGTACATAATACAAGGAGAGCAAAGTCAACGACCATATTTACAGAATTCAAACATCAAAATCTAATGCACTAAACAAACTTGCATAGCGATTTTACCAAGGTTTACGCCTGTTCGTATTATAACATAGGGGGGGAAAAAAAATATCTGGTGCTTAAAATATTTTAATAAATTGTTAGGTAACTTTGGCTGATTAATTCGAAAATAACTGGGCTGATAGTGTGTTTTAGGGTAATTAAACAAGTCTGCTTCTTTAACCAATTTATTTTATTCTTATAAGAGCAAAGAATATTAATTGATAATGTGTGTACTACCCATAAACATAAAACAAACATACAATCAAAATTGTAAATTGTAATGAGTTCGCCAGAAAATTAAAAGTATAAATTTACGCTTCTTTTGACGCTATAAATGTTGAAGAACAGGCTTATTTCCTTTTAAACACCAGCAACAGTCTTCCATTATCACAGTATTCCTTGCTAGCACATTTTCATCTCCTTGACGACCCGCGATGGAATCATTCACCTTGTTCATCGCTGACATTTCCGACATTTTCAGGAAAGCGATCAAGATGACAAAAAATAAAATGCATTTTGGTGCCAACATCACGAAAAGTTGTCATCAAGTTTCTAATAAGGTCTTTGTAGTTTTCTCTTCTGTGTTTCCAAAGGAAAATCCCCAAGCTAATGCTCCGTTCTCTTGCATCGTTTTCGCGAAATTTGTGTTCTTTTTGGTTTACTGATCACTGGTCCATCAAATATCCCTGTTTTATGAAACTGTCTTGTCTAGAAACACACTGCAGGTATATACTTCAAGCATTTATAATGTCCGTCAAAAGCTTTGACAAATTAATTTATTAATCCTAATTTTTGTGCAAATGTGGGCAGATGATTTTTTCTCGCTCAATTAAAGATTCGTCTAATATAATGAGGCGCTAAACGGAGCCGTATCTATCGGAGGGCCCAGTCTTTCTTAACATAGTGATTGTCAGGTCTCTATTATCCCACATGCAATGAAAGTATGGATATTTAGTATAACCCGATTGCTGCCCTAATAGAAAATTAACTAACTACAATGTTAGCGTCTGAAGGGTTATAAAAAATTAAAATTAGGATAAGGTAACAAATCAATGGAGTAGACGTAGATACATACGTGATGACCTTAAAAACATATCGACTAAGAGTGAGTGAGTGAGCCTCGTAGCTTCAGATGGTTTAAACGCGTCATTTGTGGCAAATCTACGGAAAATGAATTCCAGACATGAAGGGAAATTAAACACAACTTCAATTGAACACATCATTTTTCCGTGTTAGAATGAAAAGAAACATATGGACTGTCACTCATAAGCACACACAAATAAACATCAATCACTTTGATTAACACCTAACATATGACAGGCGGATATTATGTAGCTTAAAATCTAGACCTGAATATGTCAAGATGAATGTCATATTTGGAATCAGGGAACCAGTTCCCTATAGAAATGGTGTTTATTTCCTAGACAACAAAATCGCTGCTGCCCGGTGAATCTTTTATGTAGTGATCTCTGAATTGTTTTACAATCTTTGACGCATATATTGAGAGGTTAATGACATATTATCATTTCTTGCTTCGGTAAGGCCACGTAATGTCTTAATACATACCGCAGATTATAAGTCAGACGCTAAGTTTTCAAATTGTGAATACCGTCAAGATGCCACTCGGTGGTTTTTGTGTGATATCATATCTAAGATACTTAAAGAACGGTATGTGAGAGATTTCATTTTCAGATGCAATGAAAACGGTTGATAGCTCCATGGTATCTGGATACTGATGCGACGTTAATATTTTTTTTTTCTCTCGGTGCGTGAGGTCATTCTAGGTTCGGCTCCCAGCAGGTCTGCTAGCAAACCCCCCAGCGCTTACAGGTCTTCAGTTTGAATGATATTCCGGTTTCTCGTCAGGCTTCATCGTTTGAGAGGCCGCTGAGTAACATACTTAACAGCTACAAGTGGGCGCACGATTAATGGGTTCCGAAACGTGCGGCCATAACATTAAATCTGCCACCGGCCACCAGCGAAATAGCGCGGGATTTATTCTGCGACTTACGTCAAGATCGGCCCACGAACAGATCCATAAAACTACTTATCCGTCGTCCGCAGGTGCAGTCACTTTAACTGCAGCTGACACGCTTTGATTCGTTCACGATACTAGGTCTTGACAGGAACCGAAAATGTAAATAGCTTCTGCTCCATTATCACCTATTCCATATTCAAGTTTCAGCTGTTGATTGCCGTTCTTCAAACGACAGTAGAGCTAAAAAAAAGATCTCCAAAATTACGAGGCCGATCTCACGCTAGGGAAATGTCCCACCAGACCTCACCAAGTCTCACCAGAGAGGAAGATGGATGTCCGGATTTAAAAAAGAAACATCTCACGTAATTAATGGACGCCCCCAGTAGTAAGGTATCTGGCTGGAAATCGGTAAGATACCTGTTCTGCTGTTCTGGCTGTTTTATTTTAATGTTCACAATCTTATTTTAACCTCTCACACGAGACATTGTGTATGAAAGCGTCTGTAGTTGATACCTACGTAAGATTGTCGGTTCCCTTTATAGGTGACCACAAGAAACCATGTGGCCAGTGCAGCTCCGAGTCAAAGCCGGGGAAATGCTGTTTGCCTGGGATATCCCTAGCAAGTGCTTCAAGAAACTCAACCAAACTCTCTCGGATCCGGCACAAGCACTAAGCGCCAAGCCCATCATCTCAAAAAAGAAAGACTGGTCTCGCCATGTTAAACTACCACTCGTCCTCTCCAAGAAGGAGGAGGAGGAGGAGTACTTTGCAGACCACCATCGAACGCTTCACAGCCCCCGGAGCCCAAGCAACAATGTAGAGGAAGCCATGGAGCAAGAGACCTTGTTGACGTCAAACCGCGGAGACTTTGTGCACCAGGAAAGCAGCAGACATCACCAAGATCGTCCTCCGTCAAGAGAAGCCCTTCACAATGAGTCCTCAGTGGCGCATACATTCTCAGTGCCAACCCAGCTGCTGGTCACCTGTATGAGCCAAGAGGACCTCGAAGAAATCAAGAAATTTCTAGAAACTAGGGACATAAGATACAACATGGACTTCCAAGAAAACACTCTGTATTCAACAAAACGAAGCAGCTCCAAGAGACTCCTGCAACATGGATGAGGGAACACTCCAAGATGACAATTCCTTCTCACGCCCTGAGACAACCAAGTCCACCTCCCCGGCCAAGTCATGAAAAGGAGCATACTGAATTCCAACAACAGGCCACAGAAGCGGAGACCGATGGCAAAGTTACATCAATGCTTCCGCTGCCAAGGCTTCAGGCATCAAGCTTCTGACTGTCTCAAGCAAGTGCGCTGCGTTCGCTGGGGAGGGAGCCATAACAACTTGGTTTGCACACGTCCACGAGACGCAACGTCGACGTGTGCAAACTGTGGTTCTGACCACGCCGCCAGTTATGGGGGATGCCCCATAAGAAGAAAGCTTCAAGCAGCCATCAGAAGCCGTCAACGCCAGCGCCAACCCAGTCACTCCCAACGAATTGGAAGACTGGAAGGACTTCAGTGATGGTCATCAAGCTACTTCAATAATCATCCGACGACCAACTAAAATGACCAACACGGGCACCAATGCTGTAATCAAGACCCAAGACGAGCAAATCAGCTGGGGAAAATCGTCGAGTTGTTAACACAACTGATTGCGGCAATGATCCCCAACTGACCACATGAAAACAGTTAGCTATCGAACGAATAAGAATATCAAAAGGATTTCCACACAGGCCGTAATCACTACGGTCAAAGCCTGTTTTTCCCCAAAGTGTACAGTTCGAGAGAATAAAATCCATCACCATCAGTGAAACCACAGATAAAGCTACAAATCGTAGCAAAGCTGTATAATGCCGTTGAAAAAATGAGGGGGGGGGGAAAGAAAAACCTGTGGCCAGTTCTGAGACCACATGTATAAAGCAGAAAGGTGCAGCTACAAAACGTATTAACACTACCGTAAATAATTCGTCGCTGGTGAAACGTCCAAAACAGACTAAGACCTGTCTGAATTTTTCCATCAAAACAACTCTGCCGTATGGATTGTTCACTCCATGGGAAAGAAAAGACTGTTCATCCCGAATACAGTATGTTCTTTTACATGGAGACAAAGATTCAAACATTTCTGCATTTCTGGAGCCATTGACGAGTTGTGGTGCGTTCTTTCGCTGTTAAATTCTACTTGGTAAATATAAAATACTGGTCTTATGAAATTAGCTTTGCGGATCACATCCGGAATTTATAGCGCTAATTAGGGAAAGCAATTCCGCAATAATGAAAAAAGCAAAGACATCGGTATTATTAGAGCGAGGAGGTGACATACATAACTTGGAGCTTATTTTGATAGACTTGATCGGTGAATTAAGAATCGATGCCAGTAAAGTCAAGGTAGTCTTGGGTTGATTATCTCCTTTTCTCAATCAGTCATTAAATGTTAAGAGTTATTGTTTATTGCCGTTCTGCTTATAATTCTAATCAATAACAACGTTTTCTTACTTCTGGTGTCTATACAACCAACAGACAACATTTGAAGTTATCCTTCTTGTTTAGTTCACTACCATGCACTTATGACTACTGAAATGAAAGAAACTTATCTGGTACTTCTGCCCCGCACAAATCGCTGTCATGATTTTTGTTAAATCTTCCAGTAATATCAGAAGAAGACAGTGAAACTGCACAAGAAGCAACCACGATTAAATTGTGTATAACATTATCAGTAACCACTAACCACCCAATCATTTTTATTATTAATTTAGTATTATCATTATTACTGAATTATGTTACATTTATTAATTATAAATATCGGGAAAAATTGATAAAAACTTCTCGGGTTTCATCAAGCATTGCCGCCGCGAAAACGTACATAATTATCTAATCGGGAAAAATTGTTTAATGTTTGTAACATGATGTGTATTACTGTTAGGTTTCCACAGACTGTAGATTGTTTAGAAAACGGGGTAGCATAGTGTTGTTATATTTAAGTAACAATCTTTGACGCTGGCCAGGACAACTGTGCGAGCGGCATTGTTGATTTGACACCTGCATTGTTTCAAGGCAGGGCGCGGAAGTGTGTGTTGTGCTGCTTGGAGAAGGTTGTATTGAGCGAGTTCATGCTCTTTGAACACAATCTAAAATAGCGTGTGAAATATACTTGAAACTTGTTTGAAAGTAACATAAGTATTTTAAAAGTTGTTTCATGGAACGGTATTATTTAATTTCAGTAGTATTTGATCAGAACAGGGAGTTTTCCATTTCCAAAAGTTTTCATAATACCTCTCATTTTGTTTGCCAGTATTATGTCAGAAAATCGTAATTAAAACTCTCAGAGCTAACGGCATGCATGTGTTGAGAGAGGAGAATTGGGCCGTTCTCGTCTAAATAAGACGCCGTCATCCATTATCTTAGTGGTTAGCAGACCATTTCAAGGATAATTGGTAGCTTACATTTCGCATCCAATATTCTTTTCTTTCTTGATTTACGTCTCGTCTACATTGAGGTCAGTAGAGGCGGGCAAGGATTAGTGGCCAGAAACTGGAAGGAATTCGGCCATCGTCTTTTGAAGGAAGCATCCCGGCATTCGCCTGGAGTGATTTGGGTAAACCATAGAAAACCCAAATCTGGATGCCCGGACGGGGATTCGAATCCACGGCCTCCCGAATGTGAGGCCAGAACGTTACCCGTTCACTCACCACGCCCGGTGCATCAAATGTTAGGATAGCTCACATTAGTTTAGTTCAGAGGAATAGAGTCTTTGAAAATTTCTCTTCGCAGCTAAGCTGATACGAAATTTACAAAGATTGTGTATCTGTTTCAGAAATGCATGCAAGATAATAACTATCACTTTTTAGTGATTTTGGCGGTTGTTTCTTTAAAATTTATTCAAATTTACAAGTCATGTGGTTATCACAATTCTCATAATATTTTCTTTTAATTAGATAACTCTGGCATAATGCAAAAGAAATAATTTGTGTTTTACTGTACACCCAGCTCGCAGCTAACGGTGATTCTTCTGATAAACAATAGTTTTGATTTTACGAGCCAGTTTGTAAAAGTTATTATTTAGCTGTGCATATCACATAAAATAAATAACAAAACTAAAATGTCAACTTATCGTGTTTAGATAAATATTCCTATTACCTTTTTATGGTTGCACATTAATTTATGCTAAAATTTATACGTTCTGAAGCTTGTTTCAAATTTCGGAGCAGGTTTTTATTCTTTTTTCTCCCCCACACTGTGAAGGAACACATTAACTCGATCTGATATTTGGTCGGAACTGTTTTTACGTATAGACAAGTGCATTAATCAGCTTTAAAGTGCAAATATTAACATCGTTTATGAAGGAATCTGTGTTTTGCATAATTTGCACGGATAATTCTTTCCAACGCAAACTTAAATAGATGCTTTTAAGTTTAGTGGTAATGTCATAAACTCTTCATGGCCACCTAAGAAACGTCGTAGGTGGTCTATCAATACGCGATCTGTACTCTGTAAACTATATCAGATTAAGTATTTTCAAAACAATAAATGTGAATTCAAATTTTGGCCATAATGATATTAAAATTTAAGTATTAAGTCTTTTACGTTTATATAAAAATTTGTAGTTTCGTTTCCATTTAGCTTCAGTAATCAACTTAAACGTACTATTTTGTTCAGCTATTGTTTAGGAAGAAGAATCTTCCTCTATTATCTCACCATTATCGTAATTTTTGCTGAGGTTACGTTTAATCATGATCATTTAAAGCACAGCGCAGTAATTAAAAAATCTTGCAATATAGTCCTAGAAGCAATAGAAGCACTAAATGTACAGCCTGCGGTAGCAAAATGTATTAGGAAATGATTAGTTATTTCCTCCAATCTAGTAACTTTTTTCCCCTGTAATCAATACCTCCACAGTTCTTTCCTTCGACTGTTCCCTCCCCTAACAAATTGACCAATCCCGCGTTTCTTAAAATGTGATGCACCATCTCTTCTTTCTGTAAGACACTTCCACAACCTTTCCTCCTCGCCCATTATCTGCAGAACATGTTTATTTCATACTTTTTTGTACACTTAATTGTCAGCATCCTTCTATAAATCTACATTTCAAATGCTTCAATTTTGTATGTTTTTGGTATACCTAAAGTCCATGTTTCTTTACCATAAATTGTTGTGACCCACACATAAAATTTTAAAAACTTCATCCTGTGCATTTTTCTGCTTTCTCCTTTGATCCATCAACTCCAAAATTTCTTTTTTGATCCAAGGTTTTCGGGCAACTTGTTTCCTAAATGCTAATGTTTCTTTACCAGCTTTGATTATTTCTTTTTTCAATGCATTCCATTCGCCCTCAGTAAAACTTTTTTCTTATACCTACGTCTATTATGCCTGCAAATTTTTCTTTTATGTTAGATTGTTTGTTCTGCCTGCGTTGCTTCATTATTCTCTTGAATTTCAGCCTGCACTTCATAACTATAAGATTGTAGTCAGAGTTTGCGTCATATCCCGGATGTACTATACAATCTAGAACTTGATCCCTCAATCTCTGTTTGACCTTGATATAATCAAGTTGTTATCTACCTGTATTTGCTGGACGTTTCCAGGAGAATATCATGATTCTTAAATAGTGTGTTTGCCACGACGAGCTTATGTTTTTCACAAAATTCTAACAACCTGCTTCCTCGAAATTTTCTTTGTAGAATGTTTCTTATCTCCCTCAACCACATTTCAATCACCCATGATTACTAGATTTTCCTACCCCTTCACAAAATGAATTAATTTTCTTTAGCACTGAAATAGAAGGAACCTGGAATATTCGTTTTTTACGAGTTGTCTGTAAACAATGTACACTCTTTGGAAAAAAAAATCGCGTCAAACTCTATCATCTTAATATTTCACAATCTGACAACATTGGACGTTATATAGGAAACTGTGGCACCTCTGTTAGCTCCGCCAGTTGTACTATTCCATTGGCGGATTATTCAATCAGAGCCATCTGTATTTCAGATGACACATTTCCTTAAGTCAATGATTGGAACAAAATACGAAGACTCCACCCACTGACAAATCTTATTGCCGGGTAATTCATCAATCTTCCACTACATTTCACTAAAAGGCCGAATTCGTCCGATCGAGCGGTCAGCCGTCTGTGGCCGAATATGACAATGACAGCAAAACGCATTACCTGTCTCGGGATTGGTCAGTCATATTCGGTCGTATATGGCAGACCACTCGATCGGACGAATTCGGCCGTTTACTGAAATGTAGGAGAAGATCGATGAACTATCCCGACAATAAGAATTCTCAGTCTTCTTATTTTGTTAAGCATATTGTCTTAAAGAAATTAATCAGCTGAAACACATATGGCTCTGATTGAATTATCCGCCAATGGGATTGTACCAAGAGCAGAGCTAACAGAGGCACTACAGTTTCCTTGGACGAAGTAACGTCCGATGATAAAAGATTGTTCAATATAAGGGTAATAGACACTGACGTGAATGGCCATTTTTTTTTTTTTTTTTTGTCAAAGAGTGTTTGTATCATCATGGAATAGCGCCATATTGTTGATTTTCGGTGTTGGGGAATAGTTACATCGTTGGCTTACAGAAGGCCTGCTTGTTTGAAGTGTTACACATGGAGTGTTTCTCTCAACTAACAACCACACATTTAACATAAGCTGAGAAAGGGTTTCCTTTCATGCAGTCATGTTATCGAGGGGAGCTTTAAGTTTGATCGTGAGGACAGATACTTCGTCTGGGTTTATTTCCATTCCCATGTGTACTGCTTGCATCAGAACCGACATATGCAGCTGCATGTTGTTGCCAACAGTCCGTTGTCGATCGCAGTTGTTGATTGCGATAACATGTGGCTTACATCCAGCGGCGTAACAATAGGGTCGCAGGACGAGAAAAATTCCAGGGGCCTATAAAATTGATTTCACCGGTTTGCCCCCCCCCCCCACACCCCCCACCCCTTAGATCCGGCACTGAGGAGGGGCCCCATCTGATGAATTTGTCACGGGCCTCAGCGGTATAGTTACGTTCCTGCTTACTTTTTTTTAAAAAAATAAGTTAAAATGCCGTAAAATAAGTTTGATTACCACTTAAGTTTTCATGAAACAGAATTTCAGTTTTGGATTTGGTTTGGATTATGTTTGGGTTATTCTAATAAGGTTGGTGATATTTCTCATTGATTTTTTTATTTAAACTGTAAGGATTTTGCGTTTGAATTCGAGACTGTATGTGTTTGCAAATTAATGATGATAATTAAAAAACAACAAGGAAAGAAGACGTAATTTCTTATCTCCATATGGTCGAAGACAGGGACAAAACTTAGTTTTAAATAAAACTTTCTGAACGGGTTACCGTGTGAGGTATCCTTATTTGGTGCACTTGGCATATACTAAGTCTCTATTCTGGCTGCCGTCTTCACACATAGTATATAGAAACAGCTGATGATGGGTATTGCGTCAATTTTTAAGAATATAAAAATTAACTATAAATTATACTCTATATAATTTCCTAAGCTCACTCATTCACTCATCTCGATAGCTATTAGCTGGAGAACGGTGTCACGTGTCAGCCAGAACGGTGTCACGTGTCAGCCTTCGTTCGCAAAACAGCGATACTATTAGAAGAAATTCGTGGTTATGTCCACAATTTAATAGCTAAGGTACTGCTATCAAATTAATTACTATAATAACACATTAAGTTAGCTTCTCTGTAGCGTTTCATAGTTAAAAAAAATATATTGATAAATTTGCGGCTGAAAAAAAGTGGATCTGCTTTTCACTAATGAAAGCAACTTAAAAAACTTTAAAAAATTAAATTACACATAGTCTCTGCTGTAACCACACATGCCAAAAGTCTTTTCCGCTTACGATAGATTTCAACTTAATTAAAATTTTGACTAATGTTTTTGCTTGACCAAAATTTATGTATTATGGTTTATTTGCTTTTTTAGGTATTTTACTGACCACTTGCGTTAACGGTCTTTATTCGTGTTCGCTATACGTGAGTTATTAGGTTATTTTAAAATATGTTACCTAATCGACTTATCTGGCAATTCATTTCTTTGGAGTTGCTCCACTGTTTAATAAAATGGAATGTGTATTAAGTTCTCTGGCCGTTACAGATACTATGACCAATGATTACATTATGAGAGTTTGCCCAGTCTCAATAAAAAAACAACGTGATGCTATCGAAGCAAACTTGAACTTTTTAAAAACATTTTTCAGAGTGAACTCTAAGCTTCAAATACAAGTCAAATTGGTATTTAAGCGAGTTAGAGTCTATGACCTTGAAACAATTATACGATTGCGCTACCGCCCCTGTTCGTGTTTCATACCTACCTGTATTAATGCTTCTGAGTTCTTCAAGCTCAAGACATTTTATTCACCCTGAAACACAAGTCAAGTTTATATTTGGTCAAATCAGCTCAACCTGCCATAATCTTCATCCTAAAAACTGGAACTATTCTAGACCCGTGACGATACGCATAAACGGCCACGGGCTTACACTAGTTATCAAAATAAATTGGGATTTTCTTTATGTACAAAATATGTCAGTAAGATAAATGAGGAAGCAAAAACGATTTCAGCTGATATAGTTAAGAATTTATGTTGCACTTTCCCTTTCTTGTGGCAATAGACTGAGTACGTAACCTGCAGGAAGATTAACTCCTCTCTGTACAATCTCTGCATTGAAGTTGTCGTGCTTATCCTAAAGAATTTTTTTTTTTAGAAATGCCGGCAACTTTTCCATGTACAGAAATACAGCATTCCATCCTCTGACCGCCACAAGACGGAAATAAAAATACGAACAGTGCTTTCATGCGGAGCTGGAGAAATAGCAGCACCTGGCAGCTGCCACAGTAAAGAGACCATTAATTCTTCCCTGGATTTGCTTCTCAGATGTCAAGAAAAACGTCGGTGTTTACTTCCCTTCAAAAGCATGGCAAACAGGTTCCAGTAATTATGAAAGCATTCGTTTGAAACATCTGCCGTCATGCCATCTGGTAACTTTTTCCATCCATGGACAAGTTTATCGTATTAGAGGCACATCGGCAGAACGTCTTAAAACACACTAACAGAACGTCATGTTAAATGGCTGATTGATAGTTTTAACTTCCTCGTGTGTGTTAAGTCGACACAGACGATTCAGAATGATCGACACAGAAACTTAATCGGATTATGAAACGTTGAAATGCTAAGCAAAGATTTTTTTAAATTTACTTCACATTCTATATAGGATATTTTGTGAAAGGATACTGTCCTTGTGTGTCAGTTCAGAATTAAACTTATCTCTAGCAGACACAGTGACCGATTGGTATAATCCATCAGAATCCTGGTTTAAAGATGATATTTACGGCTCATGGTATGTCATCTATTAATGGTGGAGTTACATGGATTTCGGCTGGTTACCTATACAACTGGTTTCAACCATTTTCTCAGGACTTATGTTACTACCCAATTTTGAAATTACGATTCAAGTGTAGAATGGCACAATATGAACACATGCCCACGGCGAGGGTCGAACCTGGACACTCGGTACTTGGAACCCCCTCTAGCCTATACGCTGACGGTAATGGTAGGGTTAGTTTGTGGAGGTGAAGCGCTCTGGAACGTAGCTGCCGTACGGATTCCAGAATACCTTTCATCCATTAGGATTAGGGTCAGATGGTTGATCGATATCGCTCCGGCCCGATAATCGAGAGCATGTTCATATCACTATCCGACAATTCTAATTCGGTATTCCATGATTTTTCCGAGATCACTCTAGGCCAGAGGTCCCCAAAGTGGTCGATATCGACCCCTTTGGATCGATAACAGATCTCCAGGGGTCGATTAGTACAGGGCTGTCGAAAGGGAGTCGATTAATACTGAAGAGGATCGATTAAACTGTCTAGGGAAAAATAAGAACCTTCCAATAAAAATCAGGTCAATAAATAAAATTGAAGCTCGTCCTCTCAATTCCCGTCTGTTTGCGAAGTTATGTGAAGTAAATGATGAAACTTTAAACCAATTACTTTTGTACCCCGAGGTAAGATGATTGTCAAGAGGTGACAGTCTGTAGAGCCTCATCTGAAGAGTTTCTTAGGAATATGGATCTATCGTTCTGTGAAAAGTTAAAACAGTGTAAGAACTATTTGTTCTACTTGGAAGTTTACTCCATGTATCCATAATTTTGTTACTATTTTTTGAGATTATAATAACAGTGGAAAATGTCCCCTTTTTCTGTTAATGTTAATGGGTGGATTTTGTAACATATGGGAACTGTAAATTATATCGTTGAGTCGTTATGCATGTCTCCTTATTGCTTAGCATTAGAAATGCAAAAAACGATTTAATTTTTTTTTTTATTAAAAGCTTAATCTGGGGGTCAATAAGAAGGCGAATATCCTATGAAGGGGTCGACCGGGTAAAAAATTTGGGGACCCCTGCTCTAGGCGAATGCTGGGATGGTTGGTTTAAAAGGCAATGGTCGAACACACTCCCATTCCATATCCCCAATACCCTCTCACTTAGCTGAAACGAGTGCTGTGATCCAACACTAGGCTGTCTCCCTGGCTACATCCAGGGAGAATGGAACTAACAAAAAAAATCTGGATGGTAATGACAGAGTCGCATTAGATGGCCAACCGAAGCTGTTTAAATAAAACGAGTAGTAAATAATTCTTCACAGCGCAAGGGCAAAAATGTCATAGCATTCTTTTAATTTTTTACGGATATTTTTTTCTGTTTTATACTTCTCGTTGTAATTTTTCGTAGGATGGGTTTTCTTTAATTCTGTCTATAATAAACTTTTATGTAATTCGTAAGCGGTGTAACTATGAAGAAGTTTCTACTAATTTTTACTGAGTAAATTGGAGTTACTAGTTCTAGAGTGAATTAATAAAACGGAAATTAACCACTCTCAATAACTCTCAAAAATAATTTACTTTTCAAAACATTATAGTGTAATCAGATGGGGACTGTATTATTGAGCAAACTAAAAAAAAAAAAAAATTTGTTCAAATGCATTCCATTTGGGTTATTCACAACCTCTGGTACATTCAAAACGGTTCATAGGACGGGACATTATTGTAAAGATAGATAGAACATGAGGAAGTGGATAAAGTTAATCAAACCTTAGAATTTTTGGCTAGCTGATTTTTATCCGAAAATATTCAGTAACCTAATATTAAACTTGTTGGTCATAAACGAACGATAGAATCGCGTACGTTGATTCCTCAAAATCATTGAAGCAATATTTTGTCTTCTTGGTAGCTTTCGATTTGGGAATTATTTCTTACTTATCTGATACTGTAAAAACCTATGCCGAGAGATGATAACAACAATCGTTGATGTCTTTTATATGCCTCACTAAAGCAGATGTCATCATCGTCAGAAAATGTGATAAATGGAATCCATAATATTGTTCTCATATTTTGAAAATCTTAAAATATCGTACTGCGTTATTATGATAGAATACAGGGAAACAACTGCTGTGTTTTTCTCCCATTTAAAAAGGATCGTGGAATTACGTGTTTTAGGAGAACTGGTTTTATCTTCATCTGAACCACTCATTGATGTCTTCTGCACGCCTTGATAGCCATTTGAACGGATATTCTGAAGAAGTGAAGCGGCAAGAAAATTGAAAAGGCTGCATTAGGAAGCGATATGTCCGTAACATCTGGCAGTTTGTAGGAGAACCACGATAACTCGTAGACACTGATTGCAGGTTAGAGATCACGTTTCGACGATTCTGTTGGGAGCTTTATGCCCTGAACGCTTACTGGGCTATGCTTTCCAACTTAAGTGGGGTCTTTCGGTGCTAACAAGTACTTATTCTTAAGTTCCATTAACTAAAAGTCGTAATAATGATAGGGAGAACTGAGCGTTCACAATGTTACTGCTTGTCGTAAATGTGTGTGGTCCGTGTTCCGATCTTGATTCCAGAAGGATTAAATTGAGCTGAAAATTTCCAAGCAAATGCAGTGAAAATAATATACGTAATCGACGAACCATGGGGTATTTTAAGAACTCGCTTTAATGGAAGATCGAGCTTGATGGGTGAGTGGCCTGGTATTCGGAAGGACGTGGGTTCGAATTCCTGTCCAGATATACAGATTTCTGTTTTCCATGGTTTCCCGAAATCATTGTAGTCCGATGCCGGGATGGTTCCTTCAAAAGGCCATGGTCGTACTTTCCGTTCCTTGCCCTCAGTGCTTTCCTGCATATAATGAACTAAACAAAACAAAACAAAAATTGTTTTACAGTGGCGAGCTCAGCACGAACTACAAGATGAAGTCTCAACAAGAAAACAACTTACTGCGTAAACTGGTTGGATCACAGTGGGGCAGTCTACCACAAACTAATAGTACAACAGCAATGGCCCTTGTTTACTCTGTTGTAGAATATACATGCTCAGTTTGATACTCATCATCTCACACAAAACAGGTGGTCCTCAATAAGACCTGTAGATTAGTGACAGGCTGCCTAAAGCCTACCCCAGTTGACAAAATTTTCTCAGATTTCAGGGATTTCACGACTAAGTATTAGAAGAGAAGTGGCTACGAACAAGGAAAAGTAGAACGGCAAAGTGCTCATCCACCGCACAGCGATACACCAGCAGCCCAGAGACTCAAGTCCAAAAAAAGCTTCCTGACTACAGCGCGGGAACAAATAGGTCACCTGAAAAAGCAAAAGTGAAGTTGTGATAAACCAAGGTCTCCAACATCTTGGGACCACTGACAGTTGTAAAGCGCTTACAACCTTAGGATTTGAAGGTTTGGAGGTCCTTGAATCGATTGCGGACAGGTCCAAGGAAAATCTGACGAAATAGGGTTATATTAACTCTGCCAGAATTAAGAGTGGATGTGGTGAGGATCAAACTATTAAACGTATGCTCTTTTTCTCTGCGGATCCATCATCTTGCAACGATGATGATCTGCTTCGAGCAACGCTGAATGCACTTCATGTTACGAAGCACTGGGCGGAATGAGTTCAAGTGGTTAATTTGTACAATATTTCGCTGCGTATTTGAGTTTATATCTCGTGAATAAATAACTGGTGAGTTCAGTCATATTAATATCTGGTACTCTAAATCATCCTAATAAGGTGAGATATTTTATGTGTTCTTATATATTGGTCTCTACTAAAATAACGCAGAACAACAGAAATGTGTATAGTATCAGCAATAATTGTTGCAGCGGTGATAAATCATGCTTAGTGTTTTCTTCATGAATAAGTATTTGTTGCAACCTCATAAAGCTACAACCTCGTACATTAAACAGACTTGTAGTTAAAATTGAGGCAGCCAATCCTTGGTCATGTGGGGATCTCAAACTATTTATTAAAATCGACGATTTTCAATTTCGAAGATACACATTATCCTATGGGGGCCACCATAATGAGATGGCGGATTGTGTGTAAAGAGTCATATTTGGCAACTCACAAGTTTTCGTTTACAAACGGCATTAAATGTGAATACTGTGTTAATCACGTAGATTAGCTTCTTTGTAACGCTCAAAAGAGCTTCCTGTTAGTATCAGAATTGGCGCATATTACTGTACTCACGTAATTGCGCGAAAATGGTCAAACCAACAAGACAACGCAACAGCGAGTTGGCCCAAGACGGAACTGTGGAGTTACAAATAGTGCGTGCCATAACTGAAGCAGCCACTGCAACAGTTGCGGTAAACATTCGAAGCGTCATGGACTTCAGTGGTGAGAAAGTAATTCAGCTCAATGAGTCCTTCATCCAAAACTAGAAGAAGGTACGTGAACTAGAAGGTAAATTCACCAGTGCTACAAATTAACTTGAGCAACACCGAGGGTAGAATAACCTCCGCGTATTTGGTATTAAGGAACAAAAAGGAGAGAACACTGAGGCCATTGTGATGGACATATTAAAAGCAAACGAGGTGTTATCATTAATTTGGATTTTTTACTTTTTTTTTGCTTATGGCTTTACATTCGTCGACGTCGAGGTCATTAGAGGCGGGAAAGGACAGGAATTTGGCCATGGCCTTTTTTGGAGGAAGCATCGCGGCATTCGCTTGGAGTGATTTGGGGAAACCATGGAAAACTCAAAATGGATGGCTGGACAGAGATTCGAAACCGCGTCCTCCCGAATGCGAGTCCGGAGTGTTACCGCTCACCCACTACAGTCGTTATTAATTTTAAATATATGGACAGAAGTCATAGATCTGAGGCTAAAAATCCTAGATCGATAATAGTGAAATTTGTGTCGTATAGGAAGAGTGCAGAACATTACTGCGTCAAACGTATATTGACAAAAACTGTTGCCATCTTGCGTCAAGACCTCCAGCAGAACGTTTAAAGTTACTGAAGGTAGCAGTTAATAAATTCGGAAATAAAGATCTTTGGACATTATATGGCTGGTTTTCAATAAGTAATGGAAGTAAAAAGGTCTCAGTCAGCACAGTATCAGAACTACAAAATATCTAGCAAACTTCCGAGCTCAATTTACAATATTTCTTTCGTTTTCCTTTTACGGTAAAACTGTACCCCTACTGCCGACAGATATAAAAAAAATGATAGAAATTATGATAAATACTTAAAATTATATGTTGCTGCTGTTATGAATGATCACTGACTAACTCTCCCAGTAAAATCAATCAAGCCAAAAAACAGAGATCGACTTAAACGAAATTATCTATCTTTGCTTCCTTGAATTGGACGTTTGTCGAATGTTTCTCTTTATACAGTAACTAAATAAACTTTTTTTTTTTTTGTAATGAACAGATATTTTTTCATTAACAGTAACATGTCGTTTATTGGGACTATGTTTAAAAAACCTCTTTTCTGATTTTGTCTTTGTTCATAAACCTGTTATTTCATATTCGTCTTGTGCTTGCTGCCTGTGTCTATAGGACGAGGGCGTGTTGGCCACCCGCAGACCACTTGGCGAAAAGAACCGCCTCCACGATGAGTGAGCAGACAGCTCAATGGACGCCGAGGTTCCGTCACGTCCGAGATTAATGGGGAGTCAGCAAATCGACGGACGTCCTATCGACTCCCCGTTCCGCACGATCGATCGATTTCGCAGCGTAGAAACAACGTTTCATCCTGTGCGAGCGTGTCATGTGTTTGTATATGTTAGAGCATGCATGGGATCAGGAAGATACACAGTATGCCTCTCTAAAATAGTCACTCATACATTTAAATATCAATTGTATTATATTAAAACTTTACCCACTCTTAAAGGCTTTTATATTACCGTTCAGATTCCGATCTCACTATATCGTCTTCAAACTCTATTTTTTAATGCAATTTCCTTTAGCTGTACTTACATAAGACAATCCCGAGTGAGAAACTGTATTGGGCGTATCGTTCGTATGATTACTATCAAATGATCATCAAATAAATTTTAAGAACAAAAAGCATTTAGATCGATTTCGCTTTAAGAGAGTTAACGTTCCATATTTTGGTCTATGAACATAATTTATGGACAAACTTATTCGAAAACATGAATGCTAAAGTATTCTCATCGAAAAAACTGTCTCTATAGACAAACAAAACAGATGTTACAACTCTATGGCACACACATATTTAAAAGAAAAAAATTCGTTAACTGGACACGAACAGTCAGTATAAATTACAAAATTACCTTCGAAGATGAAAGATGAAAGCTGATATTAACTTTGAAGGAATGTGCATTTATCTATATATGTACAAATCCTTTATATTGAGGAGATGGCTAAGAACAAGGCACTTTGTACTTATGGCCTACGTGTTTTTCATCGAAATAAATATTATTTTCTGTGGAGTTTTCAGTCAAGTTTTTTATGTCTTACCACGCTCTATTATATCATTGTTATTTTTGGGGTAATAAGTAAGTTCGAATTTTTTGATGACACTATCAGCGAACGTTTAGATGAGGAACGTTCTCATATGTTTGGTGACAGAAATGCACCGAGTTTTTAATAAGAACCCACATGTCATAGTTTCCCGTAACTGTGTACGCCATTTTTGAATTAAGAAACGAACACCCAATGCTCGGATAATGTATCTAAATAAGGAATGTGAACAAATTTTATTACAGTCTGACAACGAAACATCTTATTACAGCACGCCGGAATTCATTGCCAAAGATGTAGCCTGTGTTATTACCTGCAGTAAAATTCTGTTTATCTTTATGACTTTATTAACACTTAATTTAAAACGAAGTATAAGTAGCACGGACGTCTAACAGTACAGCTGCTTACGTCGTCTTTAAATCTTTCGTTCGGTAAAAGCACTCGTTCTGCCTTTAGTATTCAACATCATAAAGGAAATATACACAATATCACAAAAACGTTATGAGACTCTACTCTTGTAATATCTCCTCAAATTCTGCTTTTCACAATGATAAAAAATCGTTTATGATAATAGAGTGAAACAGAAAATTATTTGGCTTTGTTTATGAGGGCCGAACGCGCGAATCATGTAATTTGACCTTGACTTGACAGTTCTATTTCTCAGCGGTTAGACCTGAAAGTTTAAAGTAACTGCTCATCAGTGGTTAGAAATTACACAGACAAAACTCACTTATTGAATATTGCAAGCATATTATACCCTAAACACCGATGCCTCTATATTTTACTTATCGGTATTAAATCAACATTTTATAGATTAATTTATCGTTTGTAAGAACACCTTACTTCACCTAGTCTAGACTAAGTTACAAGCATAAAAATTTATCTGCAACAATAAAAACGACCGAACCATTATATAAAATCAAATACTTGTCAATACTATAGGTAATTAACGTTATGAACTACATATAAACGGCACTCAATCGCCGGAGTGATTAATTATTACGGAGAACGTTACCGTGGACACAGCTGCGTAATAATCCAATTTGTCCAGCCATGTCAGCACAAGATACAATGAATGGTTTATCTCCGTTTGAATACACCCCTTGTCCAACCAAGGACAACAAAGATAAAATGTCAAACTACAAACACAGGAGCAGAATATTGGAAGAATCCCTGACTTTGGTGCGCTACTTATCGCGGTGTGCAGCAAACTGGAAGATTGACAGTACGAACTGTTCACTGACACGCCCCTTGTTTGTCGCCTTGCGGCGCTAATGATACATTGGTCCACGCGACGAGCAATTTTAATATCTTTTCCCAATACGAGGCGGCTGTTTCTTGTTGCGAGTTGCTGAAGAAACGAGACGGATACTCCAGTTCGAGCCGACGAGAGAGTCGCATCTTTCCAATTCGGATCATCAAGGTGGTAACAAGACGCTAGTTCGAGTCATCGAGATAACAGGACAATGGCGCGAGTCACCGTTACGGGCACAAAGATGGTGACAAGACAAAGTTTTGAGTCATCGAGGAGGTAAAAAATCCTTAGATCAAGGAATCCAGAAGCAATTTTCCCCCAAAAGATGTATTACAGTCTCGGTGGACGACTGGCTTCTACTCGGAGCGATCAACGGCGGCTATCATCTAGGCTCGCGAGCCACGTACACACTATCGTATTTGTTAACAGTAACGAGCAAATGTTACAGTTACAGCTCGCTAATCAGTAAGCAGCTAAAGATGATAGCCGCCGCTGATCGCTGGGACCCGTAGAAGTCAGTCATTCACCGAGACTGTAACACATCTCCTGTTTGAAAACCGCTGCTGGATTCCTTGATCTGAAGACTTGTTACCTCCTCGATGACTCAAAACTTTGTCTTGTCACCATCTTTGTGACCCGTAGCGGTGACTTGCGCCATTGTCCTGTTATCTCGGCGACTCGAATTGTGCGCTGTGTGCTGATCCACCAAGGTACGGCTGATTGCTGAGGCGACACTCCCTGCTTTGACGAATTACTACGTCGCGGGAAATAACCGCCATCAAAGCGGAAGCCAGCATGCGCAAAATGGTATAGCGTTGCGCGCAACGACCGGGCAAGTGACGTGTTTTCTACTACGGGTGCTAAAATAATTTTTAATAAGCTACCCATGGTACAAACATCTTCGGTCATTATTATTATTGATTAAAGCCCACTATGGATCAACTATGACTAGTTCTTGGTCGCTGCTATCTTACGTTCAGAATATCTCTTGAGACCAGTTAATAAATTTTCCTGTCGCTACTTTGACGCGAGTTTCCGATATTTAATTACTTTTCGAGGAGGAGATCAGGAGTTTAAGATATTACAAAATTTGGGGTTTTCTACAATATAAGTATCGGAAATTCCAGTGGAATCCGTTCACGTATTAGGAATCCAAGTTGTCTTGCACTTCATTCAGCGATGTGCTTCCTGTCTTGCAGCTGTTGATAACTAAAAAGATCTTCCTGGCAAATATGTTGTTGTTCATTCTCAGAAGGTTCCCCTAAAACTTCAGCCCCCAATCATTTATTCATGGAAAATTAATATGACAACTGAATAAAGATTTTGTTTGTCTAACAAATCAGATTAAATGTCGTCTTGGAAATCAATTTTAAGAACTTGCCAATAAATATTTTAGTGTTACATCACATTATTACTAATAAAGATTGGTACTTACAGTGCAGACACACACACACAAAAAAATTTGTACAGTTACTGTGGATTCTACGTGAGTAAGTGGTGGTGACTTCCCACGTCCCGTGGTTTTATAGGCCACCCCATGCAGCCCAATTGTACAGATCAGCATGCGGCACAGGCTAGCCCTCGCCACCTCGCAAACCACCCCCAACCACGTTGCCCAAGATTGTTCCAGCGTTTGATGTTTACCGACTGGACGGTGGATGAAGGCACGCCATCCTGCCAGCAGAGGCGGCTCCTTCCCACGGCCGATGTTGAGAGCTGGACCGGCGCGGCCGGCAAATGCGTGACCCGTGGGAAGCCACCTTTAAAAGGACACAAACATTTGACCGTGAGTCAGTGCCTGCAACCTTCTGCCCTCTGCGTTTGTGTTTGCGAACAAGTGGCTAGGACTATCAATAGACACAAGTAACATGGGAGAAGCAGGTTGTTGACACTGCAGGCAGTCGCGTTGACGGGTGGGCGAGTGTAGTGAGGGAATGGACACTGAAAGCTGACAGGTGACATCTAGAACCAATTGACGGTTCGTGTTAATACAACGGCAACAACTCGAGAGACCGTGTCGAATTCACGTAACGGGACGAAAATGAAATCTGGTGGATTAAGCTCGTCGCACCAAATGGTGGTGTGGGACAACTATGCGTCGAAGGTGCGATAAAGTGGGAGGATAACTAATTTCCTCCAACTAGCCCCATCGTTTCGGATTCCATCGACCAATAATAATTCTAGAGGTTGTCATGAGTGGGAGAATACGCAGGGAGCAGTTGTAAAATTAAGTTGTTAATATATTTTGTAGATGTGTTGCGTGTCCCGGTAAGAGTCGCAGAACTGGTCAGGAAGGCACTGTGAGGAGGTTCGATCTTCAACGCTATGTGGAGAGCAGTTACCGCGGGTGGACTGCCGGATGAAATAACTGAGAAAACTGACGTTAAACTCCAGCTGTCAGCTATAAGTCGCGATCAGTAATTTTTCAAGTCCCTACAGCCATAAATGTGTCTGAGCTACTTTGATTTATTCAGTGAGACATCTTCGGCAGAGCAGGGACAAGATGCCAAACGACTATGCCAAAGTGACATACGTTCAAGTCATTCACATCTGTACTCTGACATCACTGAAATTATCTTCGCTCTCAAAATTTTTAAAAGTAATTTGCATAATAGGAGTCTTTGTTCTACTGACAATCAATGAGTTTGATCCGGAGCCCACGTTTAAACAATTGTTGCTTATTAATTTCATACCGTGGCTATTATGTTTGTGAAGAATTAAAACATGTAAATACTTTGTGATACTGTCTGAGATGATAATTGGATTTGGTTCTGAAGTAGAAGATTTTCACTTATGCTGATCATTCTTGCATGGCAAAATATCAGAATGCATTTGTTACTTAAGTTCAAGTAAGGTCTGTAATTTGCCTAATTGTTAAATAAATGGCCAGATTATAAAACTTAATTTTATGTGCTGTTATACATTTTAAAGAACCCATTTCATCTAATAATTTTATTATTTGTTAAAACTAAATTACTAACGGTTATTAATAACTACTTTCAAGTCTTAATTAGGGAGCAAAAACCCACTTTAACACAACAAAAATATTTAAATAAATTAAATAGCAATTGATGATTACATTGATGAATATAAGGTGTAACAAATGTGGCATTACATACGCTTAACTACTGCCAACGGTGTAAGTAGATACCACACAGAAATAAGGTGAAAGTACACAATAATTATTTACGTTAAAGTATTATTCAGAAATTGAAAAGAAAATAGATGACTTCTACAGCAACTATTGCTTACGATACCAAGGTTAATCTTGTCGGAAATCAATTAAGTCAACGTAAGATATTATTGGCATGGGTCCGTCAAAAGTTAGTTCATCTAACAAGATGACAGTGCTATAATCGGGTACTTATTCCACCTGTGTTGTAACCACTTTATCGCAACCAGCAGTATTTTAGTATAATGGCGACCTAGATTTTATAACCTGATACTGGAAAAGCGCAAGTGTTCCTGCGTACTTCTTAAAACTAAAATAGTTTTACCAGACGTAACTGACATCCTCTAAAACTGCCGGTTTGGGATTCGAGTCCGGAAGTTTTCAGTCTGCAGAGAGATTCCAATAATTTGAGTGTGGTGTCTAACTTAGGGATTCGTAGTTCAGACATTGCTTCTTGGAAGTGTTCTGTTGGAAACTCTTATGGGAAAGTGCACTTTTTCTGACTGAAAAACAATAGAAATAAGTAATCAGCATAAAAATCTTTTTTACGATCTTCCATGCCAATCCTCAAATATATTGCCAAGTTATTCAGTCGATTAAAGTAAAAGAATGTAGATTTGTCTCGTTCCATTCAAGTTGCACAAAATAAACGAGTAAAAAAATTGTATAACGCAGTGAAACAACAGGCCATGGAGACCGGTTCGTGCTGATAATTTTGTATACAACGCTGTCCTCGTTTCTGAAGGCTGGTGCAAACAATGTTCGAGACACGTGCCACGATCAACAGAATGTCCTCGATAGATTCGAGTAACCTATACCGAGCAGATGTCCCAAGCTATCTGCTGGAGAATACTGGCTACGGGCTAACTGGTAACTGGTAATTTCATCGCTGTTCTACACAATGGATATTATACTTGCAGAGAGCCAACGTATCCTGTTACATTGCCTTAACGCCAGTGGAAAATTGTTTATGTCCACCAATCATTTACCCTTGTTTCCTAGTTGCAGGATGGAATCATGCCGGTAAAACCACCAAGTCGGCTTAGCACTTTTGGAAATTATTGCTCCTGAAATTGAACATATCTTTGAATCTGTGTACATTATGCAAGTTACACGGACGATGCCTCAGTTATTGTGCGTGCATTTCAGACGGTTTTTCTAACTAGCTTTCACTGCAACGTTTCTTTCGATACTCATTGACTTACACTTTACGTAACTAGCTGCATGTTTGTCGAATTAAGGAAAGAGAAAATACGAATGTAAAATCGACGTGTCAAAAATGTTTACTTTTGTTTCTTCTTATTTCATTCTAATTAAAAAATATAAAAATCGCCATAACACATTGATGGGGCATTAGGTAGCATGTAACTTCTGACACAAGAATCCGTATTGAAAGCATTGTGAAGTACACGTTACATGAACGTTACTACAGTAATGTGAATTCTTCTGATTTACGAGTATTTGATTGCGAATTTTAATGTATTTATAATCATCTAAGATCGAAGTAAGTTCACTAAGTCACAAAAAGGTTATTGCAAAGTAGGAGTTGGTATCATCAAAGAGGTGAGAATTTAATCAGGTGAAATTGACACACACAAATGCTGCTAAACATATAATTTCATTAATATCAGACATGTTGCTTTCGTAAAATTATACAATTTGATGCAATTAATAGTTGTAGCAAACTGTAACTGTGCGGACACCTACATTTCCCGTCGGTCCTAGGAATCACTCTAGGCGTGGCGGTTCTACGGACGATTTCCTTACACACAAATTTCCTTCTATTTCTACAATCAGTAAAATTCGAGTGAGAACATAGCCCCCTTTTAAACGTAGCTTCTCGTTAACTGCTCTATCCCAGTTGTAACGACCCAAAGATCGGCGGCCCTTGAGATCCTGTTAACACAACTTTAAGAAGTCTTTATTATATTCCCCACTGGAATTAAAACATTTGGTGATTTATACCTCACTTATACCATTTTGAAATTCTATAATTCTATCTGTAAAATCTGTTAACAGCACAAGGCCGTGAAGGTAAAAATACGATCCAACCGACTAGATGCCTTGCATCTAAATTCCGCTATCAGAGACAAAAATCTGTGTTTAAGATCTTTTTATGGGTACTTAACTAAGTTGTTTCTGAGCGTCACGTATAAAAACTTCGTCAGGTTTTCGCTAAAAAAAGACGCGTTTCCATATACCACTTCAAAAACGAAAGGCGCTTTTCGAAAGCAATATCCATAAAACATTTAGCGAAAAACCCAGAAAGGAATGAGGAATATACGATTAGTATATTTTAACAGAATTACCCGTCAGTGAATGAGTCATAAACTTGCTGCTTACGTTAGGCAGAGTGCCTCCTCGTTTTATCTGTTGATAATTATTCGACGAATAGGAAACATATATGGTAAATGGGATAGTAACCTCGGTGGTGACATGGATTGTAGGTTAGGGTGTCCCGAAAATATTTTTTTACGTTTTCCGTTACGCAAGACCTCTTAAAATTTGCGTAATTGGTCGTAGATTACCAAAATGATTTTGAAAATAAAATAAAACTATGTCTTTAGGGTTCTACCAATCTTCAAAATTTTGAAAAAATTGATGTTTTTTTAGTGGTATTTCGCTATCTTTAATTTCTGCTCCTGGACTAAATATATAAAATATATTTACTTTATTGTTCTATTTAGGTGTAATACAAACACGACGTTTCGATTTGCATGCAATGACACGTTACCGGTGACTTTGAATTTGTTAGGTTTCAACCTTCAAATACCGTCAAGTTTCAAATTGTATCGAGGACATTGTTGGCTTGACTCGCGAGTGTTTTCTTCGTAGCCAATTTTAATGCTTTATAGCATTAAAAGTAATGCATTTTTATAGTTTTACGTATATTTGCGATCGTTAGAGTGTTACAAGTGGATTTTGTGATTTTTTAAAGAATGCGATTGAGGCGTAGTGAGACTACTTGTGCTATATTGGGACCATACAATCAACGTGACGATCGGCAGCTACCAATTATAAGAGAAGTCATTAAATTTATTTTATTTGTCAAGAACGACCTGAAATTGAAGCATAATGGAAAAAGGATCCATTCAATTCAGGTAATTATGCGATTGTTTCTGAAAAGATCACCATATTTGGACCAAAGCTTCGATTCCAGTCTTAACTAAGCAACGAGTTATTCAATTACTGAAATCCGATTTCGAACAGTACTTAAATTTGAAAAGATACCCCAAAAGCAAACGAAATTATAGTTTTGAAAACAAACTGAAGTATTTTTTAGACTCATCTGAGAAACGTTTCGACTTGGCTGCTGGTAAATGCACTTCATTTGAATCTTGTTCGTGTTTGAATCAATGAGAGAAGTTTTCTGTTGGATCAAAGAAATGACAGGAAAATGGTTGTAAGCAGTGTTGTTAAGAAAGAAACGGCTAGATGAATGAAATAGCAGCAGAGACGAATTGAAGAGTCAATAAGGATAGCAAAAAAGTCATTTGAAATTTGAAAATGTTACTCAACTACGTGATTAAAGTATATGCTCCGATTTGGTTCTTAATCAAGCAAAAGATGTCTCTTAAAGACGGAGTCAAACATATTTTTCAATTGATTATGTACTCTCGATTTTTACCCGAAAATCTTAGATCTGTTGTGGATTCTGTGATCAAAAGAAATGATTTTTTTGCGCACCCAGAAAACCTACTTGTCACTATGTTGTTTGATGATAAACACCACATTCGGGAGCTGGCATTGCGAAGAATAATAAAAGCGAGAGAAGCTGAAAGTAGCACTAAACGCATGGTATTTAAACCACCAAAAATTAACTTCTCTACTAAAGATTACACCAAAATTATTGTGTGGCACGAGTGTCAGGTTACAGCACCACCAGTTCTAAGAAATATTTCTAATGAGGACCTTCAAATCATGGCAAAAGATAAGAGCTTGGAAACTGTTGAGTATCCTTGTCACACACAATTGGTGGAAAGATGTGTGAAACTAGTATAACTGACGCTACTTCAAGAGATGGTTTTATTAGAAACAGGTTGCAATCTCAAGCAGAAATGCCAAATTTTGGACATAAAAATAAGTTTAAATTCTAATTTTTTGTCATTAATTATGAGCTCTATTTTATTTATTTTGTTTTCTTGTGCTTTGTTTCATTAATTTCAATAATAAAATACCATTTAAACTTGATTTTTGTATTTTATGCATACGGTTTAAGTCTGTAAAAACATAAAATTTACAAAACTTCAAAGAGTGGTAGAGCCCTCAAGATGACACGCATTTCTAGTTTGTTAACCTTTTCCGTAATCTGTGTTAAATTACGCAAATTTTGATACCTCTTGCGATAATGTAGCTCGAATTTTTTTTTTTTTTTTTTTTTTTTTTTATCATACATCGACTGGACACCCTATTGTAGGTGTTAAAATTGATGACTGTGATGATCAGTTACAATATTAAAGATTGATGCTGAAGAAACACTGATGATCAAATGTAACAGTGGAAAT
Source organism: Vandiemenella viatica (assembly GCA_031002005.1). NCBI lineage: Eukaryota > Metazoa > Arthropoda > Insecta > Orthoptera > Morabidae > Vandiemenella > Vandiemenella viatica. The sequence goes on from JARYHS010009186.1 coordinate 153,681,730, forward strand.
TTCCTGTAACTTACAGTATGATGTTTCTAAAGAAAGACAGAGCGTGGTGGGTGAACGGCGTTCTGGCCTCTCATTCGGTAGGACGCGGGTTCGAATCACCATCTGGGAATCCAGATTTGGGTTTTCCATGGTTTCCCCAAATCACTCCAGGCGAATGCCGGGATGCTTCCTTTAAAAAGGCCATGGCCGAATTCCTTCCCGTTCCTTGTCCCCAGTACTATCCCGCCTCTAATGACCTTTGACATTGTTCGAAAAATTGTGAAGAAGGGCATCAATAAAATGTGGTTTTCGTTGCAATATAGCTGCTTGTAATGTTTTCTTTCCCGAAAAATAACAAATACAAATTAAATATATTTTTTCGATTTTTATTTCCTTTTGACATCGCTTTTTCTATCCAAACTATATCTAACAAAACTAAATTATTGGTGAATCTTGGGCTGAATGGGTGTTCCTTCAACTAAAGGGATGAACTGCTTTAATTTTGTATGTTCATAGATCACATAGTTTAAGTGCAAATGTTTAAGATATCGTCGCTAAAGCCTACAATTTTCGAAATGGCGTTATCTACTTAAACTTCTCTTTTATACTATTTTTTTACACATTTTCCTGATCAGAAACTACAAAACCTTCAGTGAAACGTGTACATTTTATTTCGTGCAAAGAATACAGCCAACTGATAGTACTCATACATAAAGTTATTTTTCGACGTAGTCTCCATATCTGTTTAGGCACTTCTCGCTCCGTGGTATGTGTTTGAATATCCCCTCCAGGGAAAAGTCTGTACTCGCGTGTTCAGCGACATTGTTGTGAAGTGTTTCACCTCCTCGTCTGAAGCGAATCGTCGGCCTCCTAGGTGCTCCTTCAAGTGAGGATAAAGGTGAAAGTCGCTTGCAGCGAGGTCTGGGCTGAAGGGAGGATGGTCAACGATCCTCGTCGGTGACGTTTTCTCTACCGGGCCCAAGCTTTCGACACCATTCTGTGACATGCTGACGAGACATTACAGTCTCTCCGTAAACCTTTACCAGCTGCTGAAGGATTTCAGCTGCGGTTACATGTATCGCCCATAGAAATTGAATAACTGAGTGGATTTCTTCGCGAAGCCACTTCTTCAATCTGGCCTCGCATTCGGGAGGACGGCGGTTCGAATCCCCGTCCGGACATCCAGATTTGGGTTTTCCATGGTTCCCTAAAACTCTCCAGGCAAATGCCGGGATGCTTCCTTCAAAAGGCCATGGCCGAATTCCTTCCCATTCCTTGCTCCCCATCCTTTCCTGTCTCTAGACCTCACTGTTAGAGAGACGTTAAGCAGATTTAAAAAAAAAAAAACCTTCTTCAAACGTGTATTTACCTACACTAGCGCTGTTGATGGCAGAAAGCTGAAACTCTGCACAATTGCCAACCACTTTTATTCGAATTACCACACACTACTAATTTCTCTATAATGGACGACACTCCAGGAATATCGGCCATGTAACATTAATTTCTGATAACCCCTCCTATTTCGCATTAACGTTGCAGTATTACACGAGAAACGCTTCTTCAACGTTGATACAGTTAGAAGCGTGACAAGCCTGGTAGCAAAGAACAGGAAGGAATTGGACCATGACCATCTGAAGGAACCATCCTGGTATTCGCCTGAAGTAATTTCGGGAGAAATATGGAAAACAAAATCTGGATGGCCGAAACTGCACAATAATCAAATGACGGGTCAGTTCCACAACTGTTCTTCCAACAGCCTGGATAGAGAAATGCCGTATAGCTTGAAACTCAGCCACGTTTTCCTTATGACGACAACACGGATTTACGTTATTGGCATTATTAGAGTAATAATTGATAATACGTATTAGAAATTGTAACGTGCGGGTCTGGGTGCCTTATTAATTTACAAAACATATGAATTTAATTTTGATCTCAGGTAAAATTTTATTAAAGTTATTTCAATTGAGAAAGGGTTCATAATCAATTAAAATGCATGTCGTCTTGATTCATCAATAAAACTTCCATAACCTGGGCATTTAAGCAGACATCAAAATTTACACATGAAGTGAACATATCATTGCTGTCGGCACTAAAATATTTACGACATATAAACAAATTGACCTATCAAAAGGACAAAAGCACGTCATTGATCTTGTTATAAACATGAAGTTATTTGAATTTATTGCTCCGGCTAAAACACATTACAGGTCGGCACACTGAGACTATTATCTGCGGTTTCCTCGCCGAGGTCGCTATTTGGGGAGAGAGCGCCTTCGAATTTTAGTGCACTTTCATAACGTAGGTGTTTACCGTGAGTCAGCACAGGGGTAGACACGCCAGCACCTGTCTTCACATAAACCACCTCCAATCACACTTGTGTCCGTGTGGACACAATCACTTATGACTTTGTACGGGTCGTAGTTACACGCTCGCCTCAATGTCCTCTAGCCTCGAGATCTGTCGGACGAGTCTCTGTGGCCATCATCGCCGCTCGCTTCCACAGCTCGGGGAGACCCCTGGACGTCCGTTCTGCCAATCCAGGCTCGTCTTTCTCCCTTCCATCTCCGGATGCGTCCAGACATGAAAGAAATGTTTTAAATAAAATAGTAACTAATTTTGTTATTGGAGGGCCACAGTGTCCCCACACACACACACGACCTCTCAACATTCAGGCTCCTCCTAAGTTTCGGGGAATTGCATTTTATCGGCACTTCCCTGGCTCTCAATGTTCGTGAGAAAATGCTAACACGCCGTGTCTGAATTTCGCTACGGTCTGTCTCCATAAATTGTCACGACTGCACAAATCACTACTGTGAGTGTTGGAGCCACATAAATTTCGCTCTTAGGGCGATGTTCCTACTCAACCTTTCACCAGTTGCCAGTGACAAGGGTCACTTCTTATTAGGGGAACAATGCCACGCTGGTTTCCTGGAACTTGGCTCAGGTCAGTAGCTGACCCGCCTGGTCACCGTGTCGCTGGCAGTTTAGGTCAGCACAGAATATAATTGTTACCTGCTGCTTATAACCACACTAAACAAATAATGTAATCGTAATGTTTTCATGCTATTACAAAATGGATTTCTGGAGAAGATCAGCAGAATTTCAAGAAAAGAAATAGTAAGAAATATCGAATTAATAAGGCTAAAGGAAGTGAAAGATTTAATGTATGAAGTTATGGAACGAATTAGATTGGAATAATATGATCATGACAAATGAATGGAAGACACGATCGTATCAAAACTTGTACAGGAATGGGAAATGAAGGAGGAAAAGAGGAAGGCACATGATTACCTGGTTCCAAAGTGTAAAAATAGCAATCAGAAGATTTGGTGCAGAAAAGGAAGATACAAAAGATCGAAATATCTGGAGAAATATTTTGAGAGGATGATATCAAGTTCTGTGTTTCGAGTTTTTACTGTTATGTTGGAAGAAAACCTCTGTAGTGAGGAAAATCCCTCTCTTAATTAATAATTGATAATATTCGTACATTTTTCAGAATATCTGCATAACACGCCATACATCACCACTGAAACAATTTCAGTAACTGCTCATTAAGAGACAGAACTGTATGCTATATGAAATAATTACATAGACAAATGCCCTGGTTAGTTAAAATTTGAAAGTAAATTAATGATTACGAAGTCTAAAAAAAAAGGAATTTCTGATATTTGTTGTAACTAAATCTGCAACCATTACTATCGTGCTGTATAATGGTTGCTGTATGGAAGAAAGGAAAGCCATCAAGGCTCACAGAATTGCGACGACCGAGGTTCGAACAGTCCTTGTAAGTAGACTGGATGGCGGGCAGTATTTATTAGCGCAGGACGTAAATGCCTTCGCATGTTGCTGTCTCGTTACGAAATATGGCTCAACTGCACGGGAAGTGTCTTGTAGGAAGACACGAATTAGGAAATAAGTGATTGCCGTGATTACGTGCAACGAGTGAGAGGCCGTGCACAGGAAACTTAAGAAATAAGGATGTCCCACAAATTACGACACACGTTGTTTCTTTTCTGGGCAACCAAAACACTGAGATCCCGTCCCTGAATTCTCCGTAAATTGTCTTGTGATAGAAATGTAAATGAATTTCTGTATTCTTCTCCATTTCTACCGAGTGTGGTAGGTGCGTGGTAGCGTCCTGGCCTCGCATTGCGAAGGACGAGGGTTCCAATTCCCGGGAATACAGATTTGGTTTCCCCAAATAACTCCAAGCGAATGCCGGGGCTCTTTCTTCAAAAGGCCATGGCCAAATTCCTTTCCGATCCTTCCTCAGCCCTTCCCCACCTCTAATGACCTCGACGTAGGCGAGGCGTAAAGCCATAAAAAAAATCTTCTCCATTTCCGTTACGAGTTAAACGTTAGGTACCGAAGAATAATGTAAACTATAAATATTGATGTATTCTGCTGTTTCATACTTTGAATTTCAGAAATGACTATACTTTTTTCTTAAATAACTAAAGTGAGGAATTAAACAATAAAATGTTTCCTGAAAGAAATTTTTTTATATAATGTTGAGGTAGCATTTGTCTCCGTCAGTAACGAGTTAACGCTAAAAATTATTAAGAGATCGATGGAACTAGAAGTGAGTGATTTTATTCTTACTTTCAGTTATTATAAGTCAATGCTCTGCCTGCAAGTAGATCCACAAAAAATCTTTCAGTTTTTTTATTCGATTTTTGGTCTCTGCGACTTAGTAGCCAGCTGCAAATTATATTGCTCAACGGTTGTATAAGCTCTGCTCCGGTAGTTATGAGATACTGTGATGAGGACAACACATTATATTCTTTTTTTTTTTTTTTTTTTTTTTTTTTTTTTTTTTTTTTTTTTTGAACGACGTTTCTTATATAATAATTTGGAGCAAGTAAACTTAATTTTATATCAGAAAAAAGTGTGGAAATTGACTTATGTTGAACTTGTTTGTTCACCTGTGATTCCAGCGACAGATATAAATATGTCTCGAGCTGTTTTGGTAGAGAACAATCTTTGGTATGATGAAAACCATTCCAGGACGGATTCCTCATGGGCCTCTAAATATAGAGGACGTAATGTCTCATTTCTCAATCTAGAAGCATAAAATATTTGGGAGAAAAGAATTTTAAATCTCTACTGCGAGTAGTAGTCGGATAAGTTAGTTGGCAACGTTCCTGGACACAAGAAGCAACAAGTGGAAGGTTAGATATTGGTCGATGTCTCACCAGGGACCACACAGGCTGAAGCTGCCTGCTCAGTTATTTGATGGGCCGGATGTTTGCTTCGCAGTGAAGGAAAACGCTACACCACTGCTTTATGCGTCCGGCCAGAACGGGTTGGTGAAGCACGACCACAGCATTTCATTATGAAAGCCAATGGAGCAGATACTGGTCAGCATTCCTAACAGTGCATTTCGAGACCAGGCCCCGAACAATTACTTGCAGTAATTTAGAAAGTAATTCCAGGTGAGTGTTAAAATCGAAAACTAGCAGGTTGCGAGTGCTGACTCAGCTGTGGGCGTCCCTTTCAGACTGGATAATTGAGTTGATCGCCAGGTGCCTTACTTGTGCGCTGTGGTTCCTCGGGCAAATCTGGTCGCAATGTACGCTTGCTGACCGGTTGCTTTAATCAGGACATTTTTTCCACGAACAACACTAGTTATTAATAATGCTTTAACTATTCTAAACTGTACTACCATGTCTGATTTATTTATCTAGGTACATCGAGTTCTAGATGGTTGAAAATCCTGTCCGAAGTGAAGCCAGATAGGGAGACATTTTTGAACCTTTACTGTACTAAATGTCAGCAGAATTTTTCATAAGTATTGCGATGAATGTTGTTACATAAGAACTGTTAGTCAAAGTACGTTGAAGAAATCAACGGTGGAGATTTAAATACATCGAGCAGAGGGAGGTATGAAGAAACACCTTGCCATCAGAGCGAGATGTATATTAGAAGCATGCGACTAAATTGACTCCTATATAGCGATCGAATATATTCACCTGCACGAGTTGCTCTATGGTTCTAGCCTGATGACTTCTTGGAAGTCAACCATCGGGGAATTTTATAACAAAACTTCCAGTATGAAATGTCTTTCCTATACATGACGATCTCTATCATACTAAGTCCACACACCGAACTACAGAAATAATGGTCTGAGGCTGCAAACTGAGACAGAGCCTAAGTCGCAGACATTTTTTTATTTTTGAATTCTTAGTTAAAGGTACACGAAGGGTGCCCACCAATCCTCGTTTTCTTCTTCGATCAAACTGTAGATGGCGCTGTCACCAAAAAGCATTGCCTGTTAGGGGATCTTGTATACTGCCCCTGGCTTATAAATTCTCCTGTACAAAAACCAACGATATTAACCAACATCCCTCTACCAAAAATCGAAATTTAGTTTTCGATGGTTGGACGACTACTGGCAGACTGTTGAGCCACCAAAATTTTCTGGTGTTAACGCGTTACCTAGCTGTGTTTAGAAACGGATGTCTTATAATATTTCTTTCTTAAGTTACATGCAAAATTATGATTACATAGAATCTCATAATATTAATAGGTTTGCTCCCTCTCAAAATGTTCTAAAAACACATTTATTAATTCGTACTTAGAGTTCTCTAATTGTTCTCGTGTTTTTAGCGTCCTTTGTGTGGCTGTCCTGTGAGACGCAGGCATTGTTGTGGAACATGTGACGTGTAACAGTCATGGCAAATAGTGTTAATGGCAGCAAAAGGCGATGCAGACGCACGACTCGAGGGTCACCTCTGTGACTGCACAATACGAGTAATTACCGCGCCTCGAACCGAGGTCACTGACGGCACGAATCTCGAGGCGTGATGCGGCATCCTATTGTACTGCATCGTGTTCTTCCCGCCTGGCGATACTCAACTAGGTTGTAAACAATAAACTAGTGGTAACTCAGGAAGGTGATTAAAATTTACTATCTGTAGTTAGAAATATGATCAGGAAAAGACAAAATTCAACGCCCATGGACTAGCAGACTGTGGACATATCTGTAGTGGACACATTGTTTGTTGGCAACTTACCGTAGTTGCTTCATAATTATTCTAAATTAAAGTATTTTAACCACTGTTCACCAGATGCGTTTTGTAAGGGACGATATGACCATTTTTATTTGACAACATGAGGATCTTAGTTTTGGTATTTATATAAATGATATGTAGCCTTACCGAGCGTGCTGGGTGAGTGGTTAACGCTGTGGCCTCGCATTCGGGAGGACGGCGATTCGAATCCCCGTCTGGGCATCCAGATTTAGGTTTTTCGAGGTTTCCCCAAATCACTCCAGGCGAATGCTTCTTTCAAAAAAGACCATGGTCGAATTCCTCCCCATTCCTTGTCCCCAGTCCCATCCCGCCTCTAATGACGTCGACGAGGCGTAAAGCCATAAGAGGAAAAATATATAGCCTTGAATGTGGAGTTTATTAGCAAAGTATCTAAGGATTTGTTTGGAATTACGGAACCAGCTTCTTGAAATAATTTTTCTTTAAGTAATATCTCTGTTGTTTACAAGAGAACGTTTATTTGATCACGATCAAAATGTTTAGCGCGTGGCACCGTGGTGAAAATCAACCGTTAGATAAGAAAACAACTGTGCAGAAACTTAGCTATGGTTTCAAGGGCTGAAGAGAAGACATTATATAATAATGTAAAAACAGAGTACCGATATTAATAGGGTAATGCGAGTAATTATCCGCATATTATATCATTATGCTTAGCTACCGGGAAGGGGAATTTCAAATTAAGCGATGGAAGCCGCGATAACTCGAATACGGCTTCTGAAAGCGCACCCCAAGGCATTTAGTGCGATCTAAATGCCATCTTAATATGCAGAAGCTCATTATACCTCCCACATCCGCCTCAGCAACATTAGTGCCGGCAATTTGTAGAATAGGACAGCTCTAATACTCGGGAATTTAGTTCAGCAACGCAAATATATGAACATGATATACTCCGTAGCAACAGCAGTAATTTGTCACTTCTGTGGTACTTATCTTCTGAACGTATTCTCAAAAATCGTGCAATAAAATGTAACTTATACGAAACTACAAATTATTTTTACAAGACAGAAGAATAACAAAAAACAGTTTCCATAGCAACTAAGGATCTGGGCCAAAAAATCACCAACGAGGTAGGGGGTGTTCTCTTGGTTTGAGTTAAAAAATAGTTGAAGTACAAAATTCTTACGATATACTGTATTATCGCTGTAGTTTGGAGCGAATTACATATTTTAGACTAATATTTAACACTGTTATTCTCTTAAGGGGTTATACGCAACAGGGAAACGGGATATTCCGATTCGAGCTCCAATGTAGCAGCTACCATTAAACACCTTAAGATCAACTAGAAGTAACACAAAAAATCGACTTAAGTCCTATAATTAAAGGCTTCGCACTCGAACGAAATTCCAGGTGAGACAGGGATTCGAACCGGGAACCTCCGTTCACCAGTGATGTACCTTACCAACTGAGACACCAGACAGTTTATTATACCGTAAATAATGTTTAGTATAAACCATAGTCGTGTTACAACCGCAAAATATTAAAAATCATATTAAATTTAGGTTACTTCTGATTTCTCTATACCGCGCTAAGTGCGTGAGCGATAACGCTTAGTCCGCGCATTCAGGAGGACGCTGGTTCGAATCCCAGCACAGCCATTTAGATATAGACTTTAGTTTTCCTAGGTTTCCAAAAATTACTCAAGATGAATACCGAGACGATTCCTCACAATTGCCATGGTCGAATTCCTACCCGTTCTTTGTTTCCAGTCCATTCTCGACTCTAATAACCTCGACATTGACGAGTCATACAATACTATAAGGGGTAAAAAAAACATTTCTTTCTTTGACATGCACTTTCTCAGATAAATTAATTAATGTACTATTCTATCTGCCAATTAGTGCTAATATTACGTCGCTGGATCACGATTCCACCTTTACTTATTACCAAAAAAATCTCAATCCAACGTCCTTCCGAAGTTAAATTATGACATCCGCTACCTTAAACTTGACTCATTCTTCTTCGAAAAACATTCAGTACCTCTCATTCGTAGTTTCTAAAATATTCAATATGAGTAAAAAAAATAATTATTCCTGTTATGTAATAGCGATGCATCACGTTGGCTCATGTAGCGGTACCGAGATATTACCGAGCGTGGTGGGTGAGCGGTAGCGCCCGGCTTCGTATACGAGAGGTCGCGGGTTTGAATCCCCGTCCCAACATCCAGATTTTGGTTTTCCCCAAATCACTCCAGGTGAATACCGGGATGGTTCTTTCAATTGGGCCATGGCTGAATTCTTTCCAGTTACTTGCCTCTATCCCTTTTCCTGCTTCCAGTGTCCTCGACGTTGAAGAGACATAAAAAAAAACAAGATGTTGCCCGACGCCTGACCTGACGTTGTAGTAAGTTTTCTGTATCGAGACGCAGTCGGCAGGGTAGAAGACGATAAGATGCATGATTCATATACACCGTATTATGGACCAAATCATAGGTTAAAGCCTATAGGCAGCGCGTATGAAATGAAGTCATGCGATACTGATTCGTACGTCGGATAGATACGTAGGGGTGTTATGGTTTCTTTCCAAAGAATAGGCTTCCCACTCATCACTGTTTCAACTCTTATCCATAACTCAAATCACTCTATACACTGAACAGACACAGCATTACGGTCATTCAAACCTACAGGAACGCTGGGGAAGGCAACGAAATAACACTTCAGTTTCATATCCCCGGGACATTACTGTGAAAAGGTAACACCTTGCGTAGTAACTGCCTGTGCAAGGGTACCGGGTACGGCACTCACTTCGATTCGATAAGAGAGGTGTTTGCAAGGCAGGCAGGGGTAACCTTCACTTGAAGGGGAGTAGAAGGTTGCGCTTTCATCCACCTCACTTTGTTCCCGTGCGCCGTCAATGCTGAGTTTCCTAATACGGCTCCTCATCGGCCCGGTGGGTGCATTAAGCGTGCCTAACGAGAGCCGCGCCATATCTGCCCTGCCCATCGGCCGCTCGCCGCTCTCCTGCTATTGGACTCGAAGGGAGACGCGAAATCTGCCCCACCGTCATCAGATAGCCGAATTAATTACCAGCCGGAGCCCGCCAGGCGGTTATTAATACAGCGCGTGCTGCCTGTCCCAAAACTAAACGGAACGGAACCAACCAGCCTCACTCCTTGACCCCACAACGCAGACCAGCTGTGCGCAGGGTAGCATAACACCACTCTACTTAGTTTATAAAATTATTCTTCACTGTTACACAATCACAGTTTTGTCTGATGAGTCTGTCAGATACTATCATAGGATCACCCAATCAAAACTGTTTCAAACTTCAAATGATTATTCACTACACAATAAAGTCTGGTACATCGACATCTACATATATACTCTGCAATTCACAAAATTGTGGGTGGCAGAGGGTGCTCAGCACCAAAGCTAATCTCTTTGCTGTGCATTCCAATCCCTAATGGTACGAGGAAAAAAGAATTCATATAAGAATCAGTGCGGCACCTTATTTCTCTAATTTTATCTTTCCTGTCCTTCCGACTCAAATAGATTGGTGGAAGAAGTATTTCACTACACTCTAAAGTGAAAGTGGGAGTACGCATGTTTACCAATAAGTTTAAACGAAACGGGCGTCGTCTATCTACCAGAGACTCCCAACCTAGTCTACTAATCAGTTCTGTGACGCTTTCATAAGGACTGTAGCAAGCGGTCACGAATCGAGCAGCTCTTCTCTGTACTTTCTCTATATTTTCGATCAACCCCTTACGAAACGGATCCCAAATGGCACAACAATAGTCCAAATGTGGACGCACAAGAGATTTGTACGCTATCTCCTTTGTTCATTACAATTTTTCAAGATTCGACCTATGAATCGCAGCCTAGAATTTGCTCTACCTACTAACGAATTAATGTGTATGTCCCATTTCATGTTCCTTTGTAGTGTTACTCCCATATATTTCATAGAATCGACCATATCAATAACTGTATTGTTTAACTCGTATTTCTGAACAATTGGATTCTTTTTGTTAGTTATGCTCATTGTCTTGCACTTTTTACAATTTAGAGTAAGTTGCCACTCAGCGCACCAAGCCAAAATAACATCCAGATCGCGCTGAATTTCTAAGCAATCGGTCAAATTTCTTACTTCCCTATAAATAACCGCATCATCAGCAAACAATCTAAAAAGGCTTTTCACTTTGTCTCCGCGATCGTTTATAAAAATTAAGAAAAGAAGTGGTACATCACAAACCATCATACATATTATTTCCAAAAGGTGTTTTTTAGTGACCAGCCATCTTTCCCCCTTCGTACTAACCAAAATAGATAAATGAGGTATCATTTTAAAGATTAAGTTCTCCACTTTAGTAAAATCATTAATTAAGAAAGGAATTTTTCGAAATTCAACTCGTAGATGGCGAAATTATGAACAATAGAGAGTTTGCGACAGTTCAGAGTCAGGCTTCTCTGGCGTTGATAACGAGTTATCGCATAGCAGTACCACATGTCGCAGAGATATTGAGAGCAACATACATATCGAAAGTATCACCAGCTGATGAGACAAATAAAATTCTAAAGTATTTTATTGTTACTATAGAATTTTGTCATCCAGAGAGGTAACATACAGTTACTGACTTATGAGTGATGACAGAATGTCAGAATTTCCCAAAGAAGGGAAAATTGGAAGGACCATGTTCTAAGGATGACAGTTTTCGAAAGCTTGTACTGCAGTACCAGCCTACAGGAAGAAGAGATGATGGCAGACCCTTGAAGAGATGACTAGAAAACTTGTCGGAAGGGGCTTTTGGCCTGTCCATGAAGGGAAATTAAGTCTAATTTCCAAAAGAAAACATCAATTCAAAGACGCTGATGCTAATCTTAAAAGGCGATAAAACCACTTTTCTACTTTAAAAATAATAGATTTTGAGTGATGCAGGAACTAGTTTGCTAGACCCAGTTGGTTGAGATTCGTTATGGAATGATTATGAAAAAAATTATTATTATTGCTTTACGCCTGGTCGACAGCTAAGGTCATTAGAGGTGGAATTGGACTGGGGACAAGGAACAGGAAGGAATTCAACCATGGCCTTATTGATGGAAGCATCCCGGCATTCGCCTGGAGTGATTTTGGGAAACCATGGAAAACCCAATTCTGGATGCCCGGTTGGAGATTCGAACCCGCGTTCTCCCGAATGCGAGGCTAGAACGTTAACCGTTCACCCACCACGTTCGGATATGATAAAAAAAACCAGATCAGGCAAAGAATATTTTGATTTACTGTTAACTTTATCCAAGCAGCATTAGTCATAGGTTCGTTAACTCCGGAAATAAAATAGAGGTAGTATATGATCACCATGATACTTCTTTTCAGCTTGGAAATTCCTCTGTATTTTGATAGCAAGCTGTAAAACGCTGTATAGACAGTACTATCACTGTTACTACTATCAGGAACGAAGCCTGTTGGAAGAGCGATTATCCTTACCTACGAATGAAAATCTTACCACAACCTTATGCCTAAAACCAAGTGCCAATTTGTGGTCATGGTCATCTTCCTTTCATGCACTTCTCCTAAATCTTCCACTACTATCTTTCCACGCCTCATCACCAAAATATGCCTTGTACACTCCCATAATTCTCTTCACCTTTCTCCTCTCTTGCAATTAATCCAATTCCAGCTCTTGTAACATATCTGTTACTTATTGAATACTGCGATAATATCCAGAAACAAATCTAGCAGCCCTTCTATGCACACCCGCCAACTCCTGTATTTGATACGCGAAATGTGGGTTCCATACTACACCACCATATTCAAGCAATGGTCTGAACCCGGGTCCCTTACCCCTCTCGTAAATCCCCTCGTCACTCTCTCCAACAAGTGAAGGATTTTGAAACCTTTCCCTACTACTTGTCCGATGTGTACTGCCCAGTTGAATTTGTCATCAAATGTTATGCCAAGGTATTTACATTTAAAGCCCTCAAAAAGCAGTTCTTTCCCCACCTTGTAACCGCAATCAATCTTCAGGTATTTTTTTATCTGTATACCAAATAAGCTGATTCTTCTATGAATTTTTCTTTATCCCAAGTTGACCTACCCACCCAGGTATCCTGTCCAGATCACCCTGTAGCTATTTACAGTAGTTTACCGTTTTGTTTCTGTTATTTAGCATTACGTCATCTACAAACAATCTGACTTCTGATAGTAATCCACAGCACAATCATTCATTAGAACGACGAATATAAATGGTCCCAATACAGTACCCTGCGGCAGTCCTATTTTCACTTCCACTTCCTTTGATTGCAAGAAACATACCATGCTATAACGGCGAAAGTGTTCAATACATGAAAGAAATACACTGTTGCCGACCTCGGTAGCGTAGGGGCTAGAGTGCTAGCTCCGCGTACCGAAGGTCGCCGGTTCGAGTCCGGCCGAGGGCATGGGTGTTTAAGTGTTGTGTCTGCGAATGTGTTGTCCGTGTTGTAGTGTCCTTGTGTCAATACTTGATAGCAACAAATCACATTGAGCTGGCTGTATGGCCCAGTAGCCGAATGCCATAAAAAAAAAAAATACACTGTCAAACAGGAGTCATCTCGAGTTCATTGAGTTATGCAGGAAAAGCAGATTTCAGTGGTTTCATGAGGGGCGAATGCCGTCACGAAGCCTACAGTGGGGGATTTCTGAACTAGCGCCGTACGCGTTCACTTGTTGAGTATAGTGGAACCGACGTGTGGTGAAAACGCCACAACTCATTATGTACGTGCACATGGTGGCATGTCTGCTGCTTCATGTTTATCTGTATGACACGTTCTTGCTCGGGCAACTTGCTCTTACAAACATATTTCATTCAACTGATGCGTAACGTCTGAGAATCCCGTGCTATAAATATTCATACTGTGTTTTGTTCCATGATAACTGTAGTAAATAAAATATACGTGTTGTTAATAAATTCCTCTTTGAATTGTTAATAACTTCATTGATTGTGAGCTGTATGTAGTTACTTGTATTTATTTTGAGATTAATTCAGTTTTAGGTATCAACTTCACGATCCCATTTATTAATATGAGACATGCTCATTAATATTACAGTAAGTAATTTGATTAATAATCAATTCATAACAAATTAACTGTGTCATCTCAAAAATGTCCTCAAAGCGACACAGCAGAATTTTCCTTGCAGTCCTGCAGTGTATTGTTGCATCTGCAAAATATTTATTTTTTTCTTCATGAATTTGGAAAAAAAGTTAATAAAGAGTGAAGAAGTGGTTGTAAACGCTGACGAATATCTGCTGTCCGAAAAAAATAAAATAAAAAGTTATCGATCCTCTTTGACCCTTCTGAATACAGTTTCAGCAACACGTCTGAAACATGAGATGTATTTATTGACACTTGAAATTAAAACTAAGAAAACTGTCACCATTGTTTTTACTGTATAATTCTTTGATTTTGATGAGTTACGAAACAAACCTTACTTCTTATGAAGGTTGTTTATCAGTTAGAGTCAAGACTAGCTGTTTGACTCTCTTACATAATGAGTTTGGTATTTGCTCAAAATTGCGTGAATATATTGGATCGCAGGAATTTCGTTTTGCTACAACAGGTAGCATCAAGGCCAGGAGAACCTGCATTCACAAGCGAACAACCCAGTAGATCAGCTACTGAAGATTTGAATGGGACATTTATCTATCGCGTACGAGCCAAAACCCGTTTTCAGGCAGTTCAAGTTTGATTGGTGGTCCTTTTACAACCACCAATGCCATTACTATCTTCCTTGTCGTGTTTGTTTTGTTCATATCTGGCTGGCCATTTTACAGACAGACATTTTGTTATTCCAACCTTCATTTAATCTGGCTGGCATTTTTACATCCAACACGTCATTGTTAGTAATGTTTACAGTTTTTATGACCGGTTTGAAACCAACGGTTTAGAATTTTATATTATTTTGCTGTCTATATGCCCGGCCTCTTTAGAATCTGCCAAGCATACAGCAAAATAATATATTTTATATCCAATGTAACCCATGTTGTCACAGCGGTTTATTGTTAGAGGGATAGTAACGTCGTTGTTGACACGGCATAAAGCTAAAGTACGGTAACAACAAAAACAAACCGAATGCTTTATTTTTAACGATTGCAGTTGTAAATATTTCTTTAAGTTTTTTGTCTTTGAATGGCACTTTCACAGCTTGCCAGAATCAGGTTGGCATTTCTAGAACCAACCAGTATAATAGTTTGTAACATCTTTGGTTATTATTGTTTTTTAACAGCCACTCCAGCTGTCTGTGTGACTGACCTGGTTACAGGCGGCCATAGATTTTTTAGTCACGGTGCCATATCAGTTTATTGCTAGTATAAAAAACAACAACAATAGTTTTCCACTAGGCCTTAAAAGACACGAGACATCGGTGACAGGAAGAAAACATTATGTTCTGTGGTTTGTCGAGAAAGTAAGAATGCTTATCAGCTATCACCAAATAAATTTCCGTGTAATGAGCTGAGTGGGCAAGGATCCGAGGACCTCGGATTCCACCGCCGTACGTGCGAAGGGCTTCTTCCTCTGACAGCGGCAGCTGAGCCCCTAAATTACAGCACTGACGATTGCAATCGACACAAAACGAAAACGACGAGGAGATGCTGCCGCAGAAAACTCGGCTGTAATTCTCTCCCCGCTCTTTCCTTTTTTAAAAAATAAACGCCCGTGCCCGCGGTAGCGGTTATTCACATCAGAGAGTGCAAAGAGGAGAACAGAAACCGAATGGAGACGCTGGCAGGTGAGATGGGCGCCACGGTCTTCCATGAAACATTCGCTGTTTGCTTACAACTCAGCACATAGAACATAAAACGGAGAGCAACCGTAGGCTGCTATGTATCCTATCATTACAGTTTAAAGTCCCTTTAATATTTGTGTCCGTGTGTATCTACATCTATGTTACTACCAGTTGATGGCAGAGTATATTCCGCGTGTTGAATCCAGTCCCCATTGCATCACCAAAGAACGAAAACCTACAGAATCTGATGGATAAAATTGCTTACATTTAATATAATTTGTTCTTCGTGAATCTGCCGAATATACCGAGAGTAGTGGATGAGCGGTAATGCTCTGGCCTCGCATTCGGGGGCACATGGGTTCGAATCCCCTTCCGGCGATCCGGTTTTCCAAAATAACTGCAGGCGAATGCTGGGATGGTCCCTTAAAAAGGCTATGGCCGAATTCCTTCCTGTTCCTTGCCCCAATCCTTACCCGCCTCTAATGACTTAAACCTCCACGAGGCATAAAGCCAAAAGCAAAAAAAAAAAAAAAAAAAATATGTATAGTATAAGCAATTCGTTTTCCGTAAAACATTTGTTTCGTTCGTGTACACGAAATGCTACAAGACTCTACTGCTACAGATAGAGCCCAATAGCTCAGATGATTATAGAAATTAATTAATTTAGAAGGAATGCTACAGACTCCTGTATTGTTTAAGTATATCGCATTTTTATCTGCGAGGGTTAATGCTTCTACAGTTTCAACGAAATCTGTATACGCTTCAACAATAGTATCACTCTTATTTACGTATTAAACAATCTGGTCAATCAAAATTCAATTAACTTAAATAATGAAGATAAACTCCATTATTTCATTCATTCGCCAGTTAATAGGTTATTTTTAGATTTATCGACCAGAATGTTGACATTTGGGAAACAATCAGAAGGAATATTCTGGGACGTCTAGAGATGGAATATCTAGGAAGAGG
Organism: Vandiemenella viatica; assembly: GCA_031002005.1. Classification (NCBI taxonomy): domain Eukaryota; kingdom Metazoa; phylum Arthropoda; class Insecta; order Orthoptera; family Morabidae; genus Vandiemenella; species Vandiemenella viatica. Next base: position 153,698,427 of record JARYHS010009186.1, read on the forward strand.
TTCCAGATATTTAATAAACGAAGAATTGGAAGTAAAGAAATAAGAAACCGTAAAAATGGGGAAAGAAACATTAACAGATAGAAATGAACAAAACGGATTTTTTTCCTTTATGGATCAAGGCCTTGCCAACGTCTATGTCATTAGAGATGGGAAAGGACTGGGCTCAACGAATATGAAGGAATTCAGCCATGGCCTTTTTTAAAGGAACATCCCGGCATTCGCCTGGAGTGATTTGGGTTAACCTTGAAAAACCCAAATCTGGCTAGCCGGATGGAGATTCGAACCCGCGTCCTCCAGAATGCGAGACCAGAACAAAACCGAGTCTGGTGGATGAGTTACTAATGCTCCGACCTGGCGGGATCAATCCGCGATCCGACAATCCAGATTTCGGTTTTCTGTGATTTCCCGAAATCTCTCCAGGCAAATGCCGTAATAATTTCTTTATAAGATCATGGCGGAATTCCTAACCGTTCGTTACTCCAATCCTCTCCCGGCTAAAAAGACCTTGACGTAAACGAGCCCTACAGCCCCAACCAGCAAATAAAAGCAAATTCAATTAGAATGGTATCGACAGGAAATGAGGAAGGGGAAAGAAAGTTTGCTGGCTAACCTTCCTATGTCTGTGTTCCAAAGAATGATGGAGAAGAAGAGGGCTGAGCATATCTTGGAAGAAGGAGTGTAAAATGGTAGTTTTTAAGACGATGACTGGCACAAAAACAAACGGAGGTGCAAGAGGTTAAATGTGCCAAAGACACTCGGTGTAGATATAAAAATTCAGTAATTTGTTTACTAATCTCACAGTTGTGTAGCCCTTGTTGTTCCTACTATTCAGTAAGTATTATCAATATGTTGGTCAGTTCTGCTGAGCAAATACGACTGAAAGATCTCTCCAGCCAACAGGCGGCACTTCTGCAAGTCTTCATCTTTAGTACAACCTTTGCATTCTGAGACGCTAGCTACTAAAGAGCCAAATTAAGTATACCACTGATGGATCTGTGATAGACTCCTTAAGACAAGTATGTTAACAGAAAGTCAGATATAATCAAGTTGGCATCCCCTAAGTGAGCAAGACAAAGTGGAGGATGCCTTTTCGCATGTCGGTAGAGACGAATCTACATGTGCACACTTAAGATAAAGCGGTCAAAAATAGGGTAGAAATAGATAGGTTGGAGCACTACTAGCGTTAGGGGACGATCCTTTGCTTGGTACCCAGTCTGTACCACCACATTCACTTTAAGATTTTAATTTAATTAAATTGCGATAGAGCGCAAGTCCCAGCAACAATTTCCCTACACACCTGTTTTACCATTCCATCTTTCTTTTTTACCTAAAATTTCAATAACTGCAATAAGGCAGCTAGTTACTAAGTTAAACCTAAATTTCGTGTAAACAAATGTCATAGTTATAAAAAGAACAGAATATTATAGTTGGCCTCGTGAAAAAAATTGTACGCAACAAATCTAGTGACCGTCAAAAGGAATGACGCTTCTTAGAATAACTATTAGGAACAGTATAACGTTAGAAACTGTGTCAAAATAAAATATAAAGTAATTTGCGGTAAATTAAAAATAAATCGATCTATAAGTATATTGAAGACTGGTGACGGATTATGCATATGTGACTGTGTTAGAGAAGGCCCAAACAGCAGTTGTCAAATACTAAACGTGGATTAGCTACAATTTCAAACTCTAAAAACTATAACGGACGCCTCCTTTAAGTGTCACTTTTGTAGTGTATCTGAGACATTAACAAACTGGGAGAGTTTAATCTCTTGAAAAATTTATTACTTCAACATTGAGTCAATGAGTTAATGTTATTCGAGTTTTTGTAGTTCCTGTGAAATACTAAGTTTAATTACGACACAGAAGAAGCTAATGAGTTTAAGAACTGATAACCTGTAGTTCCTTGGTAGCTTTGATTTTTCAAATTAAATCTGCGTTTATTTATAATTTCCTAACTTTGAAAAAACTTTCACAGCTTACTAGAAATAAAATTATAAAGTAATGTGTGTCTAAATCCTTCATATTGCACAAAAAAGTACCGCATTTCAAGATGTTTTTGTTTATTTGTTTTACCTTCAGCACTGCGTGGCACTATACAGCCATTAGTAATTTGCATAAATAAGCACAATGTTAACAAGAAAAGTACACAAATCTGGAAATAATTTATAACTGATCTAAAACATCACATGTGGTTACATCATACATGTAGGCTTTTATAAACAATCAGAACATAAAAAATTAAGGTGAAATGCGTTAAAAAAATTGTACTAATAGCAGGTGTACAAGACTCAAACGTATTTACACAAATAACCTAATTTTTTATTTAAACCCTTATTCAACTAGACATTAAAATTGCTTTTCTTGATTTGTACACTGCAGTATTAATGCCTTGAAACAGACCACGGATGCTGGTGGGGAAATGCCAAGACTGATGAAGGAACTCAGAAATTTTGATCTATGTTTTTGAAACCTAACACAAAAATGCTAGGTGATTGATATCGCCTGTTTCTAAATTATTAGCATCACAAAAATCTATATATCTGAGATTTAGTCAGTGCAGATGCTAAGGAAATGTACGATGATTGATGTTCACTCAAAATGTAGAAGTGATGTCTTCTGTAGGCTCCGAGGATCTAGTGGTGGTGATCCAGGGATGAATAGAACCGTAATAATGTCCCTCTGTTTGCTGCTAAAATCCCATTCGCTTTGCCATTTATTCCATAATTTCATTTTTACTATAACATAGTCCGTCAATGATAGTCGAATGTTGAGGATGGGTGCCAATCCTTGCTGCCTTCTTTACCAGTTGGTCTAGATTTTACTGTAACTAATACCAATATGCGTCTTTATCCGCATAAAATTGACATACTTGTTTTTTCTCGAACATGTCACAACTTCCTGCATAATGTCTCGTTTTGTTACTCAAGTACTTTCTACATAACACTCATTGAGTTCTAGATATTTAATATCTTTGTCACAGCCTGTGCTGAAACATATTTAGCTGCTTTTAAAATAGTTATTTCTTCGGGAATAAATATAGACGAAGCGGAAAGTACTTTAAATATACCTTGATAGCTGGGAAAGAAAAAAGCGCATCCTATATCACCCTTTGGAGTTATTTAGATCCATACGTATAGATATGTAAGGCGTTGTCCCAATTCTCTACGAGATACCTCCATTTTGAAAGACTAAGATTTCTTTACAAATTTTCCCCAGAAGTTATATAATACACCTGAAATTGACTCCTACTGAGGATGAAATAATATTCATATGCCAGAAATTGCTTTTCTGGAATCAGTCTGGTCGATAGCTCTTCCTACCCATAAAATTAGGGTTGCTCGATATACATCGATGTATCGAAAACATCGATGTTTATTGTTCGATGCATCGAATCAATCCGATGCATAGTTTACTTTCGATGTTTAACGATACATCGATGTTTTTCATTCGATACATCGAAAGAACACATGCGTCTCTTCGACGCTATAGAATCAATTTTAAAACAAAACAAAAACAGAAAATTGTATTACTATACGTTATTTATGTCACCTAAAATATCAAATTACATTTTTTTACTTTAATAAAAAAAAACACATATGCAACATGATTAGTTTAAGGGAAAACAAAAACCGGAAAATTGAATCGATATACGTTATTTTTGTCACCTACAAAATCACATTAAATTTTTTCTTTTTACTTGCATAAAACAAGAAAAAACTACGCGATATGATTGGTTTTAAAGCAAAACAAAAAAACCAGGAACTTTTATCGCTATACGATATTTTGCCAGTTAAAAAATCTCATTATTTTTTAACTTGGATAAAACTACAAAAAACTACGTTATATGATTGGTTTTAAAGCAAAACAGTAAATTGCATTGCTTTATTTTATTTTGTCACTTACAAAATCACATCACATTTTTCTTTTAATTTAATTTTGATAAAACAACAAAAAATGACAATTGACATGAAATTTCCCAACAGTGTAGGGCGGAGTTACACCTTATGGCAAGGCTAAAAGTACCTAGTAGGCTTCAAAAATTCGCTTAAAGTTACTGCTCCTCATTATAAAATACCCAGCAGAGCAACTGTGACACGGTGGCTTGATTACAAGTATGACGTCGTGGCAACATTAATAAAATCAAAACTCTCAAATGTTGAACACCTCACATTAACAAATGATATATGGTCAAACATGCAGATGCGCAGCTTTTTGGGTATCATAGCGCATTTTGGTCTAGGCACAGTGTTCGAATCAATGACATTAGGAGTTTATCAATCAAGTCATTCATCGGAATATATAACAGACATGCTCCTTAAGACCCGCAACGATTGAGGATTTGATACGGACAAAGTCTCTGCGGTCGTTACTGATAACGCTGTGGAATTAATATTTGGAAAGAAGAAGCACATCCCTTGTTTCGCTCACACACTTAATTAAATTGCTCAAAATATTCTCAAAATACCTTTAGAAAATATATTGTCAAAAATAAAGACCATTGTTACTTTCTTTAAACACAGTTGTTTGGCAAGCGATTTGAGAAAGTCAGTAAGTGCTGAAATAAAGTTAATACAAGGCCTGCCAACACGCTGGAATAGCACACATTATATGATTCAAAGATTTTTGGAGCTAATAAATGTTGTAAGTGATATATTGATTTGCCATAAAACAGCACCTCCAATGTTGACTGGTTTGGAATTAAATATCGCGTCATTTCTTCTTAACATACTACGCCCACTTGAAGCGGCAACTAAAGAAATATCTGGGGATAAATATTGTACCAGCAGTAAAGTGATCCCTTTAGTGCACTGCATGCTTTCAAAACTCAAATCAGTTGAGACTGATGAACCTTTAGTGATGGAAGTACATAAGCTCGTCCTAAAATAAATCAACAAACGGATGGGTGCTATCAAACAAGTTTCGTCTTTAGCTATCGCGAACTTATTGGACCCACGGTTCAAAAAACTACATTTTGAAGACCCGATGGCTTCAAATGCTATTCAAAAGATCAAAGATATGATGAAGAGGGAGCTGGAAGAAATGCGAACAGAATCTGATTCAGATAGTTCAGACAAAACATCGGAAGATTTCAGTCTTTTGACCGATCATCACAAACCAGTTCAAAGAAACTGGAAATCAAACAAGACCGAAGAAAGTGTTTCCGACGAGCTGTCTGTCTACTTGAGAAATCCATTTGGCCGGCTTAGTGAAAATCCGTTAGAAGTATGGTCCGATTATAAACAACAGTTTCAAAAATTGTACAAAATAGCTCATAAATATTTATTTTGGTAGCCAACTCAGTGCCATCAGAAAGACTTCTTTCGAAAGCTGCAAAAGTTTTAAGTTAACAACGAAACAGAATTCAAGGGAAGCGGGTTAATAAAGTTTTATATATGCCAAGTTTAGAGAGAAAATATTGTGATTTATAAATTCCAATTAGATTAGAATCCCAACACTGCCTCTTTTTCAGCGTTCCTCGTTTTACTTTTATTCTATCTTTCTATTCGAATTTCTAATTTATAAATCCCAGAAATTTCAAATTGCCTTTGTAAAAAATTAAAAATATAATTCAAATAAATATTTCATGTTGCTAGTTTCCTAATCTTTGTCTCATTTTTAAGTTTTCCTAACCTTTATTAACCGATATATATATATATATATATATGTTTTTATTCGATACATCGAAAACATCGATGTTTTTATTCGATGCATCGTGAAACATCGATGCATCACATCGAAAAAAACATCGATGTATTTTCTGCATGAACATCCCTACATAAAATAATAATGAACTTCTGTATATAAGTAATTTTCTCCATTATCCATCAACAAGCTCTTTGCATTGTCAGACAACAGGATGATCTTCAATTATAAAAACATTCAAAAAAAAACGAGAAAATTTGATTGAAAGTTAAGTCGAATTCATTCCAAATTTCTATTATTAGACTCAGACCTAAAGTTGATTTGTTATACCAATATTCTTTAAAACAGAATATTTACAAACTACCTGCGAGAGAGATAAAGTCTGTGGTAAAACCTTTGTCGTGGGGAGATATATAGAATACCTTTTATTCCAGTATGTTTCATAGTTTGATACAATAAAGATAAAATTTGGAGTTTTTTTTTCTGCCTCGCATCACGCATTAAATATAGATCATCGAAAATATACTTAGTGACAGCGTATGTGATCAATTAACATAGACTTGTGCCGGATAAATTCTGCCATACAGGACGTTTTGACAGCCACTTCCACTGTCTTCATCAGGCGAAATGGTACTGCCACAACACGGCACCAACGTATATCGCAGAAATTATCCGGCAGAGCACTCGAGAAGAATTTTTATCAGCTGTACGCCTGCAAAGACTCAATTCTCACAACATAGAAGATAATTTTTACTCTAGTAACTTACATAGTTATCAGTGTTAAAGAGGCCAAAACAGCTATTTTTATCTGTGCACACATCACGCAAATGTAAGGATACTCCAGATAACTTCCATAGCTTAGCACAAAATCGTGAATTCTTGAATATTTATCTGTTTTGAACGAATCAAGTATAAACTAGCTTATGAATTTAAAAGAAAACATACGTAGTGCCAACCTATCTCATCCGTTAATATGTAAGATACTTTTTATAAAGGTAATTTTACGTTTCTACCATGGTTATAGGTTAAAGCCGTAATTTTTGTGTGTACATGATTCAAGAAAAAAAGTAAAGAAGGGATTTGAATGAAATGCAGGGATAACTTATCTTATTGTTTAAAATGTACTGTACGTTACGCGTTATCCGGAAAAGATCCTTAGTTTTGCAAGAAACTATGAATTTTAATGCAATAGAGCACAGTGTTAGTTTGTATACAGACTTCGCGGGAAAGCAAACACCACGCTAACCATACAACGGCTGTAAGGAATAATGTTGGCACTATAACTTGCTTGCAAAATGAGCTATAGCCAACAAACAAAATCTCTTGATTCGCACTAACTACTTGGGCAAATATGTATCCGCATCGGAGTCCACAGTAGCTGTTCATTTTTTGCTATTATCAGTCACTCGACAGGTTTGATACAATCCTCCAAACCTTCCTATCTAGTTCTAACCTATTCATCTCAAGATACCCCTTACAATCCACGTCCTCAAATATCTGCTTCATATATTCTAATTTCTGTCTTCCTCTGCAGTTCCATCCTTCAACAGTTCCCTCCACTAACAAGTTAATCAATCCAGCATATCTCAAAATATGACCTACCATCCTGTCTCTTCTTTCTGCACAACTCTACCACAAACTTCTTTCCTCACCCACCAATTCCAAAACTCGTTTATTTCCTAGTTTATCTGTCCACTTAATTTTCGGCATACTTCTATAGCACCACATTTCAAATGCTTCAATTTTTGTTCTTTCAGGTATTTTTAAAGCCCATGCTTCGCTGCCATAAAGAGCTGCGTACCACATATAGAGTTTTAAAAAGTCCTTTCTGACTCCTAGATCAATATTTGAAACTAAAAGATTTCTCTTTTTCATGAAAGTTCTTTATGCTAGTGCAATTCTGCTTTTAATATCAATCCTGCTTCGGCCATCGGTTGTAATTTTACTTCCTGAGTAGCAAAATCCACTAACTTCTTGTTGAGAGACGTAAAAAAAAAAAAAAAAAAAAAACCTAACTTCTTCTATCGCATCCGACCCCATTTTCATATTTAATCTATTATCACTGGTGTCGCTTTTGTTACATATCGCTACTGTTGCCTTGATTTGGTTTATATTTATTCTAAAATCTTCCTTCAGTATTTTTGTTCATAACTTTTCAATATCCTCAGCCTGTTCTGCTAATAAGACATTGTCATCAGCGAATCGTAGCATACTGATTTTTTTCTCCTTGAACACTTATGACACATTCAAATCTTCCTTTCATTTCCGTTATTACTTCTTCTACATACAATTTGAATATTAATGGGGATAGACTACAACCTTATCTCACACCCTTTTTAACTGAAGCGTTTCTCTTATGATTCTCTACTTTGATTAAAGCTACTTGATTCTTATAAAGATTTTAAACTATTCTTTGATCTCGCTATTTTAGGCCCAACATCTTTGAAATTTTGAACATCTTGTCCCATCTAACATTATCCAAATCTTTTCCTAAATCAACAGACGCCATAAAAGTATCTTTGTTTATCTTGATCTCCGCTTCAAGCATTAATTTTAAGGGCAGAATTGCTTCTCTTGTACCGCGGTTTTTCCTAAACCCAAATTGATCTTCACCTACTATCTCTTCTACTACACTTTCCATTCTTCTGTATATTATTCCGGTCAGTAATTTTGAAGCATGTGTTAGACTTGTAGAGCGATAAGTCACCAGCTTGTGCTTTCGTCAGTATTGTGATGATGACTTTTCTTATTTACATAAGCTAGAATCTCTCCTGTTTTATAACTTTTTGATATGAGAGAAATAGTAATAATAATAAAATAAAATAAATGCAAACGGAAGTAAAAATAACAGTTACTACATGATAGAAAGGACAGTTAAATAAAAAAAGTTTAATAACCTGGCTACATATGGTGGGTTCATTTGCTATTACAGCGCAAAAAGTTATTTTGAACTCGTTGGCCTGTTCGTTAAAAGCTTAGTGTGCGAAACTTCATATACTGAAGCGGACAGGTAGAGTATATGTGCTCTCCCCACAGAAGAATCCACGTCATTCCCGCAGCATAACGGTATTGAGCAAAGAGGTCCTCTGAAATGCTTAGAAGTTTATTTTGGCTTAGCTGAGCGTAGCGTTTTTTTTGTTTTTTTTTCAGGGTGATGTTCTTCCGTTTCTGTCAAGCTCACCCCTGCTTTTTTTTATTTTTTTATTTTTTTTTCTTATGGCTTTACGTTTTGCCGACGTCGAGTTCATTAGAGGCGGGATAGGACTGGGAACAAGGAACGGGAAGGAATTCGGCCATTGTCTTTTTGAAGGAAGCATCCCGGCATTCGCCTGGAGTGATTTCAGGAAACCATGGAAAACCCAAATCTGGATGCCCGGCGGGGATTCGAACCGGCGTCCTCCCGAATGCGAGGCCAGAGCGTTAAGAGCTCACCCAGCACGCTCGGTCCCTGCGTTTTAATTCGTGCTTGTCACGGAGGGTCCTTCCGAGGATGAATAAAGCATCCTGATTTCGGTTTTTCAAGGTTCCCTGAAATCGCTTCGGGTGAATGCCGGAATGATTCCATTAAAAAACCATGGCCTAGAAGTTGTCACATTACTATATACCAAGGCCTCTCTGTATTTAATTGTGAATTAGTATCTCTGAAACTCAAACAATTTAAGTATCAACTACGAGATGAGATTACAATGGATAAAAGTATTGTGTATGTTGTGAATCGAAGACAGCAGTGTATCGGGGGAGATGTTATAAGTACATGTACGTGTCAATAACGATAAATAATAAAATGCTGATGCAAGTTTACCGGACTTCCACGCAGATCTAAAAAAAAAAATAATAATAAGTGATCGTCGAGTTAACAGAAGAAGAATAACGTGCCAGTGTTGTGCCAGACAATAATGTTTTTAACAATGTGATAGCGACAGAACAGACTGTATGAAATGAAATCATTTGTTCAGTTATCTCACGTCAAAAGAAACTGCAATAAATAGGAACACTTTAACACTCCAACCGTGGCAGCCGTGTTACTTAAAGACGAAGTCCCCATTCAATAAGACAATCTAATAAATACTGAATAGCAAGCAAGCTTCGCGTTTGCGGGGGTCGGAAAAAAAATAAAAACTGAATAGTATTCTGTAATTGGGACAAAAATAAGACGCTAACTTATTACATAGACAAATTATTAACTACGTAAAAACAGCAGTACCGGATTAACCACGTAGCAGGAGGTAGCAAATGCTACGGGCCTCGCGCCTTCTAGGGGGCCTCGCGCCTCATAGGGAGGCCCTGCACCAAGGCTAGATGGGCGACCTTTATATTTCTTTTAGTTCTACAATTTTCTCCCGGGCGACAAAAATCAAGGGCCTCTTCTTTTCATTTGCTACGAGCCCTGCGCTATCTTAATTCGGCCCTGGAAAACAGTAGTTTCACATGGCTCAATGCCAGTGATGGGAATTAAAGTTTTATATGTCCCTGTGGCTGGACTTTCGTTTTGTGTGTGTGCGTGTGTGTGTGTGTCTTTCCTTTGCTAGTGGCGACTGTACCAATGACTGCCCAGTCGTTAAATTGAAGTTTCAAAAAGTTCTTCCTGTTCTTTTCCCAATCCCCATCCTTTAGGGAGTAGAGGAACTCTGACGCCTATTGCGCCCAGTGATGCGGTAGCCTAGCTGTAGGCTTCACAAACATCTATTTTTTAAACAATGTTTATTCACTTTAATATTGAGCGAAGCTCGGTAGATCAGGTAGTATTTCAGAGTGCTCTTGCCTCGCATTCGGGAGGACGCCGGTTCGAATCCCGGTCCTGACATCCAGATTTGGATTTTCCATGGTTTCCCCAAATCACGGGGAAGGCCATGGCAGAATTCCTTCCCCAGTCCCATCCCGCCTCTAATGACCTCGAAGTCGACGAAACGTAAAGCAATAAAAAAAAATTAAAAAGAAATTCATAGTAAATACATACAAGTGAGAGCGACATATTCCCAGTATTGATACTTCCCAAATCCAAATCAAGGTAGGGTGAAAGACTCGGTATGTGAAACATTGTCCCTGATATGTGTCAGCTGAGACCGGTAGACCCCGCTCGCCCACGCACGCTCGCCCCTGATCTGCTGACCCAGACAGGGGAGGCACACGTCCTGACCGACTTCCAAACTCCACTATCACTGCCGGCGATCGCAGATTTTATCCTCAACACCATTACTGCGATCGAGCCGCCTGTGAAATTCAATTTGTGGGTTGGTAGTTAGGTGTTGCCCCTTACCGCTGAAATGAGGCGTGATTACAACTTAACGTGCGTGCAGCCCGTTCTCCGGGACATAATTTTTAGTACCGAACAACAATTTCATTAAGGAAACGGAGCTGCTTCAAAGGTGATGCTAGATTTGTTTCTGGAAATTACCGCAGAACGCAATCAGTAACAGATATGAAAAAAAGTGCTGGAATGGGATTCACCGGAAGACAGGAGGAAGATGAAGAGGGTCATGGGAGTGTACACGGCGTATATTGGTGATGTGGCATGGAAAGATATTGGTGTAAGAATTAAAGGTAATGTATGGAAGGGAAAAGATGACCATGACCGCAAGCTGGCACTCGATTTCAGGCTCAAGGGTGTAGGAAAATTCTCTTTTTTAGGTAAGGGTGTCAGGGATTCGAATAAATTACCAAGGGAAATGATTAATAATTTACCAAAAACGTTGAAAGAATTTAAAGTTGAAATTTGTAGAGGGCAAATCTAGATGGGTGCAGGAAAGCGGGAGAATGAATGTGCAGGGAAATTGCCACCGGAGCGTGTGCTCCATTGCAATTTAATTAAATATTATTATTATTGAGGTAGACGAGGATAGCACACAGAATCACGAACACTCGTAAATCATTTCATAACAAATGACACCTAATTAAAATGCGAGCCTAGCTGGAGAAAAAATATTTTATTAGTAATACTGGAACTCCAGTTTTCATAATTTACTTTTACGAAATTGCATAAAATTAAATTAAACCAGATAACAGTTTACTAAAAAACATTTGTGAACAACAAGGTTTTTTTTAACATTTTCTGATTTGTATTTCAACATATTCAGACACCATTAAATTAAAGTCAATAATTTTTTATAAAAGCTGTAGTTTGTGTTAAATTGTATGAGGAACATCATTACTAGAGTTGTAAGCAATGTTACTTATGTGTCACCAGTCTAAATTCTGTATTCTTAGAACAAAAAATCTGGTGTGACATGACATTTAAAACCGAACTAAATTAATTCCAGTTACAAACATTCGAAATTTCAATATTAAATAATCGAATATCTCAACAATTATTGAACTGATAATACTTTCAGAGCAGCGATAAAAAGGGACTTGTACTATAGGGGCGTCTATTAAATATGCGAGGTGAAATAGGAGGGAGGGAGGCCAAATCTCACCAAATCTAACCGAGGGGAGGGGGGCAGATGTGTTGACAGAAATCTCACGACATTTTTTTAATTCCCTAAAGAGCAACAGAGGTAAAAAATTGTCTACAAAAGACGAAAGGTTCCAACGTTAGGGGGGTTAACTCTAAAACCTACGAGTTCGTCGGCAGGGAAGGGTCCATCAAGATCTCACTTCATCATGGGGGGAGAGGGGGAGAGGGGAGGGGGGGAGAGGGGAGTCGAACCAGACCTCACCAAATCTCACCATGGAAAACACCTTACGTAATTATTGGATGCCCCCTTTTGAGGTCGGCCATCTTTGATGAGTTTTATTTATCTTACCGTCGTCAAATTTGGAGCTTTGGTTTTTATGGTCGCATGCCCTTGCTGACGCCAAGCATTTTATAGATAGCTACTGCCAGGTCGTACTTCATGTAATATGGGAGTAAAATGTCGCCGACTGTCTGTGAAAGGATGTTTGTGTGGTAAGTGTATTTTTTATTTTTTAAATGTGTAGTTTATGAATCAGAGATTGGGGACCGCCCCGGGCATTCACCTTGTTAGCCTAAAAGCCGCAGTTCGAACGGCCGGTACGCGGGGTCCTGTGCCCGTGCCCGGTCCTGTTGAACCTCCCAGATTCAGTGTGCGACGCACCAGCGCTCTGAGCCACACTGGTGTACCAAATTGTTTCATCATTCAAAAATGTTCTACATCTACATATATACTCTGCAATTCGCAAAACTGTGGGTGGCAGAGGGTGCTCAGCACCAAACCTAATCTCTTTGTTGTGCATTCCAATCCCTAATGGTACCAAGGAAAAAAGAATTCATATAAGAATCAGTGCGGCACCTTATTTCTCTAATTTTATCTTTCCTGTCATTCCGACCTAAATAGGTTGGTGGACGAAGTATTTCACTACACTCGTAAGTGAATGTGGGAGTACACATGTTTACCAATAAGTTTATACGAAACGTGCGACGTCTATCTACCAGAGACTCCCAGCCTAGTCTACTAATCAGTTCTGTTAAAGTTTACCACATCTGCAGAACTTCACCACCATTGAACTTACAACAGAAATTAAGTATTCCGAACTACTATTGCAGATACAGCTAACGTTTAAGAATAATACTTAATAAGCTCAAATTATTGATTGAAAAATGAAACTGTAACTTTCGGTCCGCGGTGTAAAAAATGTAACAAAATGCTCCAATAACAATGTACGGATCCCACTCCCAAACTGAGTAATGCACAGGTTCCTTTTCGTTAATGCGAAGATCGTTCAGCGATATTTTATTGATCTCTAAGGAACTACGGGACGTTAACAACGGACGAAGTATAGGAGCCTTAAGGAACGACGGTTAACTTTTTTTCGTTTACATTGTGGTTCCAAAACCGCAGGCATTTGCTGACCACACCTCGCGTGATATAAAGATCACTACCCTGGTTCCTTTTTTCCGGCTTTACACCTCAAAGACGTCGAGGTCATTAGAAGCGGGAAAGGAACGGGGTAAAAGAAGGAACGAATTCAGCCACGGCCTTTTGAAGGAACCATCCCGGCGTTCCCCTTGAGTGATTTCTGGAACAGATCCCGTGCCAGCTGTACAACCAAATATCTGATCTGTGAATTTTATGGAGGATAGCAAATGTTATGTCCAGTTATTTTAACTATTAATAGCTACCAAAAAATCGATACTGTAAGTTACTGCCTCTGTACGCTGGAAGCTGTCAAGGTAATATGCAGAAGAGTGTTGGTTACAAAGGCCTAACAATATAACCAGTACTAAATACGGACTTCGTGCACAGAGTTGTATACTAGGTTTTAAGGGATACTTTTGCTGTGGTAAATATTGCACATTGATCGTCATGCGTCCCAAATTTTATTTCGACGAGAGCTGATGATAAAGTTCGTGAAGTTTCGGATGTGTTTTAGACTTAAATGGACTGTTCGAACCATGAAGCAGAATTGTTATTTAAAGTAATGTTTTTAAGGTTGTTATGCTTACCGTAATCTTTGTGGCTTTTATATAACAGATTTCCATGCTCTTATCTAGCGAAACAAATAACCAAAAATAAGTTCCAAAAGAACACTGATTACACTTCTGAAAACCAGTTCAACGATACCACATTCGGCGGGATATACGAAAATACGTATGTTGCATATAAAGCAAGATAATTTTTTATGAGTGTTTATCAACAGATCTGTTTTCTCGTCAATAAATTTTATATTATGAAAATTCACTACAAATTGTGACATGGTTGTGGATTTAGGATGCTACTTTCTGGTTTTAGAAAAATGTGATAACGTAAAAAAAGGTGACAACCTATTTTATACAATACGATTTTTGTTTAAATCACTAATTAAGAGGTTTCATCCCGAATTTCTTTCATATTTTTCTGTCCCGGAGATTTAGACTTTTGGAATTGGTGTCTAGTCAAATAGACAACAGTCCCATAACAACATTGAGTGTATTTTTTAATACCTGTTCACGACTCCATACTCGATAGGTTATGCGAAAAACAATTTAATACCGGTACTTCTGATTCTGATTTTTGTGGAGGTTTCCTTTTCTTAATATTTGTCGAGGGATATGTTTTTCGATGAGTGAAACACAGCATAATTAATGCCAAAGCGGCGGAATTCGCAGGCTGTGACTGAGAGATGGAAGCGGTTTGCGTTTGTTATTTTCGCTAAGGAATCCTAAAATAGTTGAAGAAAAATGTATTGAAGAGAATTAATAAAAAGAAATTCTATTCAAATGTTGTTTAAAGCAAACATAGACCAAAAGCAACATCAACTGTTTTGCTGAAGCACATTATCCTAAATTCCAAAACCGATTACAGTCGTGCAGGGAAGTTTCTTTGTTTCCTTATACTTCAGTCCCTCGCTCGATGCTTTATTATGCATGATTAATGCTGGAAGGAGACCTGCGGATTTATTCGTCGACGAACATAATACGAATGATGTAATTTAAAGCAGGTCTAAATCATCAAATGCCGCCGGAATAAAGACTGTTACACAAGCTGCGATTAGTTCTTGTGCTATCACTCAGTAAGGATGAGAATGTTTTCTCTCCCGAAAGCTGATGCACGTTTTGTTTTCCATTATTGACGGATTATACAACACGTATAACACAAATAATATTAAAGTCTGTCACATTCGCTGTTTTGAAACGCATGTAATCATTCGTCCATAACAATTAATAACCTTTGGGATAAATCATGAAAATATATGACAAGCGACCAGTATTTTGAGGACACTATTATATTTGATCAACAAAAGAATTTCATTACAAAGTAAAAACATTTACCTGATTTTTAAGGTAAATTTTGTTTCGTACACATTACAAAAAAGAATCAGATTACCAGTTTACTATTAACTATAATTGTTTCTTTAAGGGGTATATAGCCTTTGTCTCGTTTCGGACTCTATCCAAACTCCACAGTCACCGAGCGTGGCGGGTGACAGGTAAAACTCTGGAAATGGGTTCGAATCCCCGTCAATTAATCCTGATTTTTTTTTTTTTTTTGAAGACGAATTTTGGGATTGTTCCTTCAAAAGGCTATGACCGAATTCCTTCCCATTTCTTTTCCCAATCCTATTCCTCCTCTAATGACCTCAAGGTCGATGAGAAAAATAAAACATATACTGCGTCCACCTAAGCTTCCATGTGAACGCGCCAGAATGTTTAATCCTACCGATAGGTTTCCATTTCATTCCATATCTGCTAGTACAATGGTGTTTACTTAAAATTTTAACTCTCGACGAATGAACTGGTTCCATGTTCTGTCTTTGACAGAACACATAAATGTAATCTCTACTGGCTGTTTCTGTCGCTGAGCACTTTTGCAATTGTCCTAGATCCTGTCATAATCCAGATTAAAGGTACCACTGAAAAAAGTCGTACTTAAAAAAGCATTCCTCTCAAAAGGAACCTATATGCTGATTATGTGTTTATCTTTGCATCCTATCCAGTGCCCACGTTTGGCATTCCTTGCCAGGCTGGGCAGCTTAGATGTACCATCGCGTACCTCTTCGGTTCAATCACATCAGCGACGTCCCTCAGGCCAAAGTAGGGCGTCGGATACACGGCGTTCATGATGTTACTAACAGTTACCCGCGACTTCGCACGCATGGAAGTTATGTTACAGTATAAGAGTTTTCTTTAATAATAATAATAGTAATTGTAACAAATATTCCGAGTAATAGTAAAAATTCCATACTTCAAGTTTCTCGGTGAAACAATCCCAGAGAATGGAACCGAAGCAAAAGCTGACGAAATGAGATGCCAAAAGATGGAAACAGCTTTTCGCCTTACACAAAACATCTACAACAAAAAAAGCATCTCCAACCACACAAAACTGAGACATTACAATACAGTTATTGAACCAGAATGTCTCTATGGATCAGAAACACTTATTTTGAAAAGGAAAACAGATATAGAAAACATTGAGAAACAAGAACGCAAAATTATATAGAAAATTTTGGCCAGAATCCCATATGAAAACATTACTGACTCAAAAATAATCAGGAAATTTTATAAAATGCAGACATTCACAGTGATATTAGAAAACGTGGACTAACATTTTATGGACATCAAAAGAATGAACCCTAACGTACTGACACGACAAATAGTTGAATTCCATGAAAACCGAAGTAACGCAATATCAGGTACAATAAAACGGATTGGAGAAATTAGCAGTAATTGCTCCAAAATATATGGAAAATAGAGATATATTTAAATCCAAAATTCACAATTGGCAAGTTGACCGGGGGGAAAAACCAAACGAAAGACTTGGAACTACATGGTCAGATGAGAGAAAAGAAGCCAACAGCAAGCGTATGAAGGAAATATGGGCAGAAAGGAAGGCGAACAAACGCTTCTGATTACTTTGCGTAGTCCTAATGGGCTTATCCACAAATGATAATAACAATAAAAAATAATTTACGTTCCACATCAACAAAAAATAATTACCATATTCGATAAATCAATTATGCTTTAGAATAGAATGTTAAAGTACGAATTAATTGTTTATTAATTGTGATTTTTGATTAACCATATGGTCATAGGTTGACTACAGTTTGAGTTACGCCTTAAAAGTTTTTTAAATTTTTTTAAAAACTACTACAACAACACTGTGTATTAGTTTTATTCCATCGATATGTTGATCCGAGCAATTAATTCTGCTTTAAAATAGAAGTTTTCACGTTAAAATACGCGTAGTAATTCTTCTTCATTATGATCTTTAGTGGTATTATTAAAGGTTTCTTTTAGTTTCTCAATCTGTCAAAGGATTTGAATGTCTTTGGACAATTTTTACACTTCGTTAGGTTTAGTAAAACGTATAAAATAAATTTGGTGATGGGTGAACTTTCAGTGTTTCAATGAACCACATAAAAAGCAGTAATCCAATTATATTTATTTAAAAACAATAATCAGTTTCTACTTCTGTGTTATCCATACTTTTAGCACTGCAATCTGTAAACATTTTTTTTTATAAAAATTTAGTGATGTTAAAACATACTAAGGAAAAGTAAATGTAATCATATATTTTGAACTATGGAATCTACCAATAGAATTGTATGTCCACGACTACATTACCAGAAACTAATTACAGACGACATTAAAAGAAACTAAGTTTAAGAACAGATTTATAGTTCCTGCCCCGCAACTACCAAATGTATCCATTTTCGCACTTTTGAACGGAATACACCACTGAATATGTCATAACTTTCATAACGTTCTTGCTTTGGTCTCTGAAAACAGTGATGTGATTTACGTAAGAAGCAAAGTGTAAAAGTGAAGAAGGCACGGCTGCGAAGTAGGCGACTTTTTGGTGTTTCATATTTTGCAAAATTTCATAATAAAATATGTTTTTTATCCCAAAAAATATCGTATGTCCTTCTTTGCTAAATTTTATCAACATTGGTTTAGCTGTTAAGTAGTGAAAAAATAACAGGGCTACTTTCGTATTTATAATATTAGTGTAGATGCTCCCACCTCGAGCACTCAAGGGACTGCAGGGCACCTCGGGTGCGTACCGTCACTACACGCCGCGTTCACTGTTTTCAACAAAGGAACAACAGATTTTTCAATTTTAACTGCACTTTCCAAGAGATAAAATATTTTCTCCGATACAGTGAAAGAAAACATGCACAGCATACCTTTATTTCCTTAGTTAAGCAAGTGGACGCACTCTATTACTTCCCAGAAAACTAGAAGAGAATGTTAAGTGCGAGTGCTGTAAAAAATAACTTTATTTCTTGAAACTCTATATCGAATGCTTAATCTGAAACTTTTCCGTTCACCAATCACACCATTTTACTTAAGCTTTTGTCATAATGAATTTATTAACAAAAATAATTGCAACATAATTTGTAGTTGCAGTTGTTTAGAGAATTAACAGAGATTACGTTTTCTTACAAATCAATATGTAAACATCAAAAAGAGTTTGGTTTTTTTTTTTTTTTTTTTTTTTTACTCTTGAAATTTTTGGGAAGAAGATGAAATCAGACAGGTTCAATTGTGGTCAATTGTTCGGATTCCACGGTGAACGTAAGGTCCCGTTTATCTAATAGCGTTTACCGTAGAGGGGCATTGTGCAGTTAATAAGAAACTATTTGATACCAAGCAAAATTATTATTATAAACCAGGTTTCGCTTTGTAGGTCTCCATGCTCTGCAATCTTCTGCCCTCCTCATCAAGTCCATGTAATTTCCGTTTCTATTGATGTCATCTATGAGCTTGTATCTCCTTACTATCTTCCCACAAACTAGACCTTCAAAGGACCGGGCGTGGTCGGCTAGAGATAACGCTCTGTCTTCCATACGGGAGGATGTATGGTCGAATCCTCGGCCGGCCATCCAGATTTGGGTTTTACATGGTTTCCCCAAAACACTCCAGATAATGCCGAGATGCTTCCTTCAAAAAGGCCATGACGGAATTCCTTCCTGTTCCTTGTCCCCAGTCATTTTCCGCTTCTAATGACCTCGACGTCAACGAGACGTAAAGCCATAAAAAAAAACCTTCCAAGGCGTCTGACACGGAGAGTCATACCCCATTCTAGTTGAAAAAATATATTGTGGTAGTATCTCATTCCTTTCCACACATGCAGTAGGTTGCCCAGCCTAAAGAAGTTTTATTTAGTCACGACAAATCAATGCTTCAGTCCCACCTTTGAAGTCAGGCGACTGAATGCAGTTCTGAACACATGTTCCTCCATATTGCCCCTATATCAATGTTTCTCATGCTAGGTGATGGTTGAATATACCAATACTGTAATTTATTTTCGGAGTTAGTTCAATATCAGGACGCTGAAAGTACTCGATTAAACAGGAAATCACGGAGGAACTCTGAGATCACCTCCGATGCAATTCGGCCACGTAGTGATGAAGGGCGGTGTTATCTCTATCAAAATCTGTGCCCGGCAAATGACTTTGGAACAGTGTGCTTCCATTACGGGCGGAGGAGCCAATCAAGTGTTGGGTGAGTAACGAGGCGCGCTAAGTGGTCTCATTCCGGACACTGATTGGCACTCGCCCACTGCATGCAAATGACACACACCCGCGATTTAGACGTTCTCTCTCTCTCACGCTGGTTACCCCACACCCGCGAATCCATCTACTCAGTCGATTCTCTTATCAGTCATTGGCTGTAAACAGATGTAAATGCATGTGGCAAAGCAGGCTGTTTGTCGGAATTAGCAGTAAAGCAGTGGGTCCAGGCTATGTGACATTATATCGGTGATTACAATATCGAGTCACGTTTGCAAAGTCGGCAGCATGAGCCCACTTATTGGTAAGAGGTTGCACCTTATCTGACCTGGATGCCTGTACTAATCCGGTTGTATTCCCTCCTAGGGCAAGGTGACCCACAACTGTTGTAACTGGTCCCTTGGAAATTGGCTCTGGGACACAGTTGACGTCCAAGCTGGGCAGACAAATATTCTATTGGGTACAGATACGGGGATCTAGCTGGACACGGGGGTACCTCAACATCATGCAGGCACTGGAAGAGCATGGTCCTGTTGAAAAATGGCACCACAATATTGTCGCAAGAGACGTGACATGTGATGACTCAAGATGCCCGTCACAATGGTGCACCATGGGCGTACAATTCCCTCACACCCGATGGCTTTCCTCACCATGACGCCAGGTTAACATCACTGTGCCTCTCCAGAACATTGGAAGAATGGGACCTCTCCCCAGGTCCCCAACGATGGTCACCCGAGGCAGTGCACAATCGTTTAACACAAGGAATGACGTTCAGTGATGAATCGTAGTTTGCACTACCTCGGATGGCTATCGAACGCGAGTATGGTGGCGATATAGGAAATGACCCATACTGATAATGTCTTGGAGAGGTACAGCGAAGTTACTCACAGCTTTATGGGGTGGGGAGACATCGGGTATGACTTCAGGTCAGGGCTGGCACTGATTGAGGTAATTCTGACGGCACAACGATTCGTCGTGAACATCTTGCATCTTCATTTGTTACTCCTGATGCGACAGTACCGTGGTGCGATTTTTCAACAGGACGATGCTCATCCGCATTCAGTTCGTGTCTCTATGAACTGATGTACTCCCATGGCCAGCAAGATCCCACATCTTCTCCCGACTGAACATGTGTGGCACCAACTTAGACGTTTACTTTTTCTCAGAGCCAGTATCCGAGTTACCAAAGACCATTTACAACAGTTGCTGGCCAGCTTGCCTCAGAAGAGGAGTTAACGACTTTGTGACACCTTTATACCCGAATCAGTACACGAATCCACGTCAGATGGAGTGAAACGTCATACTGATAAGTTGGCTAATTCTGGCAAGTTCTTTGAAAATATGCCTCGATTTCGAATGTCATACCGAGCGTGCTGGTGTAACGGTTAACGTTCTGGCCTCGCATTCGGGAGGGCGGCGGTTCGAATCCCCGTCCAGGCATCCAGATTTGGGTTTTCCATGGTTTCCCAAATCACTCCAGGCAAATACCGGGATGCTTCCTTCAAAAGGCCATGGTCGAATTCCTTCTCATTCCTTGCCCCCACATCCTTTCCCGTCTCTAAAGACCTCGCTGTTAGAGAGACGTTAATGAGATAAAAAAAAATTGAATGTCATCATATACCCTGTACGCCAGTCAAGTTTCACTTCGTTTCCTTCTCCCCTTCTGGGTACTTCACTTTTTTTGTCATGCAATGTATATGGAATTGGTTTTCCATTATTTACATGTCCTGCTACTATGAAGGCTCGTTGTAAGTGAAGGTTCCCAGGAATGAGTTATAAATATAGGATGAAACTAGTTTCGCAATCGATTTAAGGATTTCGTGACGAAAATTGATAAAACAACTGTATAATGTCTGGCGGTATGTCAGAGCCTGAATATTCAGCGACTATGCATCGTTTGTGTTGAAATTTACAGTTTTGATTTGTTATAATAACTGCAAAACACATCTATAGATAATTACTAAAGAAAAATTTAGGCTACTTCCTCATAAATGAAGCAGGACAACGAAAAATTGTTTTCGGGCAATCCAACGAGTGTGGTATCATTGAACAGTTATTAAAAAAGGGAATCAATATTGTTTTGAGACATTCTTATTTAGTTGGGCATGTCGCAAGATAATATGAGTTCCCAAAGTAGCCCATTTCCCCTCATTACAATTTCCTACCATATTACTGAAAAATCTGCATAAATTCAGAGAAAAGTTTACATTTCATATTCATCTTTTTCCTTCGTTATAATCAACTGAGGAGCGCGAATGAACGTATTTAGCAGATGTGGTTTTCTTCTGTTTCCAATATTTCTTCACCCTATCGCTGAACTTCTTCCTACGCTCTTCCGTCCAGGTGTTCTTCCTTCTAATATACTGGTTGTGTTCATATTATTCTATTAATCAAGTAATTAATTTTGTGGGTCACATAGGCAATAATACAATTACGTTTATGTTATATAGGTACCAAACATTAATAGATGAACATGTAGACAGCGTACAGATGAAATCCAAAAACTTCTGTTTCGAAATATTTGGTCTTTGATATAATTACGAGTACTTGTTAGTTACTTTTGTTTTAGTAGTAATTCTCCACATGTTCCTTAACAAATTTCACTCAGCATCATTATTTTACTTACTAGATTATTAGAATCTAGTGCTACGTGTTCCTATGAAAGTCGAGCAGAAATTGCTTCAGCTTGAAATAATAATACATTAATATTTCAGATTTGGCTATCATTGTGTAACGGTGAGATGGTACGCTCTGACCATACGTTATTTGGCGCTATATTTATAAAATATCTTCTGCCCTAATTGTAGGTAATAAAGATATCATATACACGTAACATATCCTTTGGAAGAGAATAGCATGAATAAATATGGATTTATAAAAATTTATTAGTGAAAGGACTTGAGATATATCAAAATCAGTGATTCACTATGAAATAAATTTCTTGCAGTAAGTAAATAATTCCAAGATGGTACTACAAAGTACTAAGGTGTGGTTTCCTTACTCAACGGCAAGTGACAAACTCTAGATTGTGTGTGGGTGGAAGATTGTTGATAATTGTTGCCGATGTCTCTTACATTCACTGCTGGTTTATCGTAGGTTGATTTGCATTCGCGACTCAGTTGCGTGAGCGAGTGGACGGGCCGCTGACAGTGATGGAGGCAACACCCTGCATTAACCAAGTAGACCCTGGCAAACAGTCACTTGCTAGATCTCCAATCAGCACAAGGAATCAGGAAACCTTCAGACACCAGCAACCAATGTCCTCGCTTGCCAAAGTCTTTCTCTGTTCTCATTTGCTGCAACATAGTGACATTTATATAAAACTAACCTAGTCCACAAGCCGAAGGTTGGCTAGATCGTCCCGAAGGATGCATACTAACAAGGAGAGGGCACGACCTTGGGATTTTATTTTGTGATGAGACTTTGCGTAATAATTGTATCCCTTTAGGATGTTTGCCTCCTGCAATCGTAAGACGCAACGCTCTATAGGTTCGGAGAAAACGGCCTTTAAAAATTCAAGCCCAGCTTATATACGGTACTAGTGAAATCCCGGTAAGGCTAGCGGCGCAACAGCCCAGTCAGTAACGAGCCTGCGTAATGCCTGGACACTCTGGGTTCGAATCTCGATTTCGTCAATTTTTTTCTGTTTTTACAATTAAATAAGTTTTTATTCAATGTTATTGATAATTTAATTTGAATTTTAAATTTTCAATCATAATATGAGTGTATTAACTACCCTATAACTTACTTAAAATACTTTAAAACTATAATAGTTACAATATTCTTTAAATATAATTAAATTTTAAGTTATTTTATTAACAGTGTTATAAGTTTTATTTCGGATATTACCGTTGTTCTAGTAAAAATTCGGCTTTCATTAATTGTGCTCGATGCTAAAAAATTTATTGTTTTAAATGTTTTTATGATGATTATCATCTCTGCTCACATTTGTAATAAAATAATTAAATAAAATCAATAATAAAAAACACAATGAAAGTTTTTTACTTATGAATAAATATTATTATTAAAATCATTCGCAATAGTGTACTTTAACCAATAAAATATTGTAACTATTATAGTTTTATAGTATTTAAAGTTAAAGGGTAGTTGATATTAAAATTGAAAAAAAAATTAATAGACCAAATCGAGATTCGAACCCAGAGTGCCCAGGCATGACGCAGGCTCGTTACTGACTGGACTGTTGCGCCGATAGCCTGACCGGAATTTCACTAGGGATTCAATTTTTAAAGGCCGTTTTCTCCGAATCTATTGTGCGTTGCGTCTTACGATTGCAGGAGGTAAACAACCTAAAGAGGTAAAATTATTACGCAAAGTCTCATCACAAAATAAAATCCCAAGGTCGTGCCCTCCCCTTGAAAGCCATTGGGTGAGAGATAGGACGGCCAGTTGCTTTCCTCCAGGAACCACGCAAGGACTTGACGTAGCTCAAATGATCAAACTCAACACTAAAGAATTCCTGGTCGCCCTTTATTTGAATATGCGACCGCACCCCACACTTCCGAAAGCAAGCGTCTTAAGGTGGACTCCATTAATTACGTGAGGTTTTCTTTCGTCCCCCATGTGGTGAGATATAGTGAGATATGGTGAGATCTGGTGGGACCTCCCTCCCTGTGATGAGGTGAGACTTTGAGATGAGGTGACCCCCCCTACCACCCCGCTGCTGACGACTTCGTATGTTTTGGAGACTTTTTTACCCTTCTTGTATTCAAGGGCGGTTATAATTACCCCCCCCCCCCTCCGTAACCTTGGGATCGGCGTCGTTTATAGACTTATTTTTAGCTCTACCTTTCCTCAACGAATTAAAAAGGTGGCAAGCGATTTCTGTCGATTCTCCCCCCCCCCCCCTTGGTGAGAATTCGCAGGACCCCTCCCCTATTTAACCCCATGTAATTAATGAACGCCCCCTGACCATTGATCTACCAGACTGCTCGAAGTCTTAAAACAACAGAATCTTCGAATAAAACACACGGGCTGCAACACATCCTCTCTACCGGAGTCACGCATGCCAAATACTAAGAACTCGGAGCCATTTCGCTAATATATATGTGAGATCCGAGTAGCTTTCTCACATTGCCGCGAGAGTGTTTTAAAATAATTTATCTTGATTTCCTCATCTTAAAAGGTTTCCGTGGATATCATTCCGCTGTTCGACGACCGCCTTCCATGTGCAGCATATTTTAATGCTATCCATTAAGCAGCTGACAGGTTCCCTTCGCCGTCTAAATGGTTTTAACAACCTTCACCGCCAAATCTCAGTCGGGTCGACTTCTTAGTGCAAACCTCTCGTAATCCCAAGCCCGACAGTTCCGAGCATGAAATATTTCCGTAAAGTAAAACCGCCTCACATTATGTGAAACAATACACCATGGAGGCCGCAGTTTATCGAAGGGAAGTTTGAACTTGGGGATGACCAGAAAACCAAAACAATCGATGAATTTGTTACATGGAGATTAAGAATTAACTAATTGAAAGACTACCTGAAACTAACTGTTTTGCAACTGTTGAGAACAAAAAAATTAGAAAAAATAATACAAAAAAGAATGGATAGTGTGGTTGATCACATTTTCAACCAGTCGATGTAAAACGACTGTTTATTATTATTTAGACTATTTTGGTGGTTCAGAAATTAAGTCGTTTATTTTGATACTATGTTTAAAGTGAATGACCAAAGAAAAATACAAATTCTTATATGAGATCGCCAATGAACATTTACATTGCAAAAGCTCCAGAAAACTTTCTTAGAAAATTTAACTGATCTTTCTTCAGACACAATTTATCTACTTCAATTATTTCTGTTTTACATCCTTGTGACCAAGCTACCAGCACACTTTATTATTGTTTTTCGGACTTCATTTACTAGATCGCAAGGTCTCTGTAACTCAAAATGTAGCACTGAAGTTGTCTTTTATACAGTGTAGTTTTATTTGTTACTTCTCCATGCTGACTCTTGACATATAATAAGTTTTCTTCAAATACTTTCCATCGTACTTATTTTATCTGTTATCCTCAGTTTATGTTGATTTGAAGTCTCGAAATAATATTCTGCGGTGTTCCAGTTACTCTTATTCCTGGTAATGTATTTCGCGTGGTTAATTTTGTTACCATAAATTTATACCGATTCAGCATTTTCGTCACTTCGTGTTTGTGGTGCAATATTGCTTCTTGCAACAAACCATTAAATATTAAGATACTATGTGATTCACAGATTCTTACTTACTGTTACGTCTATTCCTTAACACGGTGCAGGCAACATATTTCAAACAAATAGCTTGCGATAGCTGAATATTTGTCCTAAATTGTTCGTATTTCTACGGTTAATGTGGCATATAAATACTTCTTTATATGACGCAAATACTCTTTAGAAATTTCACTGCTAAATTGATACTTCCTCTTTCTAGTTCTCGGAGTGCAATGATAATACATCTGCTTCTCGCTGGCATCCTCAAGCTATCCAGCTCGTCATTCTAAAAGCTTCTCACATGGAGAATTAATTTCGATTTACCTTGGCTAACCCAAACAGATAGTCTGATACTTAAACGCTTACCAACTTGTCAGCGTCATATACTTTCTGAAAACGGATCCACACAGTTACTTAATATGATGAAATGGATTATTTCTGATGGAGACTACCGTTACAATGGGACTGATTTAATGTGTTAATTTGACGGGTATAAATGTACATAAATATTTGAGAGTTTCAAGCAGGTAATTTTTGACGTACTTTATAAAACATCTGCTTCTATACTACCCAGACAGAACCGTGGTTAGCAGAGAATGTTTGCATTCCAAATAATTTCTTTCTTTATACATTTCATTCTCTAAAGGAAGAATGAAAACAGTTTCCACTGTCTTCTGTTTCCAGTCATTACGACCCAGATAACTTAGAGTAATATTGACCGAGTATTCGCATTCGGAAGGACGTGGGTTCGAATGCCCGTCGGGTATGCAGATTTGGGTTTTCCATGGGGTCCCCAATTCACTCCAGGCGAATGCTGGGAAGCTTCATTCATGGCAGAATTCCTTCCCGTTCCTTGCCTCCATCCCTTCCCACCTCTAATGACTTCGGCGTCGACGAGGCGTAAAACCATAAACAATAAAAAATTAGAGTAGTATTTCACTGCAGTCGCAAATGAAAATTGAATTCTCATGTGCTGATTAATACTTTCAATCGGAATCTGTGTCTTCTTTCTGATAGCCAGCTCTGTATCAAATTAGTACACGTTTGAAAGTGATGAAAGAGAGTACCAAACGACTCAATTAACCTTTTTTTTTTTTTTACTTATGGCTTTACGCCTTGTCGACAGCTAAGGTCATTAGATGCGGGATGGGACTGGGAACAAGGAACGGGAAGGAATTCGGCCAAGGCCTTTTCGAAGGAAGCATCCCGGCATTCGCCTGGAGTGATTTTTGATTTGGGGAAACCATGGAAAACCCAAATCTGGATGCCCGGACGGGGATTCGAACCCGCGTAGTCCCAAATGCGAGGCCAGAGCGTTAACTCGATCATCTCATGCAATGTAAGTGGCGCCTGTAATCCGTTAAGTTGCATCTCCTTTATTTATTTTTAAAAAAGTCGCCTGAGTTTATGATAGCCACAAAAACAACCCAACATCTTGTTTCAATATTGAATTATTAAAACACTTCAGACATGTAGCAGATTAAGGTTACATTCGAAGAATGTTTGTATATATACATAATGGCCATCAGTCTTTGCGACCATTTAACCAGCTCTAATTTGTTTTTGTATCAACTGCTGTATCAGGCTTTAATTATGATATTGTTGACACTACAGTGAGAACAGCACAAGACAAACACAACACTTAATTGAAACCACCCAACTCCGAGGCCGAACTCGAACCGGCGACCCTTGCAATGGGAGGCCATAATTTTATTTTTTCGTATGTGTGATTGCGCGAGAAAAATTGTTTAACCGAACTCAAAAATAAGAATAAAACATGCTTCTTAGCGTATCCCACTTTTTTCATGCTTGCAATCTATTTTTGTACTTTCCCATAGCAGGTGTTTATACTGAGTAATAAATAAAGCACTTGTGGTTTTTAAGTACTCGTGGCTTATATGACCTCACCGGATCGCTACGCGGCTTATGCAAATTCGATATGATACCCCATGCAGGGAACAGTAGACGAAGGACGAATAAATCTCGCGTACTTACGCCAGCTCTAGTTTTTTCCCTTCACTCGACTGCGGCACGCGATATGACGCAGTCCACTCACGCAGCGCGAATGTCCTCCCTCAAGGTCCGCTAAACACCGCATCCCTGCCGGCCGCCCCATTTCCAGCGCCTGGTCCGCTAACGAGCTATTATTTACCTCTATCCGAATGGTGTTACATGGAACACAAAATTTTACGAGCCTCGTTTAAGGAGCGTCCAGATTGCTGTAATTTGGACAGCGCCCGCCGGGGATTACAACTATAAATATTTGTATTTGCCAATTATGCGGTATTACGGGATGGCGGGGGCAGTCATAATGACGCAGCGAACACCTGCGATACACACAGCACTAAGTCACAACCCAATGCCCCCACACACATCTTTCCTTTTTCCGTAATTTTGTGTTATCCTACTTGCTCGTGCCACAATGTTTTCTTTTCTCTTACTTGTATTCAGAAGTTCAACCACCAGTATTTTTTTTAGATGTATGTTGTTTAGTGCTTATTATATGTTGATATGTATCTTAACATCACCTTAGACCGTTCCTTAACGTTAAAATATCTTGGAATAACATTAGATAACAAGCTTAACTCGGCATGACACAATGAACAGGTAGTAAGAAGAGGTTTCGAAATTAGCTGATGTACGAGAGAAGTGTAGGAAGAGGTTTTAAAATTAGCTGATGTACGAGAGAAGTAAAGGAATTGGGTTACAGAACTTTGGCCAGACCGTTGCCTGAATATGATGGTGTAGTATCAGACTCAAATTTGGGTATCAAATGCAGGATTCGGAGGGGGTGCAAAGAAGGGCTGCTAGAGTGGTCTCTGGAAATAACCACAGAACACAATCAGTAACCTATATGATAAAAGGATTGGAATAGGATTCATTGGAAGACAGGAGGAGGGTGAAGAGAGTCATGGGAGTTTACAAGGCGTATATGAGTGATGAGAGGTGGAAAGATATTTGTATTAGAATTAAAGAATGGAAGAGAAAAGATGACCATGACCATAAGCTGGCAGTCGATTTCGAGCATAAGAGTGTTCAAAGATTTTCTTTCGTAGATAAGGGGGTCAGGGATTGGAATAATTCACCAAGAGAAATGATGAACAATTTACCAATAACCTTCAAAGAATTTAAAGTTGAAATTTGCAGAGGGCAAACGCAGGTGGGTACAGGAAGGGAGAAAAATGGTTGTGTAGCGAAATTGAGACCAGAGCATGCGCTCCATGGCAATTAAATTAAAACACACCTTGAAAACAGAAGTCAGAACCTTATGACACGAAGCAACATCATGAAGATCTGGTTCAGCATCACTATGAACAATCACCCCCCCCCCCAACCAAAGTTTAGCCTGTAGGTGAGTACTGCATTTCACGTATGTAGTGTTCATACTAGAAAAATCGATGTTCATATGAACGAATGAGTGACCGACCGTCACGTTAGAATCCACCCCAGTTGGTTCCATGTCATCAGTAACATGCCACCTTCAGAGGTAAGACATCAAGAAGCAAAAGCACGTCTGTGAAGAAAGTTACACCATCCTGACCATTCACAGGACCTCCAAAACCACGAGGTCCTTAACAACATACCCCCCTCCTTCAACTCGATTTAAATCTATGAATCCACTAGCTGACCCGGTCACGCTTTGCTGTGACTTACTAATTATAGTACGTTGGATTAATGTTATTCTAAACTTCCTCAAGTAGTCAAATTAATATTCACTAATAAAGATAAAAACATTGTAGTCAATTTGGAAATTCAAATGTAATTGGTAAAGAGTTACGGAGAGTTGAAATTAAGGACAAACGATCATAAAAAAAATTAAATTTACATTTCATTACAAATTACTTAATTGAAATTATATAAAAATTGATATTTATAAAAATTATTTTTTATTTATTTATATAAACTGAAATTTCAGTTATATCTTCAGTCATTCTGTTTTTATATTTTTCCCACAAACTCGAAGATTGTGTTGGATAACATGTCAAAATAATTGCAAACAGTTTGACGAATACTATTCGGCGTGGCTGTCAACGCTGCATCAGCAAGTATCAGGTCCCAATAATTGTCGTCTACCAGTAGCTGCAACTCGCGACATGCATCTTGACATGTATTGAACACTCTACATGTATTGAACACTCGACCATTAACTGTTCGTAAACATTCGAAAGAAGCTGGTACAGGAACATTCATCAATAACAGACGCTGAAAGAAACATTCACGTTGTTTTGGATGCAAAGTCTTTGCTTTGAATATGCCTGCGACCGAAGGATGTGGTTCTCCTTGTTTACGTGGCTACCATTTTTTACCTAATTTGTTCCATGAAAAATAGCTTGGAACATCGGTATATAATAATGTTTTTGCGAATTGGCGGAACACATCAGATTTTTGACACAATGTGAAAAATTCAGTTTGTGGTTTGTCGTTTTTGGTGGCTCAAGTATTCTTTGGAAAATATTTTCTTCGGTGAAATATACACGTTGATCGTTTTCAAGATGTATTGCAAGATGCTGGATGGAAGGGTCTCTTTCATGGATGCGAAAACTAAAAATATGCCAGATAGCTTCGTTGCTGCTGATGTATCTACCTATTTGGTATCGTGTTATTTCGTCATTTTTATTTACATTTTGAACTTCAAATACGGCCAAATCACTGTCTTTATTAACAATTTTACAAACGTACTTAATGGATTTTACAGAACTGCAAAACTCGACGTTAATATGAGCCTTATACGTTTTTGAAAGCAATGGTAAGTATGGTACCACCCACTGATTGTCAATTTCAACTTGGTTTCTAGAATTTGACATTCGTATTGTAAATGTTTGGCCACCATTCTCAGCGTTTCTGCCGCGATGCAACGGATAACCATCGATATCCGTAATAGTATCATTCGTATATTCCTTTGGAAAACGCTTCTTACATTTTCCACCTTCCATGCATGGCTATGTCATGTTAAAAGCACCGCACGGTCCGTGGATCGAGTGACTGGTAACAATATCAAAGAATTCTTGATCAAATAAATGGGTCCGGAATTTCGGCTGAAATTATTTGATCAATTTCTTCTGGACGGATTTTAACTTCAAGCCAAATCAAAATGAGAGAATGAGGCAAACCTCGCTTTTGCCACTCAATCAAATACAGATAGCAACGTGTGTTACCGAAAACTGAATGTTTTACGATTAAATCAATCAATGATTTTAATTTTTGTTTGAACACACGTGCCGTGACATCATGACGATGCATTGATTGATGGCCTGGTAATAGCAAAGTTTGTATTTCCTCCCAATTCGGATTACATGTAAATGTAATAAACAAATATGGACGACCATAATGACGTACGTAAGTCATCGCATTTGTATATATTCCTGCACGTTCCATCAACTGCCGATGTAGCTTGAAGGTAAAATAAATACATTACCGATATCATTGGCGTTAAAATTTTCATAAATATTGCCGATAACAGTATCTCGTAAGAGGATGTATTCCTCCGATCGTAATTTAACCTGGTTGTATCGAATAAATCGCAAATGCTTGTTTTCAACCTTGGCGTACATATCCACGACGTATTGAAGGCACAGTTGACGATATCGAAGGATATAGTTATCCTAATTACGTCTAATCATCAATCGGGGGGCGTAGTACATCATTGAAGTAACTTTTTTATTTGTTTTATTACCTGAAAAATTATAAATTAAATAGTAAAAAAAGAATAAGTAATCAATATAGTGGGCCCGCTATAATCCGGCCCCTGGTTGGAATACTGCGGGTCTACTGTACTAATAAAATAACGAATTAAATAGTTGAATATTAAATTTACCAGCAACTGGATCACGCTGTTTGATGTTGATGTGATATTCATTCTGCCCTTGCCAGAATATCAGTGGATACTGGAGTGCGTCATACGAACGGTGTAGATCCGAAATTATACTAACAGTTCTATCTTGACGTGTGAACTTTAATCAACTGAGTCACCAACCATAAAAACTGCAACTTCATCTACGGTTGGCGCGTTGAATCTGCCAGCGTATTCTCTTGATGTAATTTGTCAGCTTTGATGACAATTTGATAGTTGTCATTTTTAATTGTGGCGACACAATTGAATAAGTTGATTATTAATTTCCAATCAATTTTCCAACAATATCACAATTGCGCTCTCTTCTGGTTGTTCGATGAAATTATACTGGCACCTAGTTTTCAAGCGTTCCTCACAATTTCCAATAGATTTGGAGAAACTTCGGGTAATCGTTTGGCATCGGTATCAACGACCCAATCTTATGGTACACCTGGCCTTGTATTTTGAATTTAGTTTCAAAATGACGTCCATCAGATGTAAGATCGCAAATTTTGCTGCCCCAAAAGACGTCATCTGGAAGCAAGAATCGAATTTGCGTGTCTTGCGCAGAAACAATTTCGAATCGTTTGATTCGCCAGCAAGAAGGATTGTAAATGTTCTGGCGGATTGGGTAAGTGGTAATAATACATCTTTTCCTGATGCACAACACATGCTGGCTGCTTCATTGCGGAATTTCAACGCGTGATAATACTGGCATATTTTGCTCACTGCACCGATTGCAGTTTTTGAATGTGCAGAGTAATCATGGCTGGTGCATATTGGAACGCAAGACGAACAAATGATACACGTGTTAAAGCATGGCTGATTTACTGTCTCTCTCGTTCTCTTTCTCTAAATGTAGGCTATGTGCTGTTCTCGTGCCGCTCTTGTTCTTGATATATTCTGTCACAGACGTTCATCACGCTGTTCTTGAGATTCTTGCATACGATGCTCAGCTGTCCTGATTCTTTGAACTTCCTTACTTGCCGCGATTTGTGTTGCTGATTGATAAGCTCTCTCGTCGTGCGTCATGCCTCTCTGCTACAACGCATTGTTGAGGTTAGATTCTTAGGCGACATTTCACTGAAAAATATTTGAATTACACAAAAAGTGCCTTTCTGAAAGCCTTAAAATAAGACACTATAATACAGTGGTGAAACAGGAATTTTTGGGTCCATTGAAAAAATACAGTAAAATGGAAGTTAAGAACTAATGAGGAAATATAAAATAGCATTGAAAATAATAACAGAAAAAGAAGAATAATATTTTTTTGATACATTTATAGCATGGATGACACCAGGATTTCAAGAGGTTTAGAAAGATTTGAAACGAAAAAATACCAGTGAACCGTATGGAAAGAAAAATTTTTTCGATAGCAGACTTTGAATATGGCAGGATTCAAAAGGTAGAGAGGAGTGCAATAATGAAGGAGTACTGGGGAGGAAGAAAGAAAAACAACAGGAGAGGAATTGAAATTGACACGTGGAGTCTAGCTGACCATAACAAAAAGAAGAAGAAAAATGATAAGTAGCGAGAAATGCTTACACGATTCGAATTTATCGTAACGTTTTCTTCAATGTTATATTCATGTGTGTAATTACTTTGTCGTTAGGTATAAAGACACACAAACGATGAACAACAATACAGTATAATTATAACACAATACACAGCACAATTAAAATTGAAGAAACTCACACATATGGCGTGGAATAGACCGTAGCATAAATAAATCGAAATACAACGCCATCTACTGGATGGTTCGATAAATTAACACACCGCCATCTGTTAGGAATAAACTGTAGCATAAATAAATTGAAACAGAACGTGATCTAATGGATGATTAGATGTTCGAAACTTATGGAACTATAATAATAATTACGTGTGGTCGTAAAGACCTGGGGACATGGTTTTTACTGGCTGGGCATTCTGCCCCTGTCGTAGCCGCCTTTACCTAGCCCGCCCATCCTGCCTGGCACAGGGGACCTACATTTTAACGTCGAATCCGAACCACAGTACCGTCCTGGCGTATTTCACCTCATACAGCATGCTGCGCCGGGGTTAATGCCCGTTTAAGTGTCTATAAAAATCCTCTCCGAGACAGGGACTCGAACCGGGGACCTTTCCATCTCTAGTCAGACGCCCTAACCACTGGGCCAGCAGACCGCTTAGCCTTGGGGGGTTTACAAATAATTACAAACCATGGTCCTATGACAAACAAATAATTAACATTTATTTCGCAAATAATAAATATTGAGGTCTATAATCCAGATAAAAAACTATCCTATCTTTTAAGTTGGACTAAATCACACACATTAAGCTAAATTTCATCTAAATCGTTATGTAGTTTCGGAGTTCATCCCGGACGAACATCGTGACACGAGATTTTTATATATATAAAGATTATGGCGTAATGTATTTGACATCAACGTCACGGAAAATTGGCAACAAAGTTGCAACTCTGCACCTATGAAACACCAAGATATTCAAGATCCTACAACTGAACTTCCGGTATCCCAACTGGAGAGAGCAGTTCGCTCTGAGCCATCGAACAGTGCGGATCGCTTCCTTGTTTACGCGCGTGCCGTTCCAAGTGGTGTGAGCTAGCTATTGGATTTCGTGGCAACACAGCTGTAGTGCTACTTCAATCTCAAGTTACAGTTCCGGATTAACAACACAACAGGTGGAAGATAGTGAGTGTATAGTGAAAGAGGTGTAAGCCCGCGGGCTTACAAAATGCAGGAGGACTCGGAGGGAGGTACAACAGAGGAGACGGCCGAAGCTATCGGCTCGGCCCTACAAGCGTGCTATGCGCCGATCGAAGTCGATCCCGTAAGTACGCCGCCCATTGCACATCCAGATCTTGATAAGACAACAGTCATCAAGAAGCGTAAACTACTTGCGTATGCCGACTTAGAACAGAATTGTTGCATACTACCAGATATGAAGGAACCCCAACTGGGGAAATTGACCTAAATATGAATATCGATAGAGTTCCATCCATGCTTAATAACCCAACAATTTCCACAGGCCTTACAGCAAGTGAAGAGACAGCCCAATCAGAAATGTCAATAACAACTTATACTAGCAATAGGAACCAAAGTGCCATAGTTAAGGAATCCAGGATTTACCAACAGATGATTCAACAAATGCTCAGGCAGCCACTCCATTGAGACAAGATAAATTCATGTATTCCGAACGCGATTCTGGTCCATTCATAGTTTATGCAGAACAGACGAACTCGGAAGACCACCCAAATAGAGGCGCCCTCGGACGTCTACACCCCATGTCCGTTGGCAAATTTATTAGGAACTCGATCCCAGAAATGAAACATTCGATACTTAACATATCAGCTAAGGGAAGAACCGTGTCCAGATCGAATTCAACAACTATAAGGCAGCAAACAGCTTGTCATCAGTCACTAACCACCCCCAGAACATAAAATTCTTTATACCGCGCTATTGCACCGTTAAAGAAGGGATAATAAGAGGGGTAGACACAAGATTAACTGAGGAGGAAATACTAAATGTAATAGATTCAGATATCGAAGTAATAGCAGTTAGAAGACTAAAACGTAAGATCATAATCGACGGAAACTGTCAGTGGATCCCGCGCCAAATGGTATGCATTACATTCAAAGGACAGAGCCTACCACCACACGTTTACATCCACTACACTAGATGTCAAGTCGAACCATACGTGCAAAGAGTTACTCAGTGTTATAAATGCTTGCGGTATGGCCATGTCAACAAGCAATGTCGCAGCAATGCTCGATGTGCCAAATGTGAGAATTCCATGAAACATCTGGATGTAACAGAACCGACAACTTTCACTGCGCATTATGTAGAGGAGACCATATAGCCACATCAAGCTCCTGCCCAGAGTTTGTGAAACAAAAGCGCATCAAGACCCTTATGGCCTACAACAACCTCACATTAGAACAAGCCTCAACACTAGAAAATCCAACCTCTTATGCCAAACAAGTTGCCAGCCCCTCCTTTACCCCAGATCCATCCAGATTCCCGCCAATGCGCACGCCTAAATCCGGAAGGTTAACATCCACTCCCACACAAGCACAAGCAGTAGCTAGACCTACCCCTAATCTGCAAGAGACTCCATAAGCAAGCCAGAGCGGAGCCTTCACCCAAACAACAACAAACCCGAGGTCAACATGTAAAGATTCCATCAGAACTGTACTTTGATCACGGACCTTCCACATCGGCTCCGATAAGCTACAACCCTCACAGGCCCCTGAGCGTCGAAAATGAAGATCCACTCATAGACAAATTGGTCTCCATTGTCTCCTCGCTTTTAAAGATGGTCAGTTCAGGCGTTATGCCAGATATTAGAGATTTTATCAGAAAATCCTTGGTGCCCAACAATAATGGGGAATGCAATAATTTTCATACAGTGGAACATCCAGTCAATCCGATCTAACAAAGAAAATCTAATATACCTCCTCCAAGAAAATTCCATTGCAGTTGCGGGACTAATGGAAACATGGTTGAAACCGGACTGCCATTCTTCTGTACAGGATACAAAGTGATTCGGTCGGATCGAGTAGATGGATACGGAGGGGTGGCCCTTTTAATCAAAAAACGGAATACAGTACGAGGAAGTACAGCTCAACATGCAGGTCTCGCATCTACAAGCCTGCGCAGCTAACATAGAATATGGCAGCAGAACCACAGAAAAGTAGCAGTTGCCTCAATCATAGATCCCCTCAAACTCCAGTCTCTAAAAGAGAAATTTCGTCAGGTAATAGAGCAATTAACCCCCCCAATGCTAATCATGGG